>OY482672.1:60743500-61343500 GCA_960531455.1 Urophora cardui | reverse complement strand
AATAATTTTATGCCATGAAAATCCGACTGCAATTAACGTACACAACACTGGCTACATTTGTTGCTGTTAGTGCTGGCTAAACTAAGGCAAAAACAAACAAACATCAATGCCAGCCGGAATACATAGACAGACCGACAGACAGGCAGACAGTTGGTGTTCTTATCCTTTGCGCGCGCCACCCGCCACATCTTGGCCAAAAGGACTTAGCTCATCATCGACCGCACAATTGTACGCTGCGCCAACATGATTTGGCTCAGCGAGAGCCACCACCGCCACTGTAAACCACTGATTTCACAGAATCAGGCCACCACAACAAAAGCCATTTATTTATGCATGAACATCCGCTTGGATTTATGTACATCTGTGCTGTGCTTTGTCTTGCTGTGCCGTAGCTTTTGAATATGAATTTTATTCAAATATCCTTTTTGTTTTTATTATTATTTTGACGGGACTACGGGCACTTGGACATGGTTTGTTAAGCTTTGCAGTTAAAGACTTTCAGTTAGTTATGATTTCGTGGTTTTTGATCTAACATAAACATGTATACGAGGATTGCTCGATATATTTTTAGCCTAATAATGGCAATGCGAATATTAATCATCAAATATGGTTTTATTTTGTTATGACTTATAGACTTTTGCATGCGCTCAATCCAATTGTCACTTTTTCCACTCCGATTGAGACACCTCCAAAACATGGTTTTTGAAAGCTTGAACAGCATCTTCTGGCGTCGAATGTCGTTGACCACGCATTTTGTTCTTGATGAGCGGGAATAATGAGAAGTCATTGGGTGCCAAGTCAGGGCTGTACGGTGGATGACCCATCAATTGGACGTTTTTTCCCTCCAAAAAGGCGTTGGTTTGAGCCGATGTGTGAGAGCTCGCATTGTCATGGTGAACAATGATTCGTCTTCTCTTGTTCGTTTTTCGAAGACTTCAGGCAAACAAATTGTGGTGTACCAGTCAGAATTGACCGTCTTCCATTGCTCAAGCAGAACAGTCGCCACATGACCAGATTTGCCGAAGAAACAGGTGACCATTTGCTTCAAAGTGCTTCTTCCACGAACAACTTTCGTTGGATTTGGCTCATCTTCGAAGACCCACACAGTCGACTGTTGTTGTGTTTCGGGTTCATGCGCATAGATCCATGATTCGTCACCTGTGACGATCTTATAAACATCTTTTGAAGCACCGCGATCGTATATTTGCAACATTTCTTTGCACCAATCGACACGAGCCTTTTTTTGAGCGATAGTCAAATTGTGCGGGATCCAACGAGAACAAACCTTTTTTACGGCCAGGTGTTTATGCAATATCGAATGTATGCTTGTGGGAGAAATATCCAAGGATGTCTCTATCTCACGGTATGCAACATGACGATCTTGCAATATGAGTTCACGCACGGCATCAATGTTTTCTGGCTCAACGGCCTTCACGGAATTGGTATTTGAGCGAGCGTCGGCCACCATTGAATTCATTATACCAATTTTGGTGCTTCATCGCCATATAAAGATTTAAATTCATTAATGCACTCTTGTTGTGATAATCCACGTCGAAATTTGTGAAAAATGATCGTACGAAAATGTTCACGAGTTAATTCCATTTTTTTGCAAATTAAATTTTTCAAGTCACTGTAAACGACACAAATGATGGTCGTACGCCAAAACGTTCTGAGTACGATTATGCTAAAAAATGTCAGACTTTCCAATGGAAATTTCAGATTTCACCTGGCAACACTTTTTCATGGTTAGGCTAAAAATATATCGAGCAGCCCTCGTACATACATTCGGAGATAAAATTAAGTGTTGCATTTCAAAAACTAATGATTTATTGAACTTTGTAGAAAAGTGATTATTGACCGCCTGAGAAAGAGTGTGCTTTCCAAAACGCATGCCAAAGTCGGTGAACACTTATATTTGAGGCTAAAAAAAATCACTTCTAGCTTTCCAGTTTTACTAAACCTTTTAAAGCAAAAAAGCTTAGAGAAATATTCTCAAGACTTCTTGGAAAGCGAAAAATCCGTCACGTGTTTTCGTTTTGCTTGATCTTCAAATGCTACGCTATCCCTCTTCAAGTTAAAGCCAAAATAATGCCTTAATAACAAATAGCCAAAACGGCTTAGCAACAAAATCTGGACACATTGTAAGAACAATAACAATAAATAATACAAAGCCAAGCCAGATTTCAAAAAGGGTAAAGAAATGCTTTTCTTAAGTCAGCATAAAATCAACTGAATTTTTTGCAAGATTTCCACAAAGCAAAAGGTACTTTAGGTATCTTTACACATACATACATACATACATACATGCACATCTACAAAAATATCAACAGTAAAAGCATAACCATTAAGGTCAATGAAAATCTACAATAGCTTTGCAAAGAAATAATGGATTTGAAGGAAATTTTGAAGCAGGAAGCAACAACTGAAAGCAGTCAAGCGAGATAGGAAAAATAACGAAGGTATTGTAATGCGAAAGTAAACGCTGACTCGTTGCTGATAAAAGATATGCTGCTTAAAGGGTAGTCCGCTCATGTATGTATGTAAGTAAAAAGAAATGGGGATGGAAAGAATTTTAAAATGTAAAAACCATTTACTGCAAAGTATTCAAAAGCGCAAAGCGTGCGCTGATGATGGATGAAGAGGAACTGGGATGAGCACATTATGTGCCCAGATATACATTTGTACATATATATGTATGTATATGCACAGATTTATCACCATTATGTTTTCACATACATATGTATGTAAGCCAAAAGGATTTGCGCATTTTAGTACAAAATGAAATTAAGGCAGAAAAAATATTGCTTTTGTGAGAGATAAGCTTTATTATTATGCATTCTTTTTTGTAATGTAATTTTGGGCACTTTATTTATTTTTTCTTTTTAACGTAATAACTACTATGTAAATCTAAGCTAGAAAAGCTTTAGGTCTTTACAGTACTTCACATTAGAGGTTAACGGTTTGTCAGGTCGGATGTTAACCAATTATATGTATAATACGACAGACTTAATGTAAGTTCTTGATGGGGAACTCTACGTTAATCTAAGTTGCACAGCAAACCTAAAAAATTTCACTTAATTGATAACAATTTATGATAAACTTATTTTCAGGGACTTGTAACAAAACTCGTAACGAAACGAAACTCTCGTTTCTGGCGTTTCTGTTCCAAGAAACATTAAAGGATAGAAATTAAATTCGAAACCAAAAGATTGTAACGTTTCAATAAGTAACAAAACCTGTAACGAAACTAAATTAATTTTGTTCCTTGTAACAGAAACAGAAACAGAAACAAAACTCCTTTGTAACAAAAGTCGTAACAAAACTCCGAAATGTTTCCAGCAGAAACAAAATCTGTAACGAAACTAAATTAATTTTGTTCCTTGTAACAGAAACAGAAACAGAAACAAAACTCCTTTGTAACAAAAGTCGTAACAAAATCTCCGAAACGTTTCCAGCAGAAACAAAACCTGTAACGAAACTAAATTAATTTTGTTCCTTGTAACAGAAACAGAAACAGAAACAAAACTCCTTTGTAACAAAAGTCGTAACAAAACTCCGAAATGTTTCCAGCAGAAACAAAATCTGTAACGAAACTAAATTAATTTTGTTCCTTGTAACAAAATCCGTAACGAAACTAAATTAATTTTGTTTCTCAGAAAAAAAAAAAAAAAAAAAAAAAAAATGGTCTTGAGAGCTCAATAATAAAGTAGTTATCAAAATAAAAACGACCAAAAAACCAAAAGCAAAATTAATTTCGTTTCTCAGTATCAGAAACAAAATTAATTTTGTTCCTTGCAACAAAAACAAAACCAGAAACGAAATTAATTTTGTTTCTCAGTGGCAAAACTAAAAAAATAATTATAATACTATTTGCCGTACATTAGGATGTATTTATTATTTAGGTATATGATATGTATATATGTATATGTATACCTGTGGCATTTTGATGTGTAAACATCTTTGCTGTAGCTACGAGTAATTTCGAAAAACAGGTAAAGTTTACGCGTATCTAATGAAAAGTTTTGGGCAGGGCTTCTACAGGGAGCCCTATTCTTTATGATTCCTAGGTCGGGTCGCGAGATATGGGTTAAAACGAGGACCCGGATGGTCCTTGAATATTTCTGAGCAATGTTGGTATCAAGTGAAAGATTTTGAGCAGGACTTCTACACGGAGCCCCGAGATATGGGTCAAACGTGGATCCGAATGATCTTGCATGTTTCTGAGCAAAACAAAACAAAACAAATCAAAATCAGAAATCAAAAATCAAAAATTAAAAATCAAAAACCAAACACCAAAACAAACAAAACAAAAAAACACAACAAAATGTAAGAGTGACAATGGCAACAAAAAATTATAAAAACGATAGTCGCATTTTAATCGATAGAAAACCAGTGAAAAAAGGAATAAGGGAAAGGGAATAAAAGTCCTATTTCGAAACTGATTACACATCAATGTTCATGAGTACTCCTTACTCACGTTTCCTTTTTTTTTAACTCAACTGGGGTTAGGAAAATATGTCAAAATTTACTAATGCGAAATTAAAAAAAAACCCTTATAATTTGCTTTATTAACTAATACCTATTGGAAACTTGTTTCGGACTATAATTGTCTGCGCGAAATGATTGATTGACAGAAATGTAATAAAGCTTGATTAATTAAGCAAACACACATTTTTTAACTTCACTTAAGATATTTTTGGATTTGAACAGAGGTCGAGTTAAGTTCTTTTAGGAGAGCATTTTTTTTGTTTGTTTTTTTTTTCACTGTTTTTTACTGGTATATTTAAATGAAATTGAACACGCGTTTAGATGGTTAATTAATATATTGAACCTGATATCTTTTTTCTTGAAAAAATTTGCAGTTTGCGAAAAAATCATAATTTTGTCCCTTACGATAATTTCGCTCTCAATGTTTTATTGGCGTATTTGAATAAATGTCCCTTACGATAATATTTAAAAAATATAAGTGTCTTATTCCATACTTTAGTTGGTTGCCACAGACATACATATATATGTATACTAGTCTTTACCCGCGGTCTTGTCCGCACCTACGAAGTCCCCTTTCAACATTCAGTTTGTCGAAGTCCAGCATAAAGAGAAAAAAATGTAAACTCATGGGTTTGAATATGTATTAACAAAAATTCATCTTAATGGATTCATTGAAGACAAAAGTCGTGCAGAGTAATGTGAAAAGGCCCAAAGATGGTTATAGAAGAGGCTGTAAGAACAAACGTAAGGGAAATATTTAAATTCTTACCTGTTTTTTTTTATTTTTTGTTTTTGCGGGTGGGCAATGCACCGTAATTGATGCCGTCGCACCAACCGTGTGTCCATAGACTAAAAAATTTCCCCTTGTTCGTTAATTTTAAGGTTTTTGGGCAATCACATTTTCACCGATAACTCAATCATCGATAAATTATCGAAGCATATCGAAGTCCAAATGAAACCTGGGACCATCCCCTTTCGTTTGATACCCATATTGTAGGGTAATATTAAGGTTTTTCGGGAAACGCATTTTGACCGATAACTCAGTTATCGATAAATTTATCGAAATATATAGAAATCCAAATAAAAAACCTTGGGCTATCCCCTTTCGTTTGATACCCATTTTATAGGGTAATGTTAAGGTTTTTGGGCAATCCCCGATAACTCAGTTATCGATAAATTTATCGAAATATGCCGAAGTCCAAATGAAACCTGGAGCCATCCCCTTTCGTTTGATACCCATATTGTAGGGCAAGTTTAAGGTTTTTGGGCAATCACATTTTCACCGATAACTCAGTTATCGATCAGTTTATCGAAATATATCGAAGTCCTAAATGAAACCTGGAGCCTTCCCTTTCGTCTGATACCCATATTGTAGGGCAAGTTTAAGGTTTTTGGGCAATCACATTTTCACCGATAACTCAGTTATAGATTAATTTATCGAAACATATCGAAGTCCAAATGAAACCTGGGACCTTCCCCTTTCGCTTGATACCCATATTGTAGTGTAATTTTAATGCTTTTGGGCAATAACATTTTCACCGATAACTCAGTTATCGATCAATGTATCGAAATATATCGAAGTTCAATTGAAACCTGGGGCCATCCCCTTTCGTTTGATAGCCATATTGTGGGGCAAGTTTAAGGCTTTTGGGCAATCACATTTTCACCGATAACTCAGTTATCGATTAATTTATCGAAACATATCGAAGTCCAAATGAAACCTGGGACCTTCCCCTTTCCTTTGATACCCATATTGTAGTATAATTTTAATGCTTTTGGGCAATAACATTTTCACCGATAACTCAGTTATCGATCAATTTATCGAAATATATCGAAGTCCAAATGTAACCTGGGACCTTCCCCTTTCGTTTGATACCTATATTGTACGATCTATCTATACCTATATGCGAAATATCATAAGTATAGTTCCAGTATACTCATAGTTATATGGAATAAAAATATAACGAAAAGTAACGGTCCTTAGCAGGGTCGGAACCCCCAAAATTAAAAACAAAAAATAGCCTATACTTCCTTCCAGACTATAACCTGTATGCCTGCCAAATTTCAACAAAATCCGTCTTGCCATTCTCACGTTTTTGAGGAACAAAAGCAAACGTCTGGACATCCAAACATCCAAACATCACTACATTCACATTTATAATATTAGTAAGATTATATACCTAAAAATAACAAGTCCATCCTATAGTTTTTCTACTGACAAACAAAATTAATTTTGTTTCTGGTTTTGTTTTTGTTGCAAGGAACAAAATTAATTTTGTTTCTGATACTGAGAAACAAAATTAATTTAGTTTCGTTACGGATTTTTTTACAAGGAACAAAATTAATTTATAGCGTTTTCTTTTCTACACAAAAATGTCGCACTCATGTAGTGCCTTCAAAAAGTTGTGTTCTTTTGTTAAATGAGTGCAATCATCGCAGTCCACATCGCTATCTTTTCTCAAAGGGCAATCCTAAAAAAATTCGAAAGGGCAAGATTTCTTGCCCTCTGTGCTATCGACGGGGCATACAATGACCCTGTCAAACAGCTGATCAATAACAATAACGAATAAAAAGTATACCTTTTATGTCTCTTTCTAGCACACATAATATGTATTATATAGATTGCGTCATACCAGAAAAGCTAAAGTATACACAATTGTGACATTTAGAGTGTATTCTATTGTACATACATATGTGAAGGGCTGCACTGAATACGAAGAGGACGGCAATTCGACAGGGTGTAGTGCAAATCTGAGCTATTATTGCGCTTCGCCATGACAACCCTTTTGTGTAGAAAAGAAAACGCTATTAGTTTCGTTACAGGTTTTGTTTCTGCTGGAAACGTTTCGGAGATTTTGTTACGACTTTTGTTACAAAGGAGTTTTGTTTCTGTTTCTGTTTCTGTTACAAGGAACAAAATTAATTTAGTTTCGTTACAGATTCTGTTTCTGCTGGAAACGTTTCGGAGTTTTGTTACGACTTTTGTTACAAAGGAGTTTTGTTTCTGTTTCTGTTTCTGTTACAAGGAACAAAATTAATTTAGTTTCGTTACAGATTTTGTTTCTGCTGGAAACGTTTCGGAGTTTTGTTACGACTTTTGTTACAAAGGAGTTTTGTTTCTGTTTCAGTTTCGTTACTTAGCTGTCTAACAGAAACCGAAACCGAAACGCGTTACAAGTCCCTGCTTATTTTTCAACTGAGCTTTACGTTTCTTTTTTTTAATCTTGGTAATTTAATTTGACAGGCGTAGACGAAAAATCTTTCGACTATAGTATATTCTTATTAGTGCTCCCTCTTTCTGATGACTTTTACACTCCACATTCTAATGATAATTTTATGCCGACCAAAAATCTCTTAAAATCATATTAATTAATTTAAAGTAATGGCCTAAAAATGGCTAAAATTGCAAACATTTTATAACTTTATGCTAATTTTCTTTCTCTCTTCTCTTTGCAGCCTATTAACGTGCATTATTAGCAAACCCGTTTTGACTTTATAAGGTGAGTTTTAATCAATTTAGTTCCTAGAATAGATTGGGTTTTAACCATAGATTATTAGTTAAGAAGTCCTTGGAACTTGCACTACAATTTTGTGGGGTTTTAATGCGCATTCTGTAGCTTTAAACAAGCTGTCTTCTTTTCTTCTCATCGATTCCTTGTCCAACACCTAAAAAAATATATGAAAGAATTAAAAAGAATTGTTTAAATTGTCAAAATTTTTGTGTTGGTAGTTAAGTCGTTGATTTTTATCACATGATATGTTCTCACAAAATATTATTCACCTTTGGGCTGCACATTTTACATATTTATATATGTATGTATATAAGTACACATGTAATATTAACGAAAAAAAAATCCTAAATTTTTCATGCGTGCAAAATCAGCAAACAACTTTTTAGTATTCATAACTAATTTTACATAATATTATGAAAATAATAGTAAAAAATAATAATAATAAAATCGTTATACAAAAGCAAATATACATACATATATATGTACATACATATGTACATATTATGTTACCTAAAATGAAATAACCCTGCAGGAAGAAAATAGTCAATTCCCAAAAGTAGTTGAGTAGTTGCGTTGTTTGCACTTTTTTATTACATATTTCGCATTATATTGCCTATTTTTGTAATTTGCTAGTTAACAGTTTTATACAAATGAAATTCATGCATAACAGTCATCTGACGACGAATAGAGTTTCGTGTGAACACGGCTATTATTAATATTTTCGATACAGTGCATACCTGTCGACAAAGAGCCGTTTTCAAACATGCTCCTATTACCTCTGTGGATGTAGAACGTTCGTTTTCTATGTATAAGAGCTTTTTTCGACCGAATCGGCAAAGTTTTCTTTTTGAGAATATGTACGCTAATGAATCGTTGAATAAGGATTAACCTTTACAAATTATGAAATGTTCAAGACTGAATTTATGTACATATCTATAAAAACATACATACATATTGCTAGCTTAGAGTGCAAATTTTATAAGTCCTTTTTTTCAAACATTGTAGGAGAGACAAAAAACAAAAAATTAACAAATTTCGAAATGAAAAAAAAAAATTTCTGTTCATGTAAATATTTTGGACTTACACAATTTTCTTCGCTTTTTGGACTTAAACAATTTGCGTATCGCTGAATAACAACGATTAGAAATATCACAGACTTGTTTAGCGTGGTGCGTATTTGATTTTTGTAGCGTTCTACATAAAAATACAGTTTTTCATAAAAAGTGGACTTACAAAGTTTGAACTCTAAGCTAACGATATGTATAAACGTACAATGTAAGAGCAAAATTGAATTAAAAAATGTTTGTACCTAATTTATTTAACTATTGTAACTTCAATAAACATGAATTATCTGAAGTTGAAAAAATTTGAATTAATGCATTTTTTTTTTTTTGATTTTTCATGCATATTTCTCAGTTTTTGTTGCATTTTTTATGCGCATATTTTTTATTTTTTAGTACATGAAATTCCAAGCCCTAGCCATTAAATTCAAGTAAAAGCTGTACCTGAACAACGATCCTAAAAACAAATCGTTGCTGTGCAGGACTTGGGTACTGCATAATTGCACCAAAGCAATGGATACACCTGTCCAAAGTCCTAGCTTAAACCCAGTAAAACATTTTTGGTCTTTCTTGAAATAACAAGACAGAAAACGAAGGTTTACTAGCGAAAAAGGCTATTCAGGAAGAATGGCATAAAATATGCGAAATTTATGGGCTGAAGGACCTGATTCATTCCATGACCCTTCATCTACAATGTGTCGTTGAGGCTAGTGGTCGTCATACCAAAATTTTAACTATAAGGTCTGCTTTTTTCATTTTCTGTCACATATGAAAAAATTGCAAAGAATTAATTGACAATGTGTTTTTTATAATTTTCTGAACTTTTGTTTTTTCTGTTGTTTCTATGCCTTAAGTTTTGGAGTTTTTTTGGTCTTAAATGTTGTAAACATATGTATTTAATTAAAAAAAAATCAAAAGTTAAGCTTAGTTCACCAAATACCAGTATGAAAACAAATTTCTGAACTGTTTTTATTTTGCAAAGAATTAATTGACAGATTGTGTGTACATGCTTACAACATAGTTAAGTGCAATTGCAGGTCGTGTTTTTTACTCAAATATACTTAGTCGCTAGTGCATGTAAAAGCACGTCCAGCAGAAACACTTCTAAGCATAATACATATGTACATATGTATGTATGCACGCAAACGCCATAAAATGTTAAGATTAAATTAAAATTTGAATGACAAAAGTGAGTGAAAAAAACTACTTAATAAATAAACGTAGAAATATATGAATGATAAATTTCCCAGAAAAAAAGCATGATCACCGCAAATATGAAAGTGGAGTTTCTTGCTTTCTATAATCTAAACATTTTGCGGACAATTATCTTTCAAGACTTTTGTTTTTACTATGGTGGTGTAAAGATATACATATGTAGGTATATGTATGCACGTCACTTATTTTCAGTGCTGACATCCAAAATAAAAATAAATGCAGTCGATACTATGCATATACTTATTTTAAGAAAGCAACATTCATTTAAGATTTATTTGTATATACACAACTTTTCTCAATCCTCGCCCCAGTTTATCCCACTAGTGCTCCAACTGGATCATGCGTATTAAGCAAAAACCTCAAATAATTAAAATTTAAAGTGTTTCAAAATTATCCCCACTTACAAAGGGTTTGAGAGACAGTCACTGTAAAAAGACTAGGTGTTTTATTAGTAACGGACTATGTGTTCGAAATTAAAGTTTTTACCAAGATTTCCACAAATAGTACCAAAATCCATTTAATCATCGTGTGCACCTTCCAAAGCACTGATGTAACTCTGTAGTTGTTTGCCCTTTTAATTTGAGTTTCTGACATACAGAAGTCTGTAACTGTTTTACAACCAACCAAAAGCTCACAAACTCTCAGCATCACTTGCATGAATCCAAATGAAATGGATGGCTGCACCACACATCTGCGAGTATAAAAACGATTTAATGCATTTTTGCAGCGTTACAGACGCGCAGACAATTAGTGGTGTTTGTTTTTTTTTTGTATACCCTTCCACCAACAGAAGCATATATGTATGTATGTATATATGAATGTATGAACATATAGCAGAATGTCAGTTGATGTGCATTGCAGACATTGCTGCCGCTTGCAACTTGCCATCATTTACGTATATAGGTATGTATGTATGTATGCATTGTTGTTGCGCTTATGTTGGTGTGGTTATTCATTATCCTCGCGCTGTGCAGTTAAAAATGAAATTACATTTTCCATTGCTACGCCCATGCAAACACAGACAAAATATACACAAATTCATGTAAGAGCATGCCACGCATGAGCACATATTTTTTTTTTTACTGCAGATTAGGGTGGGGCAAAAATTTTTGAAACACAAATCTACCAAAATGAAAATACGTAGATAACTGCGGACTTTTGTTAATTTCATTTTAATTCTTGTTCTGTTTCTTATGCTTATCTTACACAAATACGAGCATGTATGTATGTATTTCGTCAACAATGAAAGACATGTGTTGTTTTTTTTTTTTTTTTTTTTATAGTAGGGGGAAGCATCGAAAGCCGACAAGTGCGAGACTTTAACCCGCTAAACCTAACCTACTCCCGCCCAAAGCCACTCCTACGGAACCACCGGACAGGCAATACTTCGTAGGAGGGCGGTTAGACATAAATTCTTCATTCAACAACCAGGACAAAACAGGACACCTAACGCCTACCTTGGTCAGTGTATCTCAGTTGGGCTAATATTGACGACGATGCGTCGCTAACTGCTTCCCAAATATCAGAGGACTCACACATAAGTGTAGTCAAATTTTCCACCGTAACTCTAGTTCCCGCTATTTAATTCAACCGTGAACGCATGGCTGAGAAACGAGGGCAGTGAAAAAACACGTGTTCTGCATCCTCTACAACATCGCAACCCACTGGACAAAAAGGACTATCGTCGCGCTTGAATCTATAAAGGTACGCCCTAAAGCACCCATGCCCGCTAAGGAACTGAGTAAGGTGGAAGTTGAGGTCACCCTGCTTTCTATCTGCCCAACTGTTTATGTTAGGAATTAATCTATACGTCCACCGACCTTTAAGCGAGGTTTGCCAGCGTTCCTGCCACAATAGGCGGCTTTTCCTCTTTTCCGCTATTCTGCATAACATCAGAACCGGTTTCGTTGCATTGTAAATGTTGCTGCATTCTCGAGCTTGAATGTCTATCGGCGGCATATTTGCTAAAACTTCTGCGGCATCCCCTGAAACTGTTCGGAATGCGCTTATAACTCTGAGAGCGGCCATGCGGTGTACGGCGTGTAACTCCTTTGCATACGAGCTATAATTGAGAGCATCGGCCCAGATCGGTGCAGCATAGAGAATGGCAGAGTTTATTGCCCTCGCTAGCAAATGTCGTCGAGTAGAGCGTACACATCCTTTATTTGTCATCATCCTCGCGAGACCGCCACATATTTTTTTTTTTTTTTTTTTTGCGCCTTTTCTGCGGCATAGTTCAAGTGCTCTTTGAAGCTCAATCTGGGATCAAGTACCACGCCAAGATATTTTAATGATGGCTGCGAATTTATCTCGCATTCCCCCACTGTGATGCATATATTTTCACGCACCTTTCTTGTGCTTACTAGCAGTACCTCTGTTTTTTTTTTTTTTTTTTTTTGAAAGACATGTGTATATACCTTCATTTGCATATCGAAATGCGAATTTTCTCAAAATCTTCCTGTGTATACCCTGCAGCGAAAACGTGAACTGGTATGCAAGTAAACTAGTTGATCAACTGGTAGGAGACGGAAAAAAACATACCAGTTTGCTTTCTATTAGTTGTTCAGCTGGTATGCAAAAGACAAATTGGATGTGTTTCCTCCGTTCGTCGATTTCACTACGGCTTTACATATTTCTACAATTCTCACACGATTAGTGAAGCACTTGGTATAAAGAGTTTATTATGTTCATCTTCACTTATATGAAATGAAATGTTGCCCTTTGTCTGAATAAGTCCTAGGAAAATACTAGTTGACTACTTATGTTTTCCGATCCCTCAGGTTTTTTCATTTTTATTTATTTATTTTACATATTAAATATTTTTTTACATTTTAATAAAAAAAAAAAAATAAAAAAAAAAAATGATTCGAACTCGCGAGACGCGACCTGCTCGATTCGAAGCCAGACGCCTTTCCTATGCGCCATCGCACCGCTTGTGTTGAGCATGTCAAAAGCTGCACTTCAACTGCAGTGGCGGATCCACGGGGGGGGGGTTTTGGGGGTTCAAACCCCCCCCTTGTGGTTTATCATAGATCCCAAATTAATGCCTTTATTGATTCTGCGCCCAAATTTCCCAAACTGAACAAGGAAAACTCTATCATTCCAAAAGCAATGGTTGGACCACATAACATCCAAAATATGTACCTAAATGCGAAAAAAGTTCATGTAGGTACCTTTGGACGCACGTGCATAAAATCAAATTTGTCAAATGCTATTCGCAAATTGCCAAATCGCAAATTTATTTTCTTTTCTTTCTTATCCCTATTTTTATCGGGATTGTACAGAATTAATTTGGTCAGAAATGTCTGAATCGTTGGAGAAATTGCCTTTTTCAGAGGCATTTCGCAATTCTTGTTTAAATTAATCTTTTAAAAATTTGAGTATATAAACACAAGAACTTCAATAAAGTAAAAATTCTATTAAAAATATAAATATAACCAAAAAGTACTACATACATATATTCTTATTTATTTTGGCTTTAAATGCAAGGGTAAGTGAAATTGATGATCAATTTGCCACCAATACCATACGATACTCATTCGCACGTACCAATGCAAAAATATTCATACATACGTTATACATGTTATTTAGAACTTCAATTGAAATCTCCTGCACTTTATGTGATGACATACATATTAGGTCCGTTTATTATTAGCTAGTTATGAATAGTTAGCCAAGTTTCGGCTGGAAAATCGTTTCTTTAGTCAAAAAAAATAGCAGAAGAGAGCTATTGACAGCTCCAAATTTCAGCTAGTAAAATTTTCCCTAGCTGAAATTATTTGCTGCCAAAGTAAGAAACAGCTGTTGAAAAAATAAACAAACGAATACTTTTGATTTTTATTACTTTTGAAATTTTCTGAATTTTTGAAATAGAAATAAAGAAAATTAAATGTTATGATGTTTTTGTTTTGGCCAGCCTTCGTTTTATGATTCTAAGTTTTGTTGAGCTTTTTGGCCTTATTTTAATTAAAAAGAATGTTTTGTATACATGTATGTATTTTGTTTATTTATTTATTATTTTGCCCGACGTTTCGGTAAAACTCCTTTACCATCTTCAGGGGTCGACTTTATTTTTGCAAAATCACACGAACATGGAGATATGAAAGAAAACAAACATTTAGATTTAGATTTCGTGTGATTTTGCAAAAATAAAGTCGACCCCTGAAGATGGTAAAGGAGTTTTACCGAAACGTCGGGCAAAATAATAAATAAATAAACAAAATACATACATGTATACAAAACAAAATTAAATGTTTTTTTTTAGAAAAAATAACCATTAACAGTCAAAAAAGGCATTAAAATTACTAATCGCTAATTTTTGCTATTATTCCGTTTCTTGATTTTCTGTTCGTTTCGCACTTTATGAGCGCAATTCTTTCCGTTTTGCTCACTTCACAGCTAGTTTCTAGTTTAATAAGAAACAAACCTATTGTTAATTTTGAGGGTTTTGAGTTTGGTGTTTTTAAGGTGCGGGAAATGGCGCAACTAGTATATAGAATAATAATAGTAGGTGGTATTAGTCCATATTTTCACCAGCGCGCATAGGTAGATTTTCAAGTTTTATGCGGCCAAAAATATTTCATTGTCTACATCTATTCCAAATTGCTTGTTTAATGCGTTAAAAGTCGATTTTATTGAAAAATATATACAGTGACTCAAAAAAAATCATACGCCAAAGTTTTTAAATTTATTTCAAAGAGTTCTGTCGAAAATTTTACTTTCTTATTTTAGTTTAAAAATATAGAAAATTTTTCAATAAAAATCGTTTTAAGCAGGATTTCTGAGCTTATGGAAAAAATCTGAAAAATCGTAGAAATTTCTGAAAGTGGATTAAAAATTTCAAAGCAAGGCCATAATTTATAGAAGATTTTGAGGAGATTTCTAAGTGTACTGTTATGTAGCTAACCAATTTTAGTGTAAAAAGTGAAATTCTCAATGCTGTGAAAAATTCCGTCAATTTTAGAAGTTTTTTTCTGTAGGGTGTAGGGTGAGACCGTTCCAATTAAAATTTCCGAAAAGCCAATGAAAATTTTCAAAAAGTTGAATGTTGCATATTGTTATATTAAAATTGAATGAATGATTCTTATCCCCTAATAAGTTTCGACTAGCGGCAGGGACACCCCCGTTGTCTATAAAAGCCGAGAAGACCCGGTCTATTATAAACGTAGAGGGATTTTGGATTTTGTATTTGTACCAATTTTAAAATTTTCAATTTTGGCCGCATAAATTCGTAAAATCTACCTATGTATGTGCAGCGTCTGCCCTTAAAAAACATCTTCCAAAAAAAGAAATTTTCAAAACCCCCCCCTTGCCGAAATCCTGGATCCGCGCCTGTTCAACTGTATATGTGAACTATAATTTTTTTATGGTATGTGTTCGACTGGTATTTAACTGGAATGAGCTGATGCAGAGGAAGACAATTGTCATTTCGTAGGACATTAACACATGCAAAATACCAGATGTTTATCTATTTATTTATTTATTTTGAAGTCAATTCAATTTAACAATTGTTTACAGACTACTTAAAGATAATAATTACATTTCATATTATACTATATATACATATTTAAATCAGCAGTATACATATATTAAATATATATATATATAAAATAAAAATCAACAGTTTACAATAACAATTGAACTGAATCTCTTCATTGCTCAAAAAAAGAATACAGCAATGAAACAAATGCATTCTTGTTTAATGAAAAATCAAGGTTGACAGAATTCGAGATCTCGTTAAATTCCCGTAGCGCGCGCGGTAAGGGAGCATACAATGCATAATTTGCTTTGACCTTTTCTGGATAGAAAGGGTTAAAGCTACGTAAAGTCCTCCTTGGTACGAAAAAATGAATATCTTGCAATAAAGATGAACAATCAATTGTACCGTTGATTAGATCAAAAACGAATGAAAGTGAAAGTATCTGTCTTCTTATTTCCAAAGGATGAAGTCTAATAAGTAGAAGGCGTGAATTGTAAGTTGGCACCGGTTCAACGAAATTTACATGGGAAATGTACACTCGGGCAAGTAGTTGAATGTTTACGGTATACTGGTATAATTCTAGTATGCAACTGGTTATTTTCGCTGCAGGGTAACCAAGCATACATGCATATGTGACTATGTGTGTGTTTGTGCAGGCATATTTGCATTTCGTTAAATGTAATATTATATTTGCTTTGTTATGCGTAAAAGCTTTGTAAAAGGAATTGTAAATATTTTACAGCAACTAATTAAATCACTCATACGCCATGGACACCCAGATATGTATTTTCAGACACTTGCAAAATTACTAGGGCGCCGCATGCTTTTGGAGATTTTGTTCTACTGTGTAATTTATTGTAAATAACTTCACTAAAAGTCTCAAGCAAAGGCAATTGCAAAATTACCCTGCAAAAATCATTGGATTGTATGGTCCATTTGTGGTAGGTTGGAGTACTTTTAAAGTGATCATTAACATAGCCCAAACGACCGGTTCATGTATCTGACTCGGCTCGCAGTTAGCCGAACATGACAAAGAAAACGATGCGAGCGATGACGACGAAGCACGTGTATACATACATACATACATAGGTACTCCATCAATTAATCCAATGTAGGTACTCCATGGATTAATTTGAGTGTTATGCGGGACTGGAGGTTATAGTCCATTGCAATGACATACAATGTTAATTGGACCACATTTTTTGTATGAAATATGGCAGGTTATGGAGTACTCACTTGGCCCATAGCGAGCACTCCATGGATGAGCGAATGGAGTACTCGGAATTTTTGCAGTGTATTTTGGATTAAAGCAATTCAGTCCACACAAAACACTAAAATAAAATAAAAACGCTGTTGTTGTGGCTTTGCATATTCCACTCGTAAATGCGCACAACAATGATACATATTTGTTTGTATGAGTTTTTCTTTTTGTAAGTTTCAAATTGTTGGTATGGTCTTCCGCCTCAGAGGCACTGGCTGTAATTTTTAACATACTAGCGATTGATCTCAGCGGTAATCTAATTGCGGCATGTTCGGCAATACGCCCGCGGCAGCTTCCCCAATGGAAGGTATGAAATGGACCAGGGTCATACCTCCATATTCAGGGCCATTCCAAATCAACAATCGGATTATCGCTTACCGAAAAACTTTTTCAAAAGAAATTATGAAATAGTGCTTCCAGATGAGGACTATTGGGCCAGTGGTCCTCCTTTACCTTAATTCTAGATTGGAAGAAGTAGTATATTTAGCCTACAGGGGGCTAAAAATATCATTTCGCTTATCTGATCACTGCTGTGTCTTCCAGGCGTAGGTAGCAGTGATACAGGAAACGGTGGAATTCTTAGTAGCAAGGAAAAGCGAATGTAAAGACATTTACATCTTCTCAGATAACTAGGCTGCATTGAGAGCGCTTTGGAATGTCATATGTAAATCCAGAGCTGTAGCAGATCTCTAAATGAACTGGCTGATTAGTACCTAGTATGTGCGCCTGGACACTATCATATAACGGCAAACGAGATGGCAGACCAACTTGCTAAGGAGGGCACATCCGTTCCACTTTCAAAGCGTTTAGGTATGCTGCTCACTACCAGCGAGCACACATTGAGGGAGTTGCATTTCAAGGAAGCAAATGCCAGGTGACAAGATCTGAGTAGTTACTTGCAACCATACTAGGTTCTTGTGGCCTCGCTGAAACGCCAGACGTAAAAAGAGTTTATTCGCACTCGGAAGGTTCGAGCTTACATAAATAACAGTGCTAATAACAGGCCATATAATCCCTGGAAAGCATGTAGAAAGGCTGAATGCTCCATATTACAATTTATGTGGGGCTTGTGAGAACGAAGAGGAGCCCGAAACCGTAAAATAACTGCTATGCGATTGCCCAACACTATGATGGAGGCGACTAAAGCATTTAGGAGCCTACCAATTTGGCGCCTAGCGTATCTATCTACAATGGAATTTGGGAAAATTCTAAAATTTGTGGGATCCACAAGATGATTTGAGTATCGGGGTCTTCGGGTCTACGTGGTATCACAATGGGACCTTCGGAGTCTAAGTGTGCTAAGTGGAAGCTAGCAGACACGGCAATCTAACCTAATCTAACCTTGTTAGAACTAAAAATTCAATTAAACTCTCATATTTGAGAAACTTGACTTAAATAAAGTCCTTTAATAAAACTAAAGACCGCTAGCTTTTAAGAAAGTTTTGTCTAATTCTAATTTAAAAGTGTGTTCCAACAAGTATATTTCTTTCATAAAAACGTTTCCAAAAATGATGCAGATGTCTTCAGAGTAGACTTGGATTTTGTGAGAAATTCCTTATTTTACTTAATAAAAAATTTATTATTTTCTAACAATTACTAGTACTTCTTTTGTTAGGTTTTTTTTTTATCTATTTACCTTTATTTTTTTCCAATTAAGGCTTAATTTTTTTTAACAAGCAATACTTAAGTAATATGCGACTTAAATTTTATATTTTATCAATATGCGCATTGCATAAATAACAATCAATTTTCTTATTAAGCCTTAAGACTTAATTTATTAGTTTAAAATTTCTTTAGCTCACAAATTTATCTATACTCGTTGGTATACAATTAAGTACGCATTAAAGTTAATACGCCTATGTAATTAGCCGATTCGAGTTTCATGAATTTATCGATTAGAATACCCATATATATATATACCCATATATTTAACCTAATTAATACTCTTTTAACTTTGTGTGTATTTCCCTACCCCATTTGGTTTTCAATTTCATTTTGATTAGCATTTACATTATTCGTCCCCCATTTATTTGATTTAGATTATTTCTTTATATTGTTTTAAATTGCCTAGTTATACTATATAATTAACATATTTTCGTCTTGTGTAGGTACATACATATACATATGTATGTATGTATTTATTTGTGTACATACATGTGAATACTTGATAACGTATACGCCCGTAAGACTTTGCGAGCATTAGCTGAATATCGAGTAATTATCGTAGAAAAGGAATAAGGAAATTGTCACAATCCATGTACAAGCATACATACCTACCAACATACATACATGCATACATATCCTTAAATAGATAATTTCGTATCCACCTTTTATTCATTTTGTTCATTTTGATTTCCGTACTTGCGTTGTATGCAGTATGTTTCACACTGTTGACTATGTAAATAACATATTAGTAAATGAAATTAATACCTAACTCTACTTTTGTGTGTGTATAATAATTATGTATGTATGCTTGTCATCATTTAGTTGCCAATGAATAAAATTATTATACTTTATACATACATACATAAGTTTTTGTTCAGTAACAGGGACCGTAACGGTTATGAGTGATATCAAAAAGTTGTTTTTAACGATTATTTTCTGAGTTTTATTTTTGCTCAGAAAATAAAAGTTGCTTTTTGAGTTTTGTTTTTCGATCAGAAAATAAAAGTTATTTTCTGAGTTTTTTTTTTTTCAATCAGAAGATAAAAGTTTTTTCTTGAGGTTTATTTGTTGATCAGAAAATAAAAGTTAGTCTTTGAGTTTTATTTTTCGATCAGAAAATAAAAGTTATTTTCTGAGTTTTATTTTTACTTCAGAAAATAAAAGTTATTTTTTGAGGTTTATTTTTTGATCTAAAGGAAAAATAAAACTCAAAAAATAACTTTTATTTTCTGATCGAAAAATAAAACTCAAAAAATAACTTTTATTTTCTGATCGAAAAATAAAACTCAGAAAAAAATGATTAAAAATCAATTTTTTTTATAAAAATCGAAAAAATAAAAGTTAATGCACCTAGAGGTAGTCTGCGTTACGGTGATTACATCTGTGTACTTCTTTTGCGTTTAGCATTTCTCCGTCAGTATGATTTTTTTAGTCAAAATTTAAAAAATAACGATTATTTGCAATCCCTGTTCTGTAACAAATAGTGGAGTTGCTTAGTAATGCAATGGCTCCAGGTAAACTCTTGTCGAAATGAAATCGATAAACAAGTAAATTGTTAACTTAGCTTCATTATAATGAATAGTTTCCCAGCAGTATTTATCAGCTGGAAACCAGCACATATTTCCTACTGAATTTTCAGTAGAGATGTAGTTCTAAAATCTGAACTTTCTCTTTCGTTTTTATATAAGGTGGCGTCGAAAATCAACTACCTGAAAACTGCAGAACGAGAAGGGAGAGTTTCTGTATGAAAAAAGGCCTGAATACGCAGGGAGAACTTCCATAGCATATATTTCAATACACCTGATGACTTCACTTCGTGTTCAGTTATTTTTTCAGCAATGAATTTTGAACTCAGTTTCAGGTTATTTTTCATACTGAATATTCTACTGAATATGCACCTCCTTACCTCAAATACTGCTGGGTTACTAAATACATACATACATATGTAATTAGATATGTATACAGGAATATCTACCTGCAGATACGTAAATATGGAAAATGTTACTTGTTTGCTTGCCTTAGGATATTTAGTAGGGTTGCCAGACGTACTGATTTGATCAGTACAATACTGATTTTTCGTGCCCCGTACTGATGGTTTTACAAACCTTAAGAAATACTGATTTTTTGGATTTTGTACTGATTTGTACTGATTTTTAGCCGACACTAAAAAAATTCATTTTTATCACCCTGCGATATTACTCGACGACCAACGTGTAATTGTTGTTGTGCACTCCGACGAGTGAGAGAAATTTCGGACATCGATCAAATTTGCTGAGTGAAACAAGCACCCTAGGCTTCGGGGTAATAATGTGTTATGTTGGGTATGTGCGCTCTAATCATCGATTTAAGCGTAACCATCTCTCATCGATGACGGAAATGTGTCCGAATTTCATCGGTGTTTTGCTCGTAAGCATAACCACGGCATAAGCATGAAATGATTAAGAAGGAGGAAGCAACGCGAACGTTAAATGTCATAGAAACATGATCGACAGTTAACGACACGGAAACAAAAAAATATAAATGCCAGTAATAAAGTCGATTTTCTCCGCATATATTGCTCTTTTTTTTGGAAGGCAATGTACTGATTTTTTCGGGAAAGGTATCTGGCAACCCTAATATTTAGACTCATTAATATGAGTAAATTCATTGTTATGACGATAAGAGCGTACAAATATACATAATCAAGGTAATAAAATCAGCTCTAGTTACTTAGTTAGTTTTTAGGTTTTATGATGCTCATTAAAACACTTTTTGTGTTGTGTCATGCAAACATTTTATCATTTATGCTCTTTTGTACTAAATGGAAGCCTCACAATCCCTTAAAGCCCGTCTCCACATAACTTGTTTCACCAACAAAACATCTAGCAAAACATCTCGCTAAATAACCCGTCTCCACGTGGCTAATCGTGATTCAGTTTGACATTTCTCTTTCTTTTTCTTCTTAAATGTTTGTATGTTTGCTTATTTTTGCGTCTTTGTTTTGGTCTGTGTGAGATTTCGATAGATTTTCGATACAAAATTAGAGAAGACATCGATATCATCGAGGTTGGCAAGGTGATTCAGAATGAAACAGTGTTTCAATCTTCACTCGCTCTCAGAAATTTGTATGGAAATTGGCGAGTTTCGGCACTGGTTTCCGTGTCGAAACAAGATTGAGAGAGAAAATGCAGAAAAAAAGAGCGAAACACGTTATGTGGAGACATGGTATTAGGTGGGCTGTTTTGGTTTAATGGGTGCTAGTGCAAAGGTTTTTTTTTTGTTGTTTTAGCCAGCAGCCAGCAAATGTAACAAATGTTATACTCTTTTGGCTAAACAGAATGCTAAAGCATCAACACATATAATTTTTCAAAACTTAAAAAAATTGTGATTCTATGAAATTGTGATTAAATTCATCATACGCATGAACGCACTTACATATGAACGACAAACAAAATGAACAACGATTGAAGCATGTATGGCTGGACAAGGTTCAGTTCATTTACAGAAATTATAACGTCTTATATGTATGCTCGCACTTGCTGCATGGATATAAGAATTAAATTTTATGTAAATTAATACAACTAAAACAAGTAAGGAAGCCTAAGTTCGAGTGGAATCGAACATTAGATACTCAGCTGTATGTTTTCATTGTTTGTTTGCGTTTGATGGATTTTATATAAAGCGGGTGCTGCATAAAGTGGGCGTAGCCACGCCCATTTTCAAAATTTTTATCAGTCATCCAACTAAGCATATGAATATTATTCTTTATGCAAAATTTCATTCCTTTATGACTTCCAGTTACAAAGATGTCACGTTACAAATTTCCAAAGCGTGTTCCAGAAATATCTTTGTTAAAAAGTAGGCGTGGTCATAAACCGATTTCAATAAATTTTTGCGTCTCTATTAACACAAGTTATAAAAGTGTATAAACCAAGTTTCGTCATAATATCTCAATTATTTGTCGAGTTAAAGGCTAAGAAATCTCGTATATTCCTTTGTCCAAAAGGAGGCGGTGCCACGCCCATTTTCCAAAATTTTTCTATTTTTTGTTTCCGGTCTACTGTAGAAATCATACCACAAAATTTCAATAAATTATCTTTACATTTGACAAAGATATCGCTTAAAATGTTTTTATTAGGTCACTTTATAATACCCATATATAAAAGTGGGCGTGGTCGCCAAACCGATTTCGTTAAAATTTTGAACATGTATTACCACAAGCAATAAAAGTGTACACACCCAGTTTCGTCAATATATATAAATTATTTGTCGAGTTATGGGCTCAGAAATCTCGTATATTCCTGCTTCTAAAAGGAGGCGGTGCCACGCCCATTTTCCAAAATTTTTATATTTTTTGTTTTATGTCCATAGTTGGACACCTTCCATAAAATTTCAATGATATATCTTTATATTTGACAGAGATATCGCTTAAAATGTTTTTATTAGGCCACTTTATAATACACATATATAAAAGTGGGCGTGGTCGTCAACCGATTTTAACTATTTTCCGTACGAACGTTTGCCTAAGTAAGTATATCACGCGTACCACATTTGATCGATATATCGTCAATGGTTTCTGAGTTATGACATATAAAACTTTCAAGATTTGACCCTTAATAAGTGGGCGTGGCACCGCCCATTTTCCAAAATTTCATCAAATTTCTTCCTAGGGGCCTGAGCTCAAGACGTGGGTATAATTTCATCACTCCAGCTGTGTTAGTGACTGAGATACCAAATTTCCGATTTTTTATATATAGGAAAAGTGGGCGTGGTCATTGTCCGATTTCGCCCATTTTCAATACCAACCGTCCCAGTCTCGATACCAACATGCATTGCAAATTTCATCGAAATATTTGAGATATGAGATATTTCGATCTCAATTTTTGCACGAGTTAGAGTGTTTACAGACGGACGGACGGACGGACATGGCTTAATCGATTTCTCTTTTCACCCTGATCATTTTGATATATATAAGTCTATATCTATCTCGTTTATTTCATTCTGTTACAATCCACCGTTATGTGATTAAAACTATAATACTCTGTGTACTACGCCTTTTCCACAAGTACTTCAGAAAGCGTAAAATTAACTTCAGAAACCGTAAAATGTACTTCAGAATAGTCAATTGTACTTCATAAACCGTAAAATGTATTTCAGAATAGTCAATTGTACTTCAGAAAGCGTAAAATGTTCTTCAGAAACAGTAAATTGTACTTCAGAAACAGTAAAATGTACTTCAGAAACAGTAAATTGTACTTCAGAAGCTGTAAAATGTACTTCAGAATAATAAATTGTACTTCAGAAACCTTAAATTGTTCTTCAGAATCATAAAGAACAGTCCATCCCACGAATTCAAAAATATGGTAGATAATTTCGATAAATTTGGAATACTTTGCTCCACCTTGCTCGTTCACGGAATAGGCGATGGAGATTTACACAGCTTCAACGAGGTCTGGAATCTGCACGTAATATATGACAATCGAATGAAGCGAACAGGGGCTACATCGGTTAAAAATTTAGATATTACCAAGTATGTATGTACATAGTTCAAATGCAAAGTACACATATTTGGAGACAAATATTTAAAACTACATAGCTGACCCGGCAGACGTTGTTCTGGATAAAATTTTTTCCTATAAAGCTATTAAAAATGTCAATTCTCTGAATAAAAGTTATATACATATATATTCGCTCCGACAAACCTAATTTCCCTATCTCTATCCCTATCCCTACGTATAACGCTGAGAACTTTAGATTTCGCTTTTCTTTTCCGGAGGGAATTTCCAAAATTTTATACCGCAAGAACCTTCTTCTCGAGAATACGAACAACTGACAAAAAATGTTATAGAAATCGGCCCAGCCGTTCTCATTTTATGAAGTACTATACATTTTTTACACCATTTTTTATATATAGATTCCTCTTACTTCTGAATTACAATTACGGTTTCTGAAGTACAATTTATTATTCTGAAGTACAATTTATTATTCTGAAGTACAATTTATTATTCTGAAGTACAATTTATTATTCTGAAGTACATTTTACAGCTTCTGAAGTACAATTTACTGTTTCTGAAGTACAATTTACGTTTCCTGAAGAACATTTTACGCTTTCTGATGTACAATTGACTATTCTGAAATTCATTTTACGGTTTCTGAAGTACAATTGACTATTCTGAAATTCATTTTATAATTTCTGAAGTACAATTGACTATTCTGAAATTCATTTTACGGTTTCTGAAGTACAATTGACTATTCTGAAGTACATTTTACGCTTTCTGAAGTACTTGTGGAAAAGGTGTAGTACAGCTGAGTATAAAAAACGAAGTGTGAGGATTGATAAAGATGGCTAAGCTGAGTATTAAAGTGAATTATTTTTTTTGAAACAACAACAACAAAAGTTATTAAAGGTCAAAGTTTATATTATGCATTTTTTAAATTGCAATTACTTAAAAACTACTGAACCGATTTCGAATGTTTTTATACCGTTCAATAGGTATTTTGATTCCCTTTAATTTGACATACATTTTATATATGAAGAGTAAGGGCTGTAAAAGGGGTTTGACCGCCGCAGGGGGGGGATGTTATGGAACCCACATAAAATGTGTATCAAATTAAAGGGAATCAAAATACCTATCGAATGTTATATAAAAATATTCGAAATCGGTTAAGTAATTTTTAGGTAATTGCAATTTAAAAATGCACAAAATAAACTTTGATATTTAATAACTTTTGTTGTTGTTGTTTCCAAAAAAAAAAAAAAAATCACTTTAATACTCAGCTTAGCCATCCTTATCAATCCTCATACTTCGTGTTTTGATTTTATAATTTTCAAAATTCAATATTTGTACTAGATCGTGCTATTTTTCAAACTTTGTGGGGCTGGGGGCACCTCTAAACATGCGAGTAGGTCAATAAACTTTTACAGGCTTATTACTGGGCTAGAAAGGTTCCGTTCTGGCTTTAGAACAAATTGAATTTCCAAAAAAAAAAAAATATCACTCCACCTTAATGTGCATACATAAATTTAATTTTATGAAGCATCATGCGCTTAGCTAACAAATGCGAATTCCTGATGGCATATATGTTTATGTACACATATACATACCTACATACATACAGATGTTGTACATTGCCATTGTTCATGCGAAAGCATTTTTATATTGTCTGTGCGTGCGCTTAGACGCCTGAATTTATGCAACGAAAACCTAATTTTCATAAAATGCCTGCAAATCGTGCTTTCAACACAATGCAGGAGCGTCAAATAATTTATTTGCATATTTTCTATTATTTAACAAGAATTTATGCACATACACACATGTGTAGATAATAATTTTGGTATAATGCTTGCATAATTTCATTTTTCGAAGTAATTTGTGCTATGAGACATAAGCAAATATGAATTGGTATGTGGATATGTATGTATATAGGCAAGTAAATTAGACAAAGTATGGCATTTTCATTTATGACACAAAAATAATATAAGAATAAAAATATGTATAAATAAATTAAGATTTAAATGCTTTATGATATTGTTTTGAAATATTTAAGCATAACAATCAACAAAATGCTATTATTATATTTTGTAGTATATATTTGTTTTTTTTTTTTTTATATTTTCCAAATTCAAGGAGTTGAAAAAGTTGAGTTTTATTAAAATTAGTTTAATATTATTTGCAAGCAATTTATTTTCATCGAGTTTATTGTATTGAGTAGGGAAAGAAATTAATATTCCTATAGCCCAAGCAAACACCGTGAAACTATGTGTTCAAGTTAAGCCAGAACAGCGTTTGGAATAAAATCAATTACCTATAGGATAAATGCACACATATACGAAAATATTTAAAGTCTTTGACCATGCACGCATACATATGTATGTATGTACATAAATACATAAAAAATCAATAACGAAAGCTAGAATTTTCATGCATGTTCGTGCGCTATCATAAATCTTACAATTTAACACAGATTTAAAAATACATATATGTACATATGTATATACACATGTATGTATCCACATCTACATACGCACAATAAAACCATATGTGGCCATTCGGACACGTTTTATTGCATGCCATAAAAGCCAAAAGGTGGTCGGTTGGTTAAAAAGATTGATTTTCAATTATTTTTGTTTCGATTTCGGTTGTTTTTCTGATTCAAAAAAAAATCCCTTACTTTTTTTGGGCATCCATAGCTACCGGCCGCTGTGGTGCAGTGGGTAGAGTGCTCGCCTGCTATAATAATAATACCCAACGGTTTACCCTCCATATCCCGCCCGACCGACGCGAGGGGCGCCAATCCGCATGACGCACGGATATGTTTTTTTTTTTTTTTTTTTGCATTTTTTATGCAAGAGGTCTCGGGTTCAAACCACGGTCCGAGCAAAACACCAAAACAATTTTTTCTAATTAGTAAAAATCCAATTAGTGGGTTTTTTAAGAGCAGCGGTCACCTCTCGGCAGTGGGCGGCATACCCTCCGAGAGTATTTCTGCCATGAAAAAGCTTCTCACAAAAAATGCATTCGCCGTTCGGAGCCGGCATAAAACTGTAGGTCCACCCAATTAGTAGGAAAAAACAAAAAGGAGCACACCTCGAATTGGGAGAGAAGCTCGGCCATAAAACTCGTCAGAGTTATAATAGCGCCATTGTATTATTATATAGCTACTTATGTGCGTTTTCACGATTCGTTTTAACGTTTATTATCAGATCATATTCATTTGCGGAAATACATATGTATCTACATACATACGTGTATACAAATGTACGAGTAAATAAATAAATATCAATACGTTCGCTGATTATGACACGTGCGGGCTCGTTTATGAGCGTTATTCATGTTGAATTTAAAAAAAAAAAAAATGTGTAGCAAAAAATGTGCAATTCACGTACTAAGCTTTAAAATTCCTTCTTTTTTATTTTTTTCTTTTTTATCCTTTTTATCCTTTTTAAAGGCGACTATTTACTCATTGAGCTGCAAAAACGAAAATAAAGTCTTTTTAAAAAATGGAGAGCTTTTGGAAGCGAAAAAGTCATCACTCTTTAGGTTCGGTAAGGTTCGCTTAAGTTTATAATGAACTAAAAGCCGATTATTAGATTTTTGAAAAAATTACAGGTCCACTGAAATGATAGGAAGAAATATTAAGGCACGCACCGATAGAGATAGAAGCTTGACACAGAAATTTATAAAAATACATATCGTCCCCTCAATATAACAATAGCGTATGTGCTCATACGCCATTATTAACACGCTTTTATTAGCTTTAGAATCTCCATCATTGATTCTATGTCTGGTCAAAATTTCGTCAAATTCTACTTCCACAAAGTGGGTCAAAATGTCATTGGATAAAATGGTGTATAATTTCTTGTTCAAAAATTTAATAGATATCTGATTTGACAAAAATTTTAAACTCGATTTTCTCAAAACCCAAAAAAAATTATACGCTATTGTTATATTGAGGGGACGATATGTACATATATTCGTGCCCAGTCTAGGAGGTGCAGTGGGTAGAGTGCCCGCCTGATATGCCAGAGGTCTCGGTTCAAACCACGGTCCGAGCAAAACACCAAAACAATTTTTCTTATTTAGTAGAAATCCAATTATTGGGTTTTTTAAGGGCAGCGGTAACCTCTTGACAGTGGGCGGCATACCCTCCAAGTGTATTTCTGCCATGAAAATAACGAAAATATCTACACAAGCCGGGCTTTTTGGCATTAGTAATTCATGTAATTTATTTATTTGTTCTCTAGTTTCATGGTTTAACTAATGCCGCTCGCCTGTTTTTTAAGAATATTTGTTTTCATTGGTTTTTGAAAATTAGTTCGCATTTACTCTTCTTTTTCAAACCTGCAGTCCAATATGAGCATTCGTATATACAAATGTATATTCGTATATACAAATGTAATGATTACAACGTTATGTTTCAAAAAGCCCAACATATTCGAAAACTTGGCCGGCACTTAATTATGTACTATGTACATCAAATTTGTAAATATTGACATTTAATATTCTTTTTCCTTCCTGAATAATTAAAAAATAATATAAAACAACCTGTATGTTTTTATAAGCCATATACATATGTATATGTATGTGGATGTAATGCTAGAACGCCACATGTATATGTATATTTAAGAGCATAAAAACATACATGATAAAGCCAAACCATAACACTCGGTTTCCTTGTCTTACGTTGCTCTACATTCACCTTTTCCAACGCTTCACAGCTGAGTGCATTAAACGCACTAAATGGCCAGCAGCATCAGTTGCAGGCCATTAATTATGCACTTAACTGTGTATTACATGTGTGCGTTCCTCGTTTTTATACTCAGCTGTACTAGTACACAGAGTATTATAGTTTTGATTTCATAACGGTGGATTGTAACAGAATGAAATAATCGAGATAGATATAGACTTATATATATCAAAATGATCAGGGTGAAAAGAGAAATCGATTGAGCCATGTCCGTCCGTCCGTCCGTCCGTCCGTCCGTCCGTACGCACGATAACTCGCGCAAAAATTGAGATATTTTGATGAAATTTGGAATGCAAGTTGGTATCGAGACTGGGACGGTTGGTATTGAAAATGGGCGAAATCGGACCATGACCACGCCCACTTTTCCTATATAGAAAAAATTGGAAATTTGGTATCTCAGTCACTAATATAGCTAGAGCGATGAAATTTTACCCACGTGTTGAGCTCAGGCCCCTAGGAAGAAATTTTATGAAATTTTGGAAAATGGGCGGTGCCACGCCCACTTATTAAGGGTCAAACCTTGAAAGTTTTATATGTCATAACTCAGAAACCATTGAAGATATATCGATCAAATTTGGTACGCGTGATGTACTTACTTAGGCAAACGTTCGTACGGAAAATAGTTAAAATCGGTTGACGGCCACGCCCACTTTTATATATGTATATTATAAAGTGACCTAATAAAAACATTTTAGGCCATATCTCTGTCAAATATAAAGATATATCATTGAAATTTTGTCGCATGGGTACAGCTATGGACATAAAACAAAAAACACAAAAATTTTGGAAAATGGGCGGTGCCACGCCCACTTATTAAGGGGCAAACATTGCAAGTTTTGTGAGTTATAACTCAGAAACCGTTAAAGATATATCGATGAAATTCGGTACGCGTGATATACTTACTTAGGCAAATGTTTCGACAAAAAATTTCCTAAATCGGTTGACGACCACGCCCACTTTTATATATGTGTATTATAAAGTGGCCTAATAAAAACATTTTAAGCGATATCTCTGTCAAATATAAAGATATATCATTGAAATTTTATGGAAGGTGTCCAACTGTGGACATAAAACAAAAAATATAAAAATTTTGGAAAATGGGCGTGGCACCGCCTCCTTTTAGAAGCAGGAATATACGAGATTTCGGAGCCCATAACTCGACAAATAATCGATATATTAGACGAAACTTGGTGTATACACTTTTATTACTTCTGGTAATACATGTTGCAAATTTTAGCGAAATCGGTTGACGACCACGCCCACTTTTATATATGGGTATCATAAAGTGGCCTAATAAAAACATTTTAAGCGATATCTTTGTCAAATGTAAAGATAATTCATTGAAATTTTGTGGCGTGAGTTCCACAATAGACCGGAAACAAAAAATAGAAAAATTTTGGAAAATGGGCGTCGCACCGCCTCCTTTTGGACAAAGGGATATACGAGATTTCTTAGCCTTTAACTCGACAAATAATTGAGATATTATGACGAAACTTGGTTTATACACTTTTATAACTTGTGTTAATAGAGACGCAAAAATTTATTGAAATCGGTTTATGACCACGCCTACTTTTTAACAAAGATATTTCTGGAACACCCTTTGGGAATTTGTAACGTGACATCTTTGTAACTGGAAGTCATAAAGGAATGAAATTTTGCATAAAGAATAATATTCATATGCTTAGTTGGATGACTGATAAAAATTTTGAAAATGGGCGTGGCTACGCCCACTTTATGCAGCACCCGCTTTATATAAAATCCATCAAACGCAAACAAACAATGAAAACATACAGCTGAGTATCTAATGTTCGATTCCACTCGAACTTAGGCTTCTTTACTTGTTTTTTTTTAATTTTTACATTTTTCATAAAAATATCCTACATGCTGTTCTGATTATATCTGCCAGCCACAATATAAAATTATTTTTAAATAATCCTTTGGTAAAAGAAAAATATGCGTTATGCCTGCATATATTACATACATACATATGTATAGTAAGTGAACTTTTAAAGCTTTAGCACGCATATAGACATAATATATGTATGTATACTATGTATGTTATTTTTGTATAAAATTATATGCATTAAAATAATATTAATTGCCGTTTTCGCTGGCACATCTGCTATCCGCCTTACAACTAAGTGTCATATCATTTGGAGTATTTTTAGGAGTTATAAATTTTAAGTTTCCCTACTTCCGTTTAACACTATATTTAGGTAATATGATTTATATGAATCCGCGAAGTATAAAGTTTCTACGGATTTCGAATAAGCTGCCTTTTCATTCATTGTTTCACAATGTTATCAACAACCGATTGTTGGTGAAATGCTCTACCCTTGATTTCTTTATGCTTCACCAGGGCAATAATATGAATATATGTACTTGTGTAGCAAAAGAAAGAAAATTATGTAATACAATGTAGCTATGTATATACAGATATAAATTTCCATATTATACAACTTAAATCATTGGCGTTAACAACATTTATTATTAAAACGGCTTACCTATACAAAATGCATTAGCTCTTAAGCAAATCAATTATGAAACCACAATTTGTTTATATCTGCTGCAATGTAAACAGATTTTTTTGGCAACAAATTTGATTATTTTGGCCAAAATAATGGTGAAGAAAATAAGATTAGCGCAGCAGACAAAAACTGAATATCAAAGCAATATGCATTTGCAGACATAAAAGTGATGGCAAAGCAAATGGCATTTACGATATTTTGCACAAACAACTTCTCCAGTGGCCGCTGTGGTGCAGTGGGTAGAGTGCTCGCCTGCTATGCCAGAGGTCTCGGGTTCAAACCACGGTCCGAGCCAAACAAATGTTTCTAATTAGTAAAAATCCAATTATTGGGTTTTTTAAGAGCAGCGGTCACCTCTCGGCAGTGGGCGGCATACCCTCCGAGAGTATTTCTGCCATGAAAAAGCTTCTCACAAAAAATGCATTCGCCGTTCGGAGCCGGCATAAAACTGTAGGTCCACCCAATTAGTAGGAAAAACAAAAAGGAGCACACCTCGAATTGGGAGAGAAGCTCGGCCATAAAACTCGTCAGAGTTATAATAGCGCCATTGTATTATATATTATATTATTATATTAACTTCTCCAGTGCATATTTATGTATTTTCAGCATTTTCTATATATGTATGTATGCATATATTGTTATTTGTTTCAAGAGTAGAGCATTTAAGGTTAGCTCGTTGGGCGTTACTGCCTTTTGTCTGCATTGGTTTTTATTCTTGTTGTTTGAGCTCTATTTGCTAACAGCGTTACCACTTTGGTTATTTTTAACCAAAATTGGTAATTTTTTGTCCTCTAAAACGATTTTGGTAATTTGGTAATCCTTTTTCCTGTTTGGTAATTTTTCCATGTACACTGCTGCACAATACAATCCGAAGTATTGGTAAAGCATGTATAATGAAAATAAAGTATACCGTATCGTCGCTATAGAAGAAAAAAGACGCAAACTGTTTTGTTGAGGAAGAAAGACGCATTAAAAATATTTTTCGAAAGAAAGACTCTTTATTTTTTTTATGATAACGAAGAAAGGCGCTTTATTTTTTTTTTACTATAAATAAAGACGCATTTAAATATTTTTTTAGAAAGAAAGACGTATTCGATTTTTTATTTTTCTTTGTCAATATTAATGCTAATGCGTCTTTCTTCGCAGTTAATAATGCTAATGCGTCTTTCTTTGTCGAAAAATTGTATAATGCGTCTCTGCGTTATATATATATTATTATATGTATATGAAAGAAATATTTCTTTATTTATTCTGAATGAAACATATCATAAGGAATTTTCACGTAGAGTTAACATTTTAGAAGTTATACGCAAATTAAAGTGGGTACTTTTTGTGTTATTTTATATTTCAGTGGTTATCCTTTAGGTCCTGTTCGCATTGGATTTTTCCACTAGACGTGTCCTGTTTCCATTTTCATACCTTTTTTTATATCTTTTAGCTACCATATAATGTACTGAAATCGGAAAAATTTGGACTTTGGCGAATCTTTCAAAAAAATCAAAAAATGTGGATATTCTTGAAAAAGGAGCAGCTCGGATTTTAATTTCAACGGATGTTTCATCTATAAACATCACATAACACAACCCCACTTTCCATTTTTGTCGACATTTTCATGCAACCTATCGTCGCTTCCTGCCCACCGTACCTGACAAAGTCATTTTTTCTTCAATCCTTCATAAAAAATTTAAAAAATTCAAATTGACCCATCAATATTTCAGAAACTATAAGTCCTTGAGAAAAATGTTATAGTAGTCATATATAGCTAGCTCAATACATTAAAAAGATATACAGGATTAAGTAGAGCTATTGGCCAAATAACGGTAAATTTCCGATATCTCAAAAACCTTCCCATAGAATTAAAAATTAATTCGATTTTAGGAATCAGCGATCGATTTTACATATATGTATATGGAATAGTGGCATTCAGAGTATTTTTTGACTCCAGAGCAGTGTAATTAATAATCTAGATAAGGAGTTTCAATCTGAAAATGCACATTTACCTTATTTATATCAGCAAATGAAGCAATATCTGGGCATAGCAAAATGGAGCAGTATGACGTGATACAGAAAAAAAATATAGTAACGTCACATAAAAAATGGTATGGTTTTAAAAGAGAAGATTGGAAACTTTTATCAAGTGTAATTCCGGAAAAAGTTTTGCCTGTATGAGACGCCTCAATTTAGTCGCTACTCTGAAAAAAAAACCTTGTAAATACAAAGACTTTTGCAGTTAAATGAACAACTTTCCGCAGTTGAAATGTGCCCAACAACGCTCCGTTGTTGTTTCAAAAATGCGAGCGTTTTTGATTCAAATACTTTTCGTATTTAAGTTAACAACGGAAACTGTTGAATGAAATACTTTTACATTTTAGTTAACAGTTTTTGCTTTTGAATTAACCGCAAAAGTTTTTGGTCGAAAAACGGGCACCATTGAAGCAAATACTTTTCGTATTTAAGCTAACAACTTTTGCTTTTGAATTAACCGCAAAAGTTTTTGGTCGAAAAACGGGCACCATTGAAGCAAATACTTACGCATTTAAGTTAACCTCAAGAAAATTGTAAAAATAATATTTTTTTTTAATATAATAGATATTATTTCATTTTATTTTTTTTTTACATATAATATATGTATGTATGTTTACTTATCGAGCCCTAACCGCCATAAAGTGTATCCAACAAAATTACCGATTTTTGCGTTTTTAATCACTCCCACAATTTCATAGACTTAGGGCCGGTTTCACCACCTTCGGGTAAGCACTAAACCAGATATTTTTGCCCGGTGAACCAATTTATTTGACAGCTCGCCATACAATTTACGTCAAACTAACCAGCGATTAAATTAACCGCAGATTGTGAAACCGGCCATAAATAAATTTCAAGGCTGATTACCAACTGTAAGAAAAGAAAATAAAAAAAAAACCTCCTGTAAAATTTAATTTTTGTTGGGTACACTTTTTGGAGGTTAGGGCTCGATATGTAGTAATATTAATACTAAGGCCCGCCGTCACCAAACGAACTTTAGTCATTCATCCATTCACCATTTCCAAACGCATCACTACATCTGCAGACAACTCTCACGACATCAAAAAAAGCTGAGTTTATGAATAGATATTAGTTTTTGTTTAATTAATTTTTATACTCAGCTGTACTAGTACACAGAGTATTATAGTTTTAATCACATAACGGTGGGTTGTAACAGAGTGAAATAATCGAGATAGATATAGACTTATATATATCAAAATGATCAGGGTGAAAAGAGAAATCGATTTAGCCATGTCCGTCCGTCCGTCCGTCCGTCCGTCTGTCCGTCCGTCCGTCTGTCCGTCCGTCTGTAAACACTCTAACTCGCGCAAAAATTGAGATATTTTGATGAAATTTGAAATGCAAGTTGGTATCGAGACTGGGACGGTTGGTATTGAAAATGGGCGAAATCGGACCATGACCACGGCCACTTTTCCCATATAGAAAAAATCGGAAATTTGGTATCTCAGTCACTAATATAGCTGGAGCGATGAAATTTTACCCACGTGTTGAGCTCAGGCCCCTAGGAAGAAATTTGATGAAATTTTGGAAAATGGGCGGTGCCACGCCCACTTATTAAGGGTCAAACCTTGAAAGTTTTATATGTCATAACTCAGAAACCATTGAAGATATATCGACAAAATTTGGTACGCGTGATTTACTTACTTAGGCATACGTTTGGACGGAAAATAGTTAAAATCGGTTGACGGCCACGCCCACTTTTATATATGTATATTACAAAGTGACCTAATAAAAACATTTTTGACGATATCTCTGTCAAATATAAAGATCTATCATTGAAATTTTGTCGCGTAAGTCCAACTGCGGACATAAAACGAAAAACACAAAAATTTTGGAAAATGGGCGGTGCCACGCCCACTTATTAAGGGGCAAACATTGAAAGTTTTATGAGTCATAAATCAGAAACCGTTGAAGATATATCGATGAAATTTGGTACGCGTGATATACTTACTTAGTCAAATATTTGGACGAAAAATTTCCGAAATCGGTTTAGGGCCACGCCCACTTTTATATATGGGTCTTATAAAGTGACCTAATAAAAGCATTTTAAGCGATATCTCTGTCAAATATAAAGATATATCATTGAAATTTTATAGCAGGAGTCCAACTACGGATATAAAACGAAAAACACAAAAAATTTGGAAAATGGGCGTGGCACCGCCTCTTTTTATAAACAGGAATATACGAGATTTCTGAGCCCATAACTCGACAAATAATTTATATATAATGACGAAACTTAGTGTGTACACTTTCATTACTTGTGGTAATACACGCTCAAAATTTTAGCGAAATCGGTTGACGACCACGCCCACTTTTATATATGAGAACTATAAAGGGGCCTAATAAAAACATTTTAAGCGATATCTCTGTCAAATATAAAGATCTGTCATTGAAATTTTGTGGCATGACTTCCACAATAGACCGGAAACAACAAATAGAAAAATTTTGGAAAATGGGCGTGGCACCGCCTCTTTTTACACAAAGGGATATACGAGATTTCTTAGCCTATAACTCGACAAATAATTGAGATATTATGACGAAACTTGGTTTATACACTTTTATAACTTGTGTCAATAGACACGCAAAAATTTATTGAAATCGGTTTATGACCACGCCTACTTTTTAAGAAAGATATTTCTGGAACACCCTTTGGGAATTTGTAACATGACATCTTTGTAACTAGAAGTCATAAAGGAATGAAATTTTGCACAAAGTATAATATTGATATGCTTAGTTGGATGACTGATAAAAATTTAGAAAATGGGCGTGACTACGCCCACTTTATGCAGCACTCGCTTTATATTAAGTGCACCGTGTTTCCATCAAACGCAAAAAAACAATGAAAGCACACAGCTGAGTATCTAATGTTCGATTCCACTCGAACTTAGGCTTCCTTACTTGTTTTAAATAATTTTTTTACACAAAAATAACCTGAAATCAAAAAACAATTATACGAAAATAGATGAATAACTGATTTTACAGAGCATTTCTACTACTGAGAGCATATAGCTGTGTTTGATAACTTCTAACCAAAGAAGGATATCAGAAAACGGGAAATGCAGAAATGTGGCTAGCGGATAGCACTAAATAAATATGTAATAAAAAAAATCGAAAAAAAAACATATAACTGAATTTGTTGGCGCAGCGACGATATGTATGTACCACATTTTACTACTATTTGACATGTTTCTGCTATTTCCGTTTCTGCTGGATTTTACTTTATATTTTTTAGCAATAGCATCCAAACTGAGAGAGTGTTTTTTGTCATTTAATATGTATGAGTATATGTATGTATATATGTATGTATTTGTATCACACTTATGTACATACATACAATCGCTTCTAACTTTTTAAGGCAAAACTTGTATGTGAATGGCAGCATTTTGAAATCGAATGAACACTCAACTCTAAGACATTTAGTTAGTGCATTTAATTGCTAAGCGATAAGTTAATGGCCGTTCGTAGTGTGGCTGCAGTTGACATTTTCGATTTGACAAAAACAAATGATAGGAATTTTCGAAAAAGAGAAGTCACATGCGAAATAAAAAGTAAAATTAAAACTGCTTTCTATACCCGTATGCAGGTGACATTTAAAACGACTTTTTTACTGAAGATACGGTCTATGACTCTACATGCCCATGGCAGTCGAGTGTAAGTACCGGAACAATCCGGTATGAAAGGGTAAAGTCAAAAGGATCTAACAGCATTGACAGATGGTATCAGGGACCCGGAGTTTTATTCCTTTTATAATAAAACACCAAAGAAAACATTTATATTTGGAGGAATATTTTATTTGGACAAAAATAATCAATCAACTTGGAGTTTTATTTTTTAAAGACAGCGATAAAATAAAAATTGGGTGTTTTATTTTTTAGCTCCATCGATAAAACAAAAACCTGGAGTTTTATTTTTTAACTCCAAAATAAAACTCCAGGGCCTATAACTAGCAAACTCCTTAACCGAATTGCATAAATTTGGTATCAGGTAATTCAGTAAGCTTTTTAATGGTGCCACCCATGCCAAGGTTACCACTCAAACCAAGGTTGCCACATATTTTTTTTAATTTTTTCCAATTTAGTATAAGTACCACCATTTAAAAATAAAACTCCAGGTTTTAGTTTTATCGCTGGTGCTAAAAAATAAAACACCAAATTTGTATTTTATTGCTGCCGTTAAAAAATAAAACGCCATATTTTTATTTTATAGCTGGCGTTTTTAAAAAAAAATCGGTAAAATTAATAGAGCCCAGGTTATTGATCCTGGAGGTCCTGGGATGAAAGTAAAGTTAATAATTTTTCTCAAGGACACAATCTATCCCTGAAGTTTTATAGCATCGAAAAAAATAATAATTTTTATTTTCGGTCCCTGGATGGTATCGATAATCCGAAATATCTTGCTAATTCGGAGTTATCTTGAGAATTAACTGGAGGTAATCCCCAATATCTCTTGAGATAGTCCTCAAAATTTTAGCGGATTAGGGCATTTTGTAATGACATCACTGGCGAAAAATATCTATTGTGAATGAAAGTGAAGATAAAGAAGAATACAAGGCAGATCTAGAAAGGTAGGCGCAGAGGCGAATTCAGAAATTTCCTATGTATTTTGTTATTGTAATTGGTAGAGTGTAATGTCAAAATTATATTTCGCCTTGATTGAAATCTGAATTCACTTCGGACTCGCCCATAACGATTGACCATGATGTGAATTCGCTTCGATTTTGACATTACGCTCTACCTTTGGAAATTAAAAAAAAGTTTTCGAAATCGCCGCTGTGCCTACTTTCCTTTAGTTATTTTGTTAATCCGCAATATTTTCCGTCTGTCAGGGTAAAATTTGAATCGAATTATTTATTGCGGTAATCGGGATTATCGCTGCCGTCTGTGAAGCCTATAAGTAGATCTGAGAATAGTTTATATTTTCAAAAAATATCACTTCGCACAAAGATTATCACTACGGCTGCACTGCTCAAACAAAAACAATGAAAACAACAGCAAAACATCTAAAGCTCTATCTATATTTGCTTAATCCGATCGAGAAGATATAATATAATACAATGGCGCTATTATAACTCAGACGAGTTTTATGGCCGAGCTTTTCTCCCAATTCGAGGTGTGCTCCTTTTTGTTTTTCCTACTAATTGGGTGGACCTACAGTTTTATGCCGGCTCCGAACGGCGAATGCATTTTTTGTGAGAAGCTTTTTCATGGCAGAAATACACACGGAGGGTATCCGCCCACTGCCGAGAGGTGACCGCTGCTCTTAAAGAACCCAATAATTGGATTTTTACTAATTAGAAAAATTGTTTTAGTGTTTTGCTCGGACTGGGGTTGGAACCCGAGACCTCTAGCATAGCAGGCGAGCGCTCTACCCACTGCACCACAGCAGCCATATTTGAAAAATAATATCAATTCTCATAAGAGATGGGCGTTTGGCCTATATAGATTAATTTTTGAATTAAGTCAAAATATTTGTAGTGTCGACGCAAGGAAATGCCTCTGTTTATATGTATGTATGTTACAATTCCGATTTCACTATAAATAAAATAAGCAGCAAGTTTTGCCATTAGCAACAACGCATTGAAATAAAAGAGCCAACAAAATTTAAAACTAATCACTTAACTTACAATCAGAAAATTACTGACAAAGAAATCTGTTCGAAAAAAATAAAAACAAAAATGTCGCAAAGCAAAATGCACAAAAGCAATTGCAACAAAATCAAAGGCAATTCCAAAGTTTACGACAACATCTGCATTTGACACAAGTCTGCATACATTCCCAGTTGGAAAGGTGGTCATGCATAACCTTGCGGACGCATGAAAAGATGTACGAAAATTTTGCATTACAGTATGTATTCGAAGAAAACAATGATTTCATCTAAACTCTATGTTGTGTGGCTGCCAACTTATAGGAAATCGGATACACCCTAGAATGCAACCCAAAGTAAGCGAAGAGGTCAGTCATTGGCTCTCAGCTATAACATTGAATCTAGCAAAAAAAACCAATTAGGAGAATCATGTTTTCTCTAGTTTTGCTTTTTACAATGACGATAACAATTCACAGAGTCTATTTCCAACAAACGGACGTATAAAAGCGGCACTAAAGATTAATATAATGTTGAATGTCCCACTATATGAAGGCGTTGGGTGAAGTAGTGGAGGGGAAGATGGTGCGTCAATGAGAGAAGCAGAGGAGAACATGCTGGAGTGAAGTTACATATTTCTAGTTGGAAATCGGATGATGCATTCTGGAATGTATAGATCCCATGGCCTTTATATCCATTTATAGATGACCATACATTACCTTTTCCAACTGGGTTACTCCCAGCTATTTAACTACATATTTGTCGACAAGCTATGGAGGATGAATGAGGAAATGCAATTGCTTTTATATGCATGTTTTTATTTTTCTTCTCGCACAAAGCCAGTTTCATTTACAATGATTGATCAGCATCCACACAACTCAACTCTGCATTCATACGAAGTAAGTGCTAATTTACAAAAGCTTTGTGTTGCATTTGCCATTCAATCTCATCGCCAGCCAAAGTTAAGCCCTTCCAGGGATAAAACCGATCCATAGCTGTATTGTGAGTTTAAAATGAATGAATGCGTTCGCATTGTTCATTCAACATTTCTCGCTTAAATTCGTAGTTGAGCGTCAATTGAAGAAGTTGTTAAAAAGGAAAAAGTGTGAATACTTCAACTAAATAAATGCTTTCTATTATGTAAAGCGTAACAAGTGCGTTGCGCAGGCGCGCGAAGTGGCATGAGTCAGAGGAATTGTGCTATCATAGGGGAATCAAATGATAATGATAAAAATGTTGCGTAGTCTAGTAAGCAATACAATTGAAAAAAACTGAAGAATTTGCGAACATTACAAATAATTTAATTAAAAATACGCTTTTGTGCTATTTTTATACTCAGCTGTACTAGTACACAGAGTATTATAGTTTTAATCACATAACGGTGGATTGTAACAGAATGAAATAATCGAGATAGATATAGACTTATATATATCAAAATTATCAGGGTGAAAAGAGAAATCGATTGAGCCATGTCCGTCCGTCCGTCTGTCCGTCCGTCCGTCCGTCCGTCTGTCCGTCCGTCTGTAAACACTCTAACTCGTGCAAAAATTCAGATATTTGGATGAAATTTGAAATGCAAGTTGGTATCGAGACTGGGACGGTTGGTATTGAAAATGGGCGAAATCGGACCATGACCACGCCCACTTTTCGTATATAGAAAAAATCGGAAATTTGGTATCTCAGTCACTAATATAGCTGGAGCGATGAAATTTTACCCACGTGTTGAGCTCAGGCCCTTATGAAGAAATTTGATGAAATTTTGGAAAATGGGCGGTGCCACGCCCACTTATTAAGGGTCAAACCTTGAAAGTTTTATATGTCATAACTTAGAAACCATTGAAGATATATCGATCAAATTTGGTACGCGTGATGTACTTACTTAGGCAAACGTTTGGACGGAAAATAGTTAAAATCGGTTGACCGCCACGCCCACTTTTATATATGTATATAATAAAGTGACCTAATAAAAACATTTTAAGCCATATCTCTGTCAAATATAAAGATATATCAGTGAGATTTTGTCGCATGAGTCCAACTATGGACATAAAACAAAAAAACCAAAAATTTGGGAAAATGGGCGGTGCCACGCCCACTTATTAATGGGCAAACATTGAAAGTTTTATGAGTCATAACTCAGAAACCGTTAAAGATATATGGATGAAATTAGGTACGCGTGATATACTTACTTAGGCAAATGTTTGGTCGAAAAATTTCCAAATCGGTTGACGGCCACGCCCACTTTTATATATGTGTATTATAAAGTGGCCTAATAAAAACATTTTAAGCAATATCTCTGTCAAATATAAAGATATATCATTGAAATTTTACAGCAGGAGTCCAACCGCGGACATAAAACGAAAAACATAAAAATTTTGGAAAATGGGCGTGGCACCGCCTCTTTTTAGAAACAGGAATATACGAGATATCTGAGCCTATAACTCGACAAATAATTGAGATATTATGACGAAACTTTGTTTATACACTTTTATAACTTGTGTTAATAGACACGCAAAAATTTATTGAAATCGGTTTATGACCACGCCTACTTTTTAACAAAGATATTTCTGGAACACCCTTTGGGAATTTGTTACGTGATATCTTTGTAACTAGAAGTCAAAAAGGAATGAAATTTTGCACAAAGAATAATATTCATATGCTTAGTTGGATGACTGATAAAAATGTTGAAAATGGGCGTGGCTACGCCCATTTTATGCGAAACTCGCTTTATATAAAATAGTCCGTGTTTCCATCAAACGCAAACAAACAATGAAAGCATACAGCTGAGTATCTAATGTTCGATTCCACTCGAACTTAGGCTTCCTTACTTGTTGTTTACTAAGATGACATATTTTTATACCCATTCATGGCATACCTTAATATAAAACTTTTGAGAATTGTCAAGATAATTTTGGGGTAAAATTTCTGTATTTAACATTTTGATTAAACGTATATGTATATGTATATAAAACTAGTACACATATAATCACATACAATCCACAAAACATGACAGACCATGTTATATTTCATTTCCGCCATTCATGCAAAATATGAAGACTTCGACACTGTGGTGTTACTTGTTTGGCCGGAATTAGTTGTTGATATCGCAAGCCAAGCCAACCACTGAAACTATTCTCGTTTAAATGCTAATATTTTTAGCGTAACTAAACTGAGGCTATATTTGCTTATATCTTTTATTTGCGCAAACAGCACCAAAGGGCTAAAAAAAAAAGAAATTGTCATTAAAATAAATGCTAAACCAGAATCAAAGCTATTTTTAGGTTTTCCTTTCAATATGCAGCAGGGGCATGTTTATGCAGTAAGATATAACCTTATTCGCAATGGAAACAACAATATATATACACACATGTGTGTATAATAATAAATTGATGTGCTTATAAATATATGTCCCCACTAGGCCCATTTATGAGGTGATGCGGTTTTTTTGTCATGCCAGGATACTTGCTTTTGTACTCTTAAAGTATGTTCAGCGGCACGTACAAATTGAGCACAGACCATTCCTTCATAGACCAAAGTAGGAGTTAAGAAGAGTAAGCCGAAACAGAAAAATGTATACGAATAAAGTACATAACAAAGTTAGGTGGTAGGCTGCTATATATTCAGCACTACAATACTGCTACAATTCATGCTGAATACCTAACAAGAGTATAATAAAGACCATATGTAAAAAGCACGCGATTTGGAATGAAAGCCCGACGCTTTCGCTTCATTGCTCTTGTTTACTACACTCAGAGAAAAGTTGCGGGCTAAAATCAAGCTATGTCGTACTTGTTTTAAGAACTACTGAAATTAAGGAAAAATATATAAGTTTAAGTTTCTCCGATCTTGAAACCGGAATGGAATTCTTGAAGCAAGATACAAATCTTTTTAAGAATAACATTCTCGATTTAAGAATGAAATTCTTAATTTAAGAATACTAGCGTCAAGTGTTCTCTGAAAAGATACATATGTACATATGTACATATGTACATAATTTTCAATAGCCATTGCCTTTTTTGTTCAAACGAAACATTTTTTTAACAAAAAAAAGAAAAATTTACATCAAGGGTGCTCAACGCTCTCGTATTGAATGGGGAAACTCCAATACATCTACAAAAATTTATTAGTGCACTCAGAAAAAATTTGTGTTAGATTAAAAAAAGAAACTACAAGTAAATTTTTATTGTACGATAGGCAAATTTTTCATACAACATAAATACATACATATGTACAATACTTACAACATATTTTCTTTATATTAAATTAAGATATGAACTCGTACATATAAAAACAAGTAAGGAAGCCTAAGTTCGAGTGGAATCGAACATTAGATACTCATCTGTATGCTTTCATTGTTTGTTTGCGTTTGATGGAAACACGGTGTAGGTACTTTATATAAAGCAAGTGCTGCATAAAGTGGGCGTAGCCGCGCCCATTTTCAAAATTTTTATCAGTCATCCAACTAAGCATATGAATATTATTCTTTGTGCAAAATTTCATTCCTTTATGACTGCTAGTTACAAAGATGTCACGTTACAAATTCCCAAAGGGTGTTCTAGAAATATCTTTGTTAAAAAGTAGGCGTGGTCATAAACCGATTTCAATAAATTTTTGCGTGTCTATTAACACAAGTTATAAGAGTGTATAAACCAAGTTTCGTTATAATATCTCAATTATTTGTCGAGTTATGGGCTCAGAAATCTCGTATATTCCAGCTTCTAAAAAGAGGCGGTGCCACGCCCATTTTCCAAAATTTTTGTGTTTTTCGTTGTATGTCCGCAGGTGGACTCCTGATATAAAATTTCAATGATATATCTTTATATTTGACAGAGATATCGCTTAAAATGTTTTAATTAGGTCACTTTATAATACCCATATATAAAAGTGGGCGTGGCAGTCAACCGATTTTGACAATTATTCGTCCAAATATTTGCCTAAGTAAGTATATCACGCGTACCAAATTTCATCGATATATCTTATACAGTTTCTGAGTTATGGCTCATAAAGCTTTCAATGTTTGCTCCTTAATAAGTGGGCGTGGCACCGCCCATTTTCCAAAATTCTATCAAATTTCTTCTTAGGGGCCTGAGCTTAACATGTGGGTAAAATTTCATCACTCTAGATATATTAGTGGCTGAGATACCAAATTTCCGATTTTTTCTATATGGGAAAAGTGGGCGTGGTCATGGTCCGATTTCGCCCATTTTCAATACCAACCGTCCCAGTGTCGATACCAACTTGCATTTCAAATTTCATCAAAATATCTCAATTTTTGCGCGAGTTAGAGTGTTTACAGACGGACGGACGGACAGACGGACAGACAGACGGACGGACGGACGGACGGACGGACGGACGGACCGACATGGCTCAATCGATTTCTCTTTTCACCCTGATCATTTTGATATATATAAGTCTATATCTATCTCGATTATTTCATTCTGTTACAATCCACCGTTATGTGATTAAAACTATAATACTCTGTGTACTAGTACAGCTGAGTATAAAAATGTATCTACATATTACATAATAACAATAAGTGATAAGTGGTATATACATAAAATAAATACCAACAACAATGTTCATTGCGAACTGCCTACAACAAAAATTCAGCACGTTTGTGGAGAATATATTCAAAAGCATATACACACTAACGTTAATGTTGAAAATGAAAAAGGCAAAAGTGGGGAAAATCCATCAGCTTGCACAGAGTCTCAATGGCCGAGTGTGTTTATGCGTTGGGTCATTGCGGCTGAAGATGGAATGGACTCGGGTTCAATCCCCGGTGCATCCACTTCCGAAAAGAGTGCTGATGATCGAAAATGGTTTTTCGTGAAATAGCCATACACTCAACCTTCGCTGTAAATAGTTGTTGAATTTTTTCCACTTACCCCAACAATTAAAAATTGAATTAAAATAAAAATTTCGTGCTAAGCACTAAAAACTCTTTCAGTAAGTGATAAGTGTATTCAAGGCTGTTTAATAAATTGTCAATATTTATTGTAGAATCAGAGGTGGATAATTGTAGAATTGCTTCCAAATGCTTTTGCGATAAAAGCTTTATTTGGTTTGTTTTGACTAAATTAAGGCTAGAAAAGGCTTTTTCGCAAATATAAGTGCTTTCGAACAAGGATAAGTATTTTAAAATTTCATTTCTTATGAGTGGATACTTGTCATATTTTATTTCTGTCGTATATGTAACTTACCTTAATTATTAATTTATATACGTACCTATAATTAATTAGCATAGACTGTGACTCGCAATAATATTTCAGCAAAAAAAGCTCTAATTCCTATTTTTCTTATTAAACATGGTTTGTTTTGACTAAATTAAGGCTAGAAAAGGCTTTTTCGCAAATATAAGTGCTTTCGAACAAGGATAAGTATTTTAAAATTTCATTTCTTATGAGTGGATACTTATCATATTTTATTTCTGTCGTATATGTAACTTACCTTAATTATTAATTTATATACGTACCTATAATTAATTAGCATAGACTGTGACTCGCAATAATATTTCAGCAAAAAAAGCTCTAATTCCTATTTTTCTTATTAAAATCTACTTTTATTTTTCTTCAAATAATTTGAAATACACTTTTGCCACACATTTTTCAATATTAACTAGAAATTTTGTTCAGTTTTTTCGTTTGCCTACAAATCGCACCCTAAATCAAAAAATTGCACAACTCAAAATTTTTTGAATCCATGAATAACGTATTCAGCGACTGCTAAATGTTAGTCTCCTCCCAGCAAAAGTCTTCTTCCTTACCAAAGGTTTTACTTCAAAGCTTCGTTTGTAAAGAAAAAAGTTTTCTTGTATTTCTTCCATTTATTTTATATTTATTTGGGTTTTGAGTTACGTCGCTTTTCAATTCAAGAATTCAATTTTTTCAAAAAAATTTTATTTTCAATTGGTTAGTGTAATTTTTAATTTCATATGGGAAGGGCGACGCCAACGTAGCTTCATATGTTCCCATAAGAAACTCAATCACATTCATTTGAAATTTTGTATACCTGTGGGCATATGGCAGGGGAAGAAAACTTTATTTTTATATTCAAAGGGCGAATTTGTATTTGTGCCTATGCCTGGGGGGAAAAACATAAACAAATGTGATTCAAGGGCATAGGCATGAGCATCTATGATTTACATACATACAATGTACGAGATGGAAAATTAAGTGTACGAAATGAAAATAAAACAAGTAAGGAAGCCTAAGTTCGAGTGGAATCGAACATTAGATACTCAGCTGTATGCTTTCATTGTTTGTTTGCGTTTGATGGAAACACGGTGTACTTTATAAAAAGCGAGTGCTGCATAATGTGGGCGTAGCCACGCCCATTTTCAAAATTTTTATCAGTCATCCAACTAAGCTTATGAATATTATTCTTTGTGCAAAATTTCATCCCTTTATGAGTTACAAAGATGTCACGTTACAAATTCCCAAAGGGTGTTCCAGAAATATCTTTGTTAAAAAGTAGGCGTGGTCATAAACCGATTTCAATAAATTTCTGCGTGTCTATTAACACAAGTTATAAAAGTGTATAAACCAAGTTTCGTCATAATATCTCAATTATTTGTCGAGTTATGGGCTCCGAAATCTTGTTGATTCCTTTGTCTGAAAAGAGGCGGTGCCACGCCCATTTTCCGAAATTTTTCTATTTTTTGTTTCCGGTCTATTGTGGAACTCATGCCACAAAATTTCAATGAATTATCTTTATGTTTGACAAAGATATCGCTTAAAATGTTTTTATTAGGCCACTTTATGATACCCATATATAAAAGTGGGCGTGGTCGTCAACCGATTTCGCTAAAATTTTGAATATGTATTACTACGAGTAGTGAAATTGTATACACCAAGTTTCGTCATAATATATCGATTATTTGGCGAGTTATGGGCTCAGAAATCTCGTATATTCCTGCTTCTAAAAGAAGGCGGTGCCACGCCCATTTTCCAAAATTTTTGTATTTTTTGTTTTATGTCCATAGTTGGACACCTTCCGCAAAATTTCAATGATATATCTTTATATTTGACAGAGATATCGCTTAAAATGTTTTTATTAGGTCACTTTATAATACCCATATATACAAGTGGGCGTGGTCGTCAACCGATTTTGGCAATTTTTCGTCCAAACATTTGCCTAAGTAAGTATATCACGCCTACCAAATTTCATCGATATATCTTCAACTGTTTCTGAGTTATGATTCATAAAACTTTCAATGTTTGCCCCTTAATAAGTGGGCGTGGCACCGCCCATTTTCCAAAATTTCACCATATTTCTTCATAAGGGCCTGAGCTCAATACGTGTGTGAAATTTTATAACTCTAGCTCTATTAGTGACTGAGATACAAAATTTGCGATTTTTACCATATAGGGGAGGTGGGCGTGGTCATGGTCCGATTTCGCCCATTTTCAATACCATCCGTTCTTGTCTTGATACCAACTTACATTTCAAATTTCATCAAAATATCTCAATTTTTGCGCGAGTTATCGTGCTCACAGGCGGACAGACGGACATGGCTCAATCGATTTCTCTTTTCACCCTGATCATTTTGATATATATAAGTCTATATCTATCTCGATTATTTCATTCTGTTACAATCCACCGTGAGGAAATCAAAACTATAATACTCTGTGTACTAGTACAGCTGAGTATAAAAAAACTCAATTTACACTGCCTTGATGTGGCGCTCATGGCAGTGGCGAGGATTCCAACGCCATCATATCCTAAGGGAATTTGCAGTTATGCGGCTCGAACTTTTGTGTGTATGACTCCAATGGTCATGGCAGCTTGAATTGTGCACCAGACAATGAAATCTTGGAAGTATGTATCAATGGTTTATCTATGTATCTTGTATTATTGCGCATTGCCATTATTGCCATCTTCTTGGATCCCCTTAAAGGTTCACAATCGGCACTAGAACTATATATGCATATACGTACATATGTACATTTCTGAAACTAAAACTAATTAAAATACAATTAATTGAAATAACCACTTTTGTTTTTTTTTATTTTGTGAGGTGGGTTAAATGATTTCAAATTTTGAATTTCGAAAAAGTGGAAAATCAAGAAAAAATATTCTTATGTTATGTTCAGACACAACCTTAATTGAACATTAAGAGCCTTCATTCAATTTTCAAGCCCAATGATTCTCAATTTACCATACAAAAATTGACCAAGTTAATGCTTCATTAGAAATTAATGAGTTGTTAATGAAGAACAATTCTGCATGCAACCCTGTTAAAAGGCTTGTTTCATAAGTAAAATGAAATGTCATGAAAAGAGAAATGTGATTAGCGTCAGTGTCCACTAAACAGGTTGGTTCGTCAGATCAGCTGCATTCTTGTTCTTCTTCATCACCTATCAAATTTGTTTTTATTTCTGCTTATTTTATACATGCATTCGTGTTTACGATTGGTAAAAATTGTGAGATGAATGTCAAATTATTTCATCCTCCTTGCAATTTTGACATTTAGGTCACGAGAGTTTGATACTCAGCTCACGGCGTGTATGTGTGTATGTATCTTGAGCCGACCTGTTAAATGGGCCAAGTAAATTAAATATGTCTGAACACCAAATCTAGAGATGTTCAATCAAGCCCAATTGACTTAATTAATTTTTATGTCTGAACATGATATTACGCACTTATTTTACAAAACGCCGTGACTCGTTGCGTCGCAATCACTCACATTCACTCACTTTCACCTTCACCTAAAAGTTGGTATTTTATAAGCTTTTACGTTTTCTCGTTCACTCTGCTGCGTAGTCACGACGATTGTCAAACGCTTTACGTAGCGTATTTACCACTTTTCTGATTTTCTTCATTTCCTTAGTAATTTTTGGTGTGTTTTTTTTTTTATTGAACTGTTTTATTGAGTGGTTAACCCTGGAAAATTGGCAGCTTGCAACCCAATAAACATTTTTCTTCATTTTCAATTTGAGGTTCATTTGAGGTACATTTTTAGTTTGGGATTTCGGGCTGATTCTCAATTTCATAGATTTCATTTTCTCCAATTTCAAAGTTGGTACGAAAGGGAATGCAATCAATAGATGTATGTATGTATTACATATTTGTACTCTAGACTCTAGACTCATTTCAACCGCAACTGCTGAAGTAAAACAACGAACGCTGATTGAAATTTACAAACATACAATATTTCTTCGTTCCTTGAAGCCTTGACATGATGAAATTCGTGAAATGATACAAAATGTGAAAGAAGTTTTTTTTTTTCAAATGTGTTGTAAGTTATTCTAAAATTGATAAACAATGTTTGATGAACACTTGAAAATATGTTTATTTTCAACTTATATATATGCTGATTCTCAAATTTAGAAACAATATTTTCTCAACGTTTGAGAATTTCTTTTTCAGTGTTTAATGGGAAGTCAACAAAAAAAAAAAAATTATTTGTTGACATTGTGTGTAAATACATACATATGTACGTGTTTTGTTTTGAATAAAATATTTATATGCAACATAATAAAAAAATGTGTGTGTTAATATAAATATACATATGTACGTGTTATTCAATGTTAAAAAATAAGATGCATTTGTGTGTTCGTGTGTGTGCAAGAAGCAAGCCAAAGGTTAAAACGTTTTTATTAACAACTGTTTTATTTAAATCAAAGAAAAAATTAGTTCAGCATCATATTCGGGTTCGCGAGATTGAAACGCGTCGATTGATACCCCGTTTTTTTTTTTAAATTGGCTAATTTTAGCCGTTGCAAATTAAACTATATCGAATGCTCACTCGAACAAAAGGAAGTGACTCTTTTGACAGTTAAAGTGACCGTTTTCTTCACTTTGCGTTTCATAAAATATCAAAAACGTAATATACTCACCAAAAAACGTAACACATTCACTTCGAGTCACTTACAGTCACTTTCAGTCACCTAAAGAGATACAAAATACGAACACGACAATAAGTGACTCTGGGTGACTCATTGCGTCGCGTTGCGTTTTGCAAAATAAGGCCCTTAAAACAGAGTTGAACATTCTTCAAATAAGATTTTACATTCTCAAACCAATCATGGGCAATGCTGAAAATAAGTTTATATAAGCTTGTTATTCTCAAAAAATATCATCATAAAAATAAGAATATATTCTTGATTTTAGCATTTTCGAGCTTAACAGACTTTCATAACGTTTTCGGCTTGATTCAAGCCCGCTATACTGAAATTTAGCTTGCTTTTTCTCTGAGTGTATACAAAGCCATTCATGAGCAGGTGGCCATCGCCGTGCGATAGTCATGGGGCTTAGTCATGGAAGTTGTCATCTTCCGTAAAAGAAATAAATTGAGGAAAGTATTGATAATATGTAGATCTTTGGGCCTACTGGCTTTCTAAAGCGATTATTGCTTCACATAATCAACACTCCGATGCCGCTCAGTAAAAATAAGCATAGGTACTATACCAGGCTGATAAGGCGTGAAAACAATCGTAGGGTTATAGAGTGTCCAAAATTAATAAATTTTACGTTCCGAAGCTAACAAACTGGTTGTTATCTCTGAAAAGGGAATAATTCCGACTTATAATCGGGATCCTTACAGAACATTGTCTTTTAACATCACATGTGTTCAAAATGGGACTAGTTCAGGAAAGTGAATATAGGGCATGCGTATTGCAGAAGGTAACTGTGGAGCATGTTCTCTGCTGCTATCCTGCGTTTTCCAGGCTAAGGCTTCGGTTACTAGGGAAAGTTTTATTCAGTGATCTCGAATCTGTTTCCAAAATGGAGGTAAGGAAACTTTTGGTATTTGCCAAAGAAACATGATTTTTCTTCAGTTTGAATCCAGGCTTCTCAGTCTATGTGAGACCATTAGTGGCCAGCCAGTTTAACCTAACCTAGCCTAACTTGGTCAGCATATGAAATTCACCTGTGAAAGTCTTTAACGATATTGTTACAGAGCTGGAAAAAAAATGCCGGTTATTAGTTTTTATACAACAAAAGAAGGAGTTATACATACATACATACGTAGTAGAATCCACATCCTAACCACCCAAACAGCAAACTAACAATCCGACACCACTATTTTTTTCCTATTAAAAACCAACCGCATAACCGCATTTAATTGGTGTAGTCGCAAAGACGCTCATTGAATGACAAAAACAGGAACTTCTATGATAAAATCAAAACAAATAAAAGCAAAAAAGTAAAACAAACGCAAAAACAAAAATAGAAGTGAAAACACAGTAAATGAGAACAATCTGCAAGGGCCTTTGAACAGCTATAACGAGCTGCTAATAGCTAAACATCAACAAGCTAGCTCCAGCCACAGCCACAGCCACAACAACAAAACTCAACAACCAAATAGCCAACAACCAAAAACCATCAACAACAAAGTGGTTACGATTGTTAATAAAGACGCCAGACAACTTAACGAATGGCCATGGACATTTAGCGACAATATCAAAAGTGGCTAAGATATTCTTATAATGCTACTTTTAGATATAAGCAATAACAGCAACAACAGCAACGAAAAAAACAAAGACACCAGCAATAACAACAAACTAGCAATTACATACGGATATAAAGAAATTACTACTATCATCAGAGTGGGCTGTTGCCATGAAGGGGAGAAACATCATTGAATCATGGGCTGCTGTTGGGTTCCTGTTGTCACTATTGCTGCTGTTGCTGCCCATCGCAAGTCAGCCCACTGCAGTTTAACTCGTTTCTTTGGTCATTGACGTTCTTTTACTAACGTTGGTGTTTTTGTTATGGCAGTTACTTATATTTTTTGGTTTTATACTGATTCCACATAAAACTTTTTCCGCTTTGCGTTACGCTGCTTTCTATGTCAAACAACGCAAAACTGAAAAACTATGCCACAATGAACGCTGCAACATCACTCAAAAAATATTTATTTTCTGAAAAATTATTTTTCAATTGTGTGAAATTTTAATTTGTTTATTTACATTTGAATTAAAGTGAAACTGAAAAAAAATTTCAACGCCCCTAAAAGTTGAGATTTGGGCAACTTTGTGCTTTACGTAACTTCGGCGTTGCGTTACTTTTTGTTATGTGAGAAACCTCATATAGATACATGTATTTCAATCTCAGATGTCACGCAGAAAGTGTCACGTAGCGCAACACAAAGTTCTATGTGGAATCAGCTTACTGCTGCTTTGCTTTGCTCTGTTGTTGGTGATTGGTTAGTTGGCTGGTTTGGTTGGTTGATTGGTTGGTTGGTGAAGGGCATACTAAAGTTACTTCTTCTTTTCACTGTTTCATTTGTTGCTTGTTTACATCCGTTCTCTACCGGCTAACTTGCGAAAAGAGTTCTGTGAACTGTTGAACGTTTTATATACCCCATTTTGCTGTCCATACAAAAAACTATATATAGACGAATGGTTATATTACACCCGCTTTCTCTCTATTGGCAACTTAAATGAATGCAAAAATGTGATGATAAGCAGTTTTTATGAGAGCTATGTATATTTTTTCTTGCTAGATGGCGCTGAGGTCGCTATGTTTACAAAATCCCTATTTATGATCCGATTCTGTTCGCTTTTGGCACATATGTTTAATGAAGAACTCGGTTAGACAAAATTAACACGCTAGATGGCGCTGTAGTTGTAATATTTAGAAAATCCCTATTGTGGATCCGAATGGCCCCGGAATGTTTTTGCTGCTATATCGGTAGCAAATGAAAGCTGCTAATCAGGGCTTGATTATAGAGTTAATTGTATTCGGATGTCTAATTTGGTTCCCAAGATATAGACCGAAAAGTGGATCCGGATCCCCGAAATGTTTTTAAGCGATAGAGAGAGATAGTAAGAAAGATAGAGGGAGGCAGGATTATCGCCTTTTCGCATAATCATTACCATTATTGCACTAGACTACAATTGTTTTGTTATGGCCATTTCTGTTTTGCTATCATTCGTTTTCTCTTATTTTTGTTTTGCCATCTTATTTCTCCTTCAGCAACTGTTTAACAAATGCGCGTATGTGTATGTGTTAATATTTTTCTTCTAGTAGCAGAAAATGAACAACTAAAGCAAAGGAATCACACCAAACCACTAATGTCATCGTTTGCACAACAATTTACAACATGAAATGACTACACTCAGCAAAAAACGCACGTAAATCTGACTATTTACACCTTGATTTGACTATTTTTACTAATGGTTTTGCGCCTAGGATGAAAATAGTGATTCTGACTACGTTGCACTTCATACCATCATAATAAATATTAAGTAGTTAAAATGAAAATTAACCATACTCGACTTGAAGTGTTGTCATAGTAAAAACAACTATGAAAAATAGTTGTCCTAAATATGTTGAAAAATGCAGCATATTCAAATTGAATATTTTTATAGTCAAGTTAAAGTTACAACATAGTTGTTTTAAAAAACGTTCATATTGTATGTATTCACGTGGGGGGAGCGCTGTAGCTCCAAGGTTCGGCGAGAGTGCCAACCTCTGGGGTACGAAAAATGGCTTTAAATAAGCCAACTCATTTCCCTTGTGGAAAATGAGTTATATTTGAGTTGCTCAATCATGCAATATAGCTCGACCAATGTATAAACCATCTAAGAATTACGGAAATTTGAAAAGCCGCATTCAAATGAAGGCACGAAAATCTACACAGCATAAATTTATTTTACTGTGCTAAATATTTAAGTTTACTATGAACCATATTCAAGTTGAAGCATCAACAGTAGTTAAAATAAATATGTTTCAACTTGAAGATGACTATTACAAATTTTATAATGACAGGTGTTAATACTTGTCCAGTTGGATTAGTATTTACTAGTCAACTCAAAGTTTTTCATATTCAAGTTGAATATCTTTCATACTTGAACGGTTGAAATAATACGTTTATATTCAGATCAAGTTGTTTCATAGTCATATTTCCTTGGTTTCATAGTAAAAAAGCGAATAGTAAAGCTGAATATTTTCATAGTCATTTTTACGATGCGGGTTTTCTCTGAGTGTAGCCTATTAAAGGGAACTAGTAAACACGGTCACGCGATGCTGTGGCTTTCAATTACACAGTGCGACAATTTGAGGGTGGAAGACCACTTATTGCCACATTTGAAAATTTTTTGATATACCTTCATAGTTACTGGTTATTTTTATTTTCTGTGGACCTAAATTTTTTATACAAAGATTTTGTCCGAGGAGCCCCATAGTGAAGTTTTGTGCCGAATATTTTTCTAGACTATGGTTACCTTAAAGCGACCTCCAAAAGGCCATTTGGCGCGCTCCTCTTTTTCTTTCTAGTTCTCTTTCTCTTCCCCTTTCCCCTTTATTTAAGCTTTCTTTTCCCTTTATCCATTTTATTTTCCGTATTCTTTCCTCTTCCGCTTCCTTTCCTTCACCATATCCGTCCCTTTCATTTTCCACTTCTCTTTCCTTTTATTACCCATCTTCAGTGCTAGGCCTTCCATGGCACTTCAAATTTAAAAGTGAGATAAACTGTAGTGTAAAAATGGATTTTTGAACAGGTGGCAACCTTTTTGTAAAAATGCCAAGCCCTCTCATATGACACCTCAAATTTAAAAATCAAACAAACTATAGCGTAAAACTGAATTTTTGAAAAGGTGGCAACTCTTTTTGTCAAAATTTTACTAAATTACTCATTATCAGGTCAAGCCCTTTCATATGTCAGCTCAAATTTAAAAGTCAGACAAACTATAGCGTAAAACTGAATTTTTGAAAAGGTGGCAACTCTTTTTGTCAAAATTTTACTAAATTACTCATTATCAGGTCAAGCCCTTTCATATGTCAGCTCAAATTTAAAAATCAGACAAACTATAGCGTAAAACTGAATTTTTGTAAAATTTTTATTAAATTACTCAATATCAGGTCAAGCCCTATCATATGGTACCAAAAATTTTAAAATCAAACAAACTATACAGGAAATTTAAATTTTGAAACAGCTGGCAACCCTTTTCAAAAAAATTAAACCTTCCTGCACATCTACAAGCCCTTTCATTTCACACCACATTTTCTAAAATCGGTATAACGGTGTAAAAGTTATGGTGCGTACAAAAAATCGCTTAGCGTAATATGTATAAAGATGCTTACATGAGCACATAAAAGGCAATGCACAAAAAGGGAATGATAAAATGTGCGAAATAAAAGATGCTTATATGGTTTCATTGCTTGAATCTAGCATTGGAATGTTTTTCTGCTGCTTCTTCTTCTTTTTACATTAGCAATCAGATAATCATAAAACAAAAATGTTGCTGCGTAAAGTCCCCTTTATCGATCTATTTGGCATTGAAAGGGAATATACATATTGTGCGTAAGGGACAAAAGCAAATTTTACAGGAGAGCATTTTTTTCTTTGTTTTTTTACTGTTTTTTATTGGTATATTTAAATGAAATTGAACACGCGCTTAGATAGTTAATTAATATACTGAACCTGATATTTTTTTCTTGAAAAAATTTGCAGTTTGCGAAAAAATCACAATTTTGTCCCTTACGATAATTTCCACTCAATGTTTTATGAGCGTATTTGAATAAATGTCCCTTACGATAAAATTTAAAAAAGGTTGCATATTACAAATACAAGTGTCTTACTCCATACTTTTGCATTTTTAATGATGGGGCCATGGTAATATAGTGAGCAAGTGAGTTTCCACTTTCGATTTCCTACTAGCTATATTCAAAATATTTTTTACATAGGTATATGGGCGATACGATAAATTCGAGCTCAAGAAAGAAAGTATAGATTGTCCCTTACGATAAAAAAAGAAATCCAATTTTTGGCACAACTGTCTATAAGGATTTCAGCTACAATATTTTACCAGCTGATGCGCTGAGGGATGTAGAACAAATTTGCATCAAAAAGTAAGTTTGGAGAAAATGACCCTAACGATAAAATCGCGCAAAGAGATCGATATTTTAGCTTGCTCAAGCCAAAATCAAGTGATAAAATGAACTACTACAATGCTGACGAAGACTGTGTTTATTTTACTTTTTGTTTAGTTCTTTCCTCTATTCGTTTCTAAGCAAAGTATTGATGTACTAACTATATGCATGAAGAGTGAAATACTATGTATGGTTCTGTTTAATAAACAGTCACAACAGCTCCTCTTTAACTGCAGTTAACTATCTCTCCTAATATACTATATGTATACATATTATTGTAATGTAGCATATAAAAAGTCCATTATTTCCACTTAAATTAATTTCCTTCTATTTTCACTAAATGCAAGTCAGCTTTGAGATTTTCATCCTTCATTCCTTTTATTATCGTTATTCACTTTATCACTCTTTTTATTGCATTTACTCTTACTTATTCTACGTATTGCATTTGTATCACAATCACTCTCGTTGTTGTTGTTGTTGTTGTGAGTGAATGAGTAGCAAATTTTATCGATCATTCGACTCGCTTTGCTTTGCATTGAATATTCAATAAGGTAATTGTATATAAAAGTAAAATAAATGCGGACGAATAAGGCGAATAAAATAAAATAATAAAAATCAGGGACTGTAACGGTTATGAGTTATATCAAAAAAGTTGATTTTTAATCATTATTTTCTGAGTTTTATTTTCTGCTCACAAAATAAAAGTTACTTTTTGAGTTTTATTTTTGCCTCAGATAATAAAAGTTATTTTTTGAGTTTTATTTTTGCCTCCGGAAATAAAAGTTATTTTTTGAGTTTTATATTTGCCTCAGAAATAAAAGTTATTTTTTGAGTTTTATTTTTGCCTCAGAGAATAAAAGTTATTTTTTGAGTTTTACTTTTCGATCAGAAAATAAAAGTTATTTTTTGAATTTTATTTTTCTCTCTGATAATAAAAGTTATTTTTTGAGTTTTATTTTTTCGATCAGAAAATAAAAGTTATTTTTTGAGTTTTATTTTTCGATCAGAAAATAAAAGTTATTTTTTTGAGTTTTATATTTGCCTCGGAAAATAAAAGTTACTTTTTGAGTTTTATTTTTGCCTCAGCAAATAAAAGTTATTTCTTGAGTTTTATTTTTGCCTCGCCTCAGAGAATAAAAGTTATTTTTTGAGTTTTATTTTTGCCTCAGAGAATAAAAGTTATTTTTTGAGTTTTACTTTTCGATCAGAAAATAAAAGTTATTTTTTGAATTTTATTTTTCTCTCTGAGAATAAAAGTTATTTTTTGAGTTTTATTTTTTCGATCAGAAAATAAAAGTTATTTTTTGAGTTTTATTTTTCCCTCAGAAAATAAAAGTTATTTTTTTAGTTTTATTTTTCAGAAAATGAAACTCAGAAAATAATCTGTAGTAGTCTGCGTTACGGTGATTACATCTGTGTAGTTACTTTGCGTTTAGCATTTCTCCTTATGTATGATTTTCTTGGTCAAAATTAAAAAAATAACGATTATTTGCAATCCCTGATAAAAATATATTGCGTCAGTTTTATTTTCTAGCAATGCTGTGATATATGAAGGTACATTATATGTATGAGGAATGTCTTTAAAAAGAGAATGCACGCAAATGATGTAAATGGATTTAAAAGACTCTTGCAGGCAGTCGAAGGCATCGCTATCACAAGTGAGAAGTTTGGCTAACATTACCCTGAAATTCCCTCAGCAATGTGAGAACTACGACCAGTTTCAATCAAGAATATTGGTCAAAGTGCCATTCATTCCTTATTATATGTGGCAATATTCCAAGAAATCAATTGGGTTAACTGCTGCCCGTTCGTTTCCTGCCAATATATAGTCTTTCTAAGGTGTCTGGAATAAGATGTGCTCTCAGAGAGAGAATTCCTTATGGCCTGATGACATCAACACAGGAAAATCAGCCTTATTTTAAGCCTTACGTCATACAAATTTGCTACCCTTATAATTTTTTCTTCGTAAGCCTTTAAATCTGCTGTTTTGATTCTTAAATAAAGCTTAGATTTTTTGGTCGGTGTATACATATGAATATATACCAACACACATAAAGCATTTCACTTGCCCAACAATATAAATCCGTCTTTTGGTCAGTTATCAGAATGTTCTTTTGCATGTTTGTCATTTATTGCTTTACACGAGGTGCGTTAAATTAAATTTCCACTCGCTTTTCAGTTGAAGCGTACGCCTGACGCTGCAGCGCATGTACATATTCCAGCAAGTAAACCGCATATGGGTAACTACATCCATACATACATATACATACGAATATAAGAAGAAAATGTAACTGAAAGGTAGAGCAACAAGCATTACACCTTAAAATCGGCGAAAATTGATTAAAATGGCAATATTGAGTACCCGACCATAAGACCATTACTGCTGCCACAATAACCACCCACATGCTCCATGTTTGTCATCAATTTAACTGCATTGCAGCCGGTTACAACAACGACAATGGTATACCAACATTGTATGTATGTATGTATATAACTAGGTACATACATATGTATAAATCAATCCACACATGTTGCTCGTGTTGTTTGTTACGTGAATGTCCACATGTACATTAGGCCGCCTCGCCTTATATGGACCAAAAAAAATCCACCTTATGGCCCCTATATGATGTCTTTTTGAAAAATATTTCCGGATTTTTTTTTTTTTGACGACGCTAAATCTGGATAATTCTGGATAAATTCTTTGAAAAAAATATTATGTTTTGCAAGTATCAATAGGGTTTTAGAAAGAATCATTCCTGTGAGACAACCATAAATTATGTAATTAATGAATGGAAAAAAGGCGATAGAAATATAATAAGAATGGCGATATTCTTAGACTTCAAAAGAGCTTTTGAAACAATAGACCGAAAGATTCTCCTAAACAAACTTTTTATGTATGGAATACGGGACAAAGAACTAAAGTGGTTTAGAACATACCTCGAGGGAATGTCGCAAAGAACAAAAGTTAATAATAACGTATCTGAATACATTGAAGTGCATACAGGAGTACCGCAAGGATCAGTGTTGGGTGCACTATTATTCATTATATACATAAATGAACTAGGAAAAATAATAAAACATAGTAAAATAGTACTTTACGCAGATGATACGTTAATATACACTGAAGGAAATAGTTATGAGGAGTGTAAAAAAAAAATTCTATATGATACAGAAAACGTGAATAAATGGTTAAAAATGAATAAATTAAAATTGAATGAAAACAAAACAAAAATAATGGAAATGAATATAAATTCGAGTGCAGAAATAGTGATTAATAATGAAAGAATCGAAAGTGTAGAAAACTTCAAATACCTAGGAGTATTCATAGACAAGTATCTTAAATTTAAAATTCAGATTGAATATGTGTGCAAAAAAATCGGAAAAAAGATTGGTTTCTTTCGGAGAATAAAACCCAAAATCAATATAATGACCTCAATTAAAGTGTGTAATGTTATTATTAAGCCCCATTTTGAATATTGTTCGACGATTCTGTTCAATTGTTGAACCAAGGTGCAATAGAAAGACTGTAAAAGCTACAAAATAAAGCAATGAGAATAATATAAAAGTGCAATAGATATACGAGTGTAAATTACATGCTGCGAGCATTGAAATGGTTATCAGTGGAACAAAGGCTATGTTTAAATACATATATACATATTTGTTTTTAAAATAAAATATAACATGGCACCGCTATACATGACCGATAGTATTACGTATGTGGGAGATACGCAAACCTACTCTTTGAGAAATTATAGAGATTTTAGGTTAGCGATGTATAAGAGAGCAGCAGCACAAAATTCCATATTCTATAAGGGACTGAGAATGTTTAACCAGTTACCAATAGATATAAAAATGGAAACAAATATTAAAAATTTTAAAAGACAATGTATTGAGTTTATAAGAACAACATCAGACTTATAAAACAGGCACAGTCATAAACATTTATTATTATCATAAGTGTCATTAGTGTTTTATTAGTACTATTAGGTTTAAGTAAGAGTATAAATTATACTCGTAAATATTCGCAAGGGCTACTTGAGGGTAGTGCGCTACCACAACGTCCTGCCTTATTATTATTAAAATCAATTTTTTCATATCTTCGGTATTTATAGTCCGATCTCTAAGTTTACTACGCCAATGTCTTCGGTCTGAGAGGATGATTTCTACTATTTAATCGTATTAACCCTATGTGCACCATTGGGGTCACTTGCACCCTATACTGAGTTGATACCACCTTAATGTATCTTTTTTGCCTGCATGTTAAGAATCGTCAAAAATCATAAATTTTTAGCAATATAAGTATTTCGATCGCTTCAGCAGAACCCGAAAAAAAAACACATTTAACATTCCTAGGAATACATGTTTTTACGGCGATATTTTTTTTTTTTTTGCGATGCAGTCTAATGTACATGTCTATATACATATGTATGTATGAGTGCACGTGCTGTTTATATGGCAAGCAACATTTCATATGTTGCAACCTGCAAGTGGTAAAATTAATCACTTGAGAGTGCTGTTCTTCGAGCGGAATTGCTTGGATGCGAACACGACAAAACGAAACGCGAAAACAAAGGAAGCCACAAAATCTGCGGATGCAGTGAATATAGTACGTATATGTATGCATTTAATCGAATTTATATGTACGAGTATGTACATATGTTTGTTCGTATGTACGCCGGATTCTATGTGAGAACAATGCAATTTTTACGCCAGAATTCTTCCACACAATCGATAACGCCCAAAGGATGCTCAAGAATGTCATTGCTCATAGCATCGTATACACATGCTTAGTGCATTTATTGCCTGCTCGCTGCAGCAACTATGATCATGCAGCATACTGGCACTCAAAATATCTAACTCATAAAATGAATTGCAACAAAACAAACAGTGTCATCAAAAAGTAGCTAAACACGCTACTGAGCAAGTTATGGTAGTATCGCCATTTCTATTTAGTTTGTAATCGTATTCTTATACATACGTATTGTATACAGATTTTCCAGCAGCTGATGTTTTAATACCCGAGACTTTTATGGTGTTTTCTTTTCTACACAAATAAGTCTTCATTTCCTGCATAAAGAACAAAATTTGCATCACATTATCGGTGCCGCTATAACGTAACTTATTTAGAAAGTGAAGAAGGGCTTTTGAGAAGAGATAGTATTGCCTACAGCTGGCTGCAATCATTTAACCAAAAAAAACAGCTTTTTTATATATATGTATGTGCCTTAATCGTTTCAATAAATAGTGTTTCACTTTCAAAACCTAGTGCTATCAGTTCTGGTATACACTGTACGAAAAACTAACTTTGAAAATAAGACAAAAACAGTTCCTCAAAGAAAAAACTGACTGCAATGGAATTTCATTATGCACACGAAACGATTTAGCAGCTTTCAAAATAGTGGAATTTATTAGAAAAATAAAGTGCAATAAATATTTGTACATGCATGTATGGAGATATTTACTTGTACATATATATGTACATTAGAGTGGCCCTTAGTTTTGAAAGTTGGAAATTTACAGGTGTTAGCCACTGATATGCTTTTGTTTAATAAAAAAAAATAACACCCTGAAAATTTTGGCCCGATTGAACAACTCTAACCCGTGCCACAGCGAGTTGAATTTGAAACTATTTAACCCTCGACCTTCGAAATAATATTTTTTGCGAACTTTCTAAAAAGAAGTAAAATCCGCCTCATCGTTGGGGAGTAAAAGGGAATTAGATGGTTAAAGTAGTCTATAAAGTTACAGCTGGCGCAGTTAATTAACTCCCAAATAAAATAACTCCAAGAAAAAATTAAAAACTCCAAATATTTTCATACAAAATAGAAAATATTTCCTTATGAAATAACTCGCATTGTGTTGGAACTTATTTCATTTCCTTCGTTTTAAAACGTGCAATTGGTGAAGTCAGTTAACTGAAGCACATGCCACACATACCTTTTTAGCATATGTGAGACAAATTAGTTTTTTACAAACATAGCAAAAGTGAGTATCTGTCGGCATTGGGAAAGTTTGTGTCCGTATCATGGTCATTTTACGCGTAGTCAGTGTTACTACCATTTGAAAATGATTCAGAAATATAATATCGAGACGGTCCAGCACTAGTCATGATAGAGTCCTCAATGTGGGGACCTCATCGTCGGGGTGTTAGAGGGTTAAAGTAGTCTACAAAACTACAGCTATGGCAATTTTTTGCGGGTTTTACTATGTGGATATTGGTCTTTCATTCTGTGTGAGAATTAAGTGTGTTATAGAAAAAAAAATACCAAAATTGTCAGCAGCAAACGCTGGCGTAGTGAAATAACTCCCAAATAAAGTAACTCCAAAAAACAAATGAAAAAACTACAAATATTTTCATACAAAATAGAACTTATTTCGTTATGAAATAACTCGCAGTGTGTTGGGACTTATTTCATTTCCTTCTTTGGGAGTTATTTCATTTCTTTTATTTGGGAGCTATTACACTGCCCTTCAAACGCTTTCAATGGACTTTCAAGAGAATTAAGGTTCTGAATTGTATTTCTTATTTGTGTATGCATGTACGAGAATGTACAATTACACTAATAGAGGGCACTTATTTTTAAAATTTCCAATATAAATATGTATGTACGATTACATGAAAAATATGTATTAAAAATTTCAATTTTCTTAAATTGTTTGTATGTATACATATATGAGTAAATAAGGATCCATGACATTTCAGTACTTCAATATATAGAATATCAGTATATTTTGTTTATAAATAATTTATTTGTGGAGTGTAATAAATAACAACGTTGTAATCTATTAAAATTCAAAAATATAAGAGAATTCGTCCAATATAAACGTCCACTGAACCATATAATACTTGGTTCATTATTTCAACACATTGTTGTTATGTTATTAATTAATTATAAGCCGACTCAGACCTCGTGTATTTTACAAGACGACACTTTATTCAAGAAAGCGGCTCTTTATAATGGCCGCATCTATAGAGATATGTTTCTAATGCGATAACTAAACTAGGGTTGCCTAGTTTACTTATGCATTAGTATAATACATGTTGTATCTTATTAGTAGTATAAATATAGTAGAAGGTACAATTGATGTGTAGACTTAGATGTGAATCTATATATATAAGGATGAAAGTTTGTTTGTTTGTTTGTTTGTTTGTTTGTTTGTTTGTTTGTTTGTTTGTTTGTTTGTTTGTTTGTATGTTTGTTCCCTATGGACGCCGAAACTACCGGGCCGATCACATCCAAATTTTGACACAATGATCACCTGGTATTAGATAGAATTATGACCACATTTAATTCTGGTATCTCAACCCCTTCCCGAGATATAGGCCAAAATATGGACCCAGATTCCTCCGAAATATTTTTCTGCATTATTGGTATCAAATTAAAAATATCAATCAGAGCTTCAACATAGAGTTCATTCCGTTCCAATTTTCCAGTCGGTTCTCCAGATAGAGACCAGAACGTGGACCCGGATGACCCCAAATTTTTTTTTCGTAATATTGGTATCAAATTAAAGGTGCTGATCAGGGTATCCATATATATTTTACACTATACGGATATCTCAATCGGTTCCCGGGATTGAGGCCGCAACATGGACCTAAATAGCCCCCGAAATACTTTTGACCATTATTGGTATCAAATTAAAGGTATCAATGAGAGCTTCAATAGAGAGTTCATTCCATTCCAATTTTCCAGTTGGTGCTCCAAATAGAGACCAAAACGTGGACCCGGATGGCCCCAAATATTTTTTCGCAATATTGCTATCAAATTAAAGGTATCAATCAGAGCTTCAATAGGGAGTTCATTCCATTCCAATTTTCCAGTCGGTTCTCTAGATAGAGACCAAAACGTGGACCCGGATGACCCGAAATATTTTTTTCGCAATATTGGTATCAAATTAAAGGTACTGATCAGGGTAGCCATACATATTTTACACTATACGGATATCTCAATCGGTTCCCGGGATTGAGGCCGCAACATGGACCTAAATAGCCCCCGAAATACTTTTGACCATTATTGGTATCAAATTAAAGGTATCAATGAGAGCTTCAATAGAGAGTTCATTCCATTCCAATTTTCCAGTTGGTGCTCCAAATAGAGACCAAAACGTGGACCCGGATGGCCCCAAATATTTTTTCGCATTATTGCTATCAAATTAAAGGTATCAATCAGAGCTTCAATAGGGAGTTCATTCTATTCCAATTTTCGAGTCGGTTCTCTAGATAGAGACCAAAACGTGGACCCGGATGACCCCAAATATTTTTTCGTAATATTGGTATCAAATTAATGGTATAAATCAGAACTTCAATAGGGAGTTCATTCGATTCCAATTTTCCAGTCGGTTCTCTAGATAGAGACCAAAACGTGGACCCGGATGACCCGAAATATTTTTTCGCAATATTGGTATCAAATTAAAGGTACTGATCAGGGTAGCCATACATATTTTACACTATACGGATATCTCAATCGGTTCCCGGGATTGAGGCCGCAACATGGACCTAAATAGCCCCCGAAATACTTTTGACCATTATTGGTATCAAATTAAAAGTATCAATGAGAGCTTCAATAGAGAGTTCATTCCATTCCAATTTTCCAGTTGGTGCTCCAAATAGAGACCAAAACGTGGACCCGGATGGCCCCAAATATTTTTTCGCAATATTGGTATCAAATTAAAGGTATCAATCAGAGCTTCAATAGGGAGTTCATTCCATTCCAATTTTCCAGTCGGTTCTCTAGATAGAGACCAAAACGTGGACCCGGATGACCCCAAATATTTTTTCGTAATATTGGTATCAAATTAAAGGTGCTGATCAGGGTAGCCATATATATTTTACACTATACGGACATCTCAATCGGTTCCCGGGATTGAGGCTGAAACATGGACCTAAATAGCCCCCGAAATATTTTTGGCCATTATTGGTATCAAATTAAAGGTATCAATCAGAGCTTCAATAGAGAGTTCATTCCATTCCAATTTTCCAGTTGGCGCTCCAAATAGAGACCAAAACGTGGACCCGGATGGCCCCAAACATTTTTTCGCAATATTGGTATCAAATTAATGGTATAAATCAGAACTTCAATAGGGAGTTCATTCGATTCCAATTTTCCAGTCGGTTCTCTAGATAGAGACCAAAACGTGGACCCGGATGACCCGAAATATTTTTTCGCAATATTGGTATCAAATTAAAGGTACTGATCAGGGTAGCCATACATATTTTACACTATACGGATATCTCAATCGGTTCCCGGGATTGAGGCCGCAACATGGACTTAAATAGCCCCCGAAATACTTTTGACCATTATTGGTATCAAATTAAAGGTATCAATGAGAGCTTCAATAGAGAGTTCATTCCATTCCAAATTTTCCAGTTGGTGCTCCAAATAGAGACCAAAACGTGGACCCGGATGGCCCCAAATATTTTTTCGCAATATTGGTATCAAATTAAAGGTATCAATCAGAGCTTCAATACGGAGTTCATTCCATTCCAATTTTCCAGTCGGTTCTCTAGATAGAGACCAAAACTTGGACCCGGATGACCCCAAATATTTTTTCGTAATATTGGTATCAAATTAAAGGTGCTGATCAGGGTAGCCATATATATTTTACACTATACGGACATCTTAATCGGTTCCCGGGATTGAGGCCGAAACATGGACCTAAATAGCCCCCGAAATACTTTTGACCATTATTGGTATCAAATTAAAGGTATCCATCAGAGCTTCAATAGGGAGTTCATTCAATTCCAATTTTCCAGTCGGTTATCCAAAATATATTAGTAATCATGATGTACACCGATATGTGCACCGGATGGCCATGTAAAGTTTTTGATAAGGAACGTGAGACGGGGAGAGAGAGAGAGTAGTATAAGAGGAGGAAGAGATAGGGGAACGGGAAATGCTGACTGGTGGGGAGACCGATAGGGAAGGGAGTGGCATAGTGTGATTTGTCGCAGCGAAGTGTGACGGGTATTTGCTAGTATGAATATATGTACAACAATTGTGGCACGGGTTAACGTTGACCAATCTGGGAAATATTAAGAGGGGAATATTTTCTTCGTACATAAAACCATTTCAGGGGGTAATGTCTCAAAAAAGTAGAAAAAAATTTTTTCCATAGGCGTAAGGGTCACTCTAATGTACATATTCAATATTAGCGTTACACATGCAAACTAAGCAAAATGAGTGCCATGCAACACATTCCACTAGTTGCAATTTGCAAGCAAACAACAAAAATTAATAGAATTTTCATAATAGAAAAAAGTGTGAAACTATTTCGCCTTGCCTGTCAGATGTGCGAATATGCATGAGGCGCACAAATAATAATAATATATAATACAATGGCGCTATTATAACTCTGACGAGTTTTATGGCCGAGCTTCTCTCCCAATTCGAGGTGTGCTCCTTTTGTTTTTTCCTACTAATTGGGTGGACCTACAGTTTTATGCCGGCTCCGAACGGCGAATGCATTTTTTGTGAGAAGCTTTTTCATGGCAGAAATACACTCGGAGGGTATGCCGCCCACTGCCGAGAGGTGACCGCTGCTCTTAAAAAACCCAATAATTGGATTTTTACTAATTAGAAAAATTGTTTTGGTGTTTTTGGCTCGGACCGTGGTTTGAACCCGAGACCTCTGGCATAGCAGGCGAGAACTCTACCCTCTACGCACAAAGAAAATAGATTAAAAACTTCAAGGCTATTTTTCGCTATACCAAAGACTTTATGCCTTGCTTGTGCGATTTTCTTTTTTTAATTCGAAAAAAACTATGTCGGGGTACTGGATAACAGACAAACAGATCGCTTATACATAACTACTACTTCAAGCGCTGACAATCAAAATGTTCAAAAAAAAATTGACTATAACTTAAGATTCATGAAAGGTATATAATTTGAGAGTTTTTAAAGCGACAGCATCTTGCAACAGGAAGTGCCATTAAGTTATGTCAACGACAGCGAAGTGGAATGCGCCTTACGCCGACAAACTGCTTAACAAGAAACCAGAAGATTTTAAAACCAGAGATGGCAAATATGCAAAATCCCAAAAGAGCGAACTGAGGCGATATATACATCGATACATACATATGTATACATAGTACACGTATGGCACATGACTCGCCGATTTGCAAAGTAGAAATGATATGCAATGCGACGAATGCAGATGCTGCAACAACAACGCTTGCTGCGGGCAATCCCACTAAGCCGTCAAGGCGAAATGCAAACAAAGCCGATTTTTGCGCAACATGCTGTCACAACGATTGTTGCAATATGCACTCATACACACATGCATACATGTATACGGAATTTTGTGCAACTTATACATCGGAATCGGCCTATGCATGCATTCTTGGGCGGTGCTGTTTTAAGCCTTACTGGATATAAGTAAATTTATGTATGATAAGTGACAGCTTATTAGTTTCCACAGTTAATAAGAAATACTGCGTAGCAAATAAAATATTTCAGAAATGTGTATGCATTTAAGTACATATATAAACCTATGCCAAGATTAAATGACTAAAGAGCATGAATTCGCAAGATTGTGTTACTAAATTATTTAACTTTGCCGACAGTATGCTTACAAGCAATAGTTGAGAAGCTTGGCTAATTTATTATTAGGGAAGCTAAATATATGCACGAAAAATTTCAAAATATGCATGCTAGTATGCTCGAAAAATAACTGAAATATGGTCGTAAATATGCACGAAAAAATCTCATTATATGGATATATGCCTAAAAAATACCTGAAATATGCTCAAAAAATGTGTGTGTTTCATTTCATGCTTACATTTTTATTTAACGAATTTTGCAAAATAATAATAATATAAGAACTGAAACGTACAATTCACATTTTCCCCATTTAAAAAATTTGTTTTTAAATACTATAAAATACTTTAAATTAATTTTAGATTTGTATTTATGTAAATACATACATGCGATCTTTTTACAAAGCAAACGAAACCATTCCATTAATATTGCGCAGGGCTGCATTGAACTATCGTATGTTTTACTATATTTTCCAGAGTGAATTTTTGGCGGTTTTCCTAGAAAAACCTCTTGTATGGGAAAACGATTAATATTGACCATGTAGCATCGAGTATTGATGGATCGCGATTCTGGATCGCAAAATATTTAGAAATTTTGAAATCCGCGATCCGGATCACAATATTGACAAAAATGTGTAGCATGAAAATTTTGCAACCCATCAAAATGCGTGTACATTTAGAAATTTTGAAATCCGTGATCTGGAACGAAATATTGGCAATAAGCGAATTGAAAGTGAAAGTATGAAAAGGACGGAAGTAAAATATTTTAAACCTCAGAGCGAGAAAAATATCGCAATATTTATATTGAACGTGTAGCACTAGTCTGCGATTGATCAGACCATCGCGATTCACATTGACAGTGTAGCGTATGCCAATGTATGTCGATACATATTGCATATTATTGTTCCCTTCAAAATTTCACACTACAGCTGTTTTCTATCAATAACAGGGCATAGGAGCAAAGTTTTTTTTACTCTGGGTTTGCTTCGAGGCTCTGATCAGCATACAAGAACTTAGTGTTTGTCGTGGTGAATTTTTATAAGGGAAAACGCTCCGCTCCGGGGCCCAGATCAATAGTTAAATAGCCTTGCTTGTATGTATGTATACGCAACTATCGATATTGCTCGATTAAGTGCCAAAATATGCCAAAATAAGCACGAAATGCATTTTGACCGTAAATATGCATTTTAGGTCTAAATATGCATTTGCATATGCAATATGCATTTGCATATTTTTAGCTTCCCTATTGATTATTATCTGAAAGGCTCTTCCATATTGAAAGTTTGAACGTTTGTTACTAAGAGAGAGGGAGAGAGAGAGAGAGAGAACTAGTTAATAATTTAATTTAAATAAAACCTACCGCACTTCATTAATATGATTAACATTTCATTTTCTTTCGTTTCAGGTTCGTATTAATTCCTGTTATATACAAAAGTAAAAACACCTCTTTACATCCCCACCTCTTTCTCATTCATAACAACAAAAAGATAATTTTCTTCGACTTTATGGAAATAATTAAAAGCTTTTAATTTATTATCTTTTTCAATAATAAACAACCTTCACTTAATACAAAAATAACAAAAGCCAGAGCTGTAATAAAATCCGCATCCCTCCATAAGTAAACAGACCTTCGTTGTTCTGATGAAAAGTCAATTGGCAATAATATAGGAAATAAGGAAGTAGAGAATTAACTTTTAGCTACTTGTTGAGAAAAAAAATATAAGCAAAATAAAATTCAGAAATACAAAGAAAAGAAAAAGGAAAAAGAAAAAGAAAAAGAAAAGAAAACGAAAAAGAAAAGAAAAAAGAAAAAGGAAAAGAAAAAGGAAAAAGAACAAAAAAAGGAAAAAGAAAAAGAACAAGTAAGAAAGCCAAAGTTCGAGTGGATTGAACATTAGATACTCAGCTGTATGCGTTCATTATTTATTTGCGTTTGATGGAAATACGGTGTGTTTTATATAAAGCAAGTGCTGCATAAAGTGGGCGTAGCCACGCCCATTTTCAACAATTTTATCAGTCATCCAACTAAGCATATGTATATTATTCTTTGTGCATCATTCCTTTATGACTTCTCCTTACAAAAATGTCACGTTACAAATTCCCAAAGGGTGTTCCAGAAATATCTTTGTTAAAAAGTAGGCGTGGTCATAAACCGATTTCAATAAATTTTTTGCGTGTATATTAACACAAGTTATGGAAGTGTATAAACCAAGTTTCGTCATATCTCAATTATTTGTCGAGTTATAGGCTAAGAAATCTCGTATATTCCTGCTTTTAAAAGAAGGCGGTGCCACGCCCATTTTCCAAAATTTTTGTGATTTTTGTTTTATGTCCATAGTTAGACTCCTGCCATAAAATTTCAATGATATATCTTTATATTTGACAGAGATATCGGCGTGGCGTGGTCGTCAACCGATTTTGGCAATTTTTAGTCCAAACATTTGCATACCAAATTTCATCGATATATATTCAACGGTTTCTGAGTTATGACTCATAAAACTTTCAATGTTTGGCCCTTAATAATTGGGCGTGACACCGCCCATTTTCCAAAATTTTTGTGTTTTCTGTTTTATGTCCATAGATGGACTCATGCGACAAAATTTCAGTGATATATCTTTATATTTGACAGAGATATAGCTTAAAATATTTTTATTAGGTCACTTTATAATACACATATTTAAAAGTGGGCGTGGCCGTCAACCGATTTTAACTATTTTCCGTCCAAATATTTCCCTAAGTAAGTAAATCACGCATACCAAATTTCATCGATATATCTTTAATCGTTTCTGAGTTATGACATATAAAACTTTCAATGTTTGACCCTTAATAAGTGGGCGTGGCACCGCCCGTTTTCCAAAATTTCATCAAATTTCCTCATAGGGGCCTGAGCCTAATACGTGGGTAAAATTTCATCGCTCCAGCTATATTAGTGACTGAGATACCAAATTTCCGATTTTTTCTATATATGAAAAGTGGGCGTGGTCATGGTCCGATTTCGCCCATTTTCAATACCAACCGTCTCAGTGCCGATACCAACTTGCATTTAAAATTTCATCAAAATATCTCAATTTTTGCGCGATTTAGAGTGTTTACAGACGGACGGACGGACGGACGGACATGGCTCAATCGATTTCTCTTTTCACCCTGATCATTTTGATATATATAAGTCTATATCTATCTCGATTATTTCGTTCTGTTACAATCCACCTTTATGTGATTAAAACTATAATACCACTGCTCTACAGCCAAAAAATACTCTGAACGCGACCATCCTATTTATATGTAAAATCGGTCGCTGATTCCGAAAATCGGGTTCATTTTTAATTCTATGGGAAGGTTTTTGAGATATCGGCAATTTACCGTTATTTGGCTAATTGCTCCACTTAATCCTTTATACCTCTTTAACGCAGTAAGCTATCTTCCTTGGAGTGACACCAAACGAAAGAAAATTAAATTTCCTTTTCATGGCTGCTATAACATTTTTCCCTAACTCTTATAGTCTCTGAAATATTAACGATTCAATTTGAATTTTTTCGATTTTTTACGATTTTTTGAAGAAAAAATTGACTTTGTCAGGCAATATCTTTAAAACCAATGTTTTCACCTTCGGTTTTACTCCTTTACGTGAAGCTCCATTCTATTGGGAAAAAGATAAGCTATCAACGAAGAAAATCCATGGTAAAATGGAAAAGTTATAGGCGATCAAGTAAATACAGCCAGGTCGCGCAATGCCTCTGCACGGGTATATTCTATGCATGTTATACCCGTAAATGCGCTGTTACCTACTGCGCTGCCAATGTGCTGCTACTGCAGATGTGTAGGTATTGGTATAATATGCATAGAATATACCCGTGCAGAGGCATTGCGCGACTTGGGTGTATTTACTTGATCGCCTATAACTTTTCCATTTTACCATGGATTTTCTTCGTTGATAGCTTATCTTTTTCCCAATAGAATGGAGCTTCACGTAAAGGAGTAAAACCGAAGGTGAAAACATTGGTTTTAAAGATATTGCCTGACAAAGTCAATTTTTTCTTCAAAAAATCGTAAAAAATCGAAAAAAATCAAATTGAATCGTTAATATTTCAGAGACTATAAGAGTTAGGGAAAAATGTTATAGCAGCCATGAAAAGGAAATTTAATTTTCTTTCGTATGGTGTCACTCCAAAGAAGATAGCTCACTGCGTTAAAGAGGTATACAGGATTAAGTGGAGCAATTGGCCAAATAACGGTAAATTGCCGATATCTCAAAAACCTTCCCATAGAATTAAAAATGAACCCGATTTTCGGAATCAGCGACCAATTTTACATATAGGTAGGATAGTCACGTTGAAAGTACAGACAAAAAATTTCATTTTGTGATCCAGTGTACTCTGTGTACTAGTACAGCTGAGTATAAAAAGGAAAAAGAAAAAGAAAAAGAAAAAGGAAAAAGAAAAAGAAAAAGGAAAAGAAAAAAGAAAAAGGAAAAAGAATAAGAAAAAAAAATAAAATAAAATAAAATAAAGGAAAAAATAAAAAGTACAAAGTGCAAAGCAAAGCTGCCAAAAAAGGTAATGTGAGAAAGTCAATAAGTTCAAGATTAAGTTCGCAAGATTTAAGATAAATAAACATAAGCAAAGAAAAATAGTAGAGCAAAAGCTTTGTGCTCGCCAAAGCACATGCACGTCCACCAAAAACACCAAATATATACTCATATGTATACCCTGCAAAAAGATGCCTAAGCAATACGAAGTACGCTGGCAGCGCTGCTTGCTGTAGCGCAAAAAATTTGAATTATGCAGCTAAACAGAAAACGTCTTTTTATTGTCACTTAGGCATTGTTCAGAAACTCAGTTTGAAGCGCAACCTGCTTTGTAGTACAAGCAGAGCGTTCATAAACGTAAGTTTTGCATGAAGCGCCGCTCATCACAATCATCAACAAAATAATTACTGCCGCTGTTGCGTTTCATGCTGCGTTTCTGAACATACCCATATTAATAGGTATTATTATTAAGTATTAAATTTCATGTATTTTGGACGATTTTCCGTCATCAAGTTTGGTTTGGTGACAAACCCGTTTCAGCTAATATTCCTTGCAGCAAACAAAAAGTTTTAAATTTCCATATAATCGCCTCCTTATAAGAAAGAAATGATTCAGGTCTTATTGTTTTTGGCGAATAAGCCTTATTATAAGGTATATAGACGCCACAGAAGGCCTTATTATAAGGAACTTTCAAAGTCATATTTCCATGGCGGATAAGCCTTGGGAATAAGGTTTCCTCTCAGAGAGAGAGAGAGAGTAGTCTGATAACATCAACACAGGAAAATCAACTTTATTATAAATCTTTGCCCATGCAACTTTTGTTCGCTTAGAATTTTCAGGCATTATTTCAAAAGCCTTTAAATTTTCTGAAATAAACCTTAAATAAGGAGTAGATTTTTTAGAGGGCATACACTTACACAAGTTAAATAGGTGTGTTGGAAAATGAATGCGCTGATGCCACCCTGTGAGAAATTTTTCAAGTGAATTAATTAATAATTGATGTATTGTGGAACGATCCTCCGTCATCCCTTGTCAAGTTTGGTTTGGAGACCAAAGGAAAAAAGACGTGGAGAACACCATTGCGGACACGGAGGTGGCCATATCACTAATACCAAACGAGGAACAGGAGCACGCAAGGCATTTATGCAGACGCATAATCGAAAAGAGCATAAAAGCTGATGGAAAGAAAATGGTAGCAAATGAATATAAAACGGTAAAAGAATTGAGGAAAAAACTAAGAGAGAATAAAATAATAGCAACAAAAGCAGACAAAGGAAATACAACGGTGCTAATGGACGAAGAGGAATACACCACAAAAACAGGCCAACTCGTCAAAGAAATGGGCTGCCGAGTGATGAGGAAGGACCCAACGGAGGAATACCAAATGGCAATAAAGCGTGCAATAAAACAGGCAAAAAATATAGTAGACAACAAGATAGCCTACACTCTCACGGCAATGAATCCATCGGCCCCGTCACTGATCGCACTACCTAAAATCCACAAAGCAGGAACACCTATGCGACCAATAGTAAACCATAAATCGGCACCAGGATATAGACTATCAAAACATCTAAATAAGCTACTAACCGAGACACTGGACCTGTCCAATAAATACACAATCAAAAACACGACGGAACTAGTCGAAAAACTGAACAACCTGAACGTACCTAAGGACTCGAAACTGGTATCGTTTGACGTGAAGGACCTATACCCTTCGATACCACTGACAGAAACACTAAAAACTCTAACTAAAATATTGACAGAAAAAACGAACAGAGACATTGCAACAGAGATCGTAAACACACTGAAAGTAACCCTGGACCAGAATTATTTCAAATTTGACAATAAAATATACAGACAAACTCACGGACTGGGAATGGGTAACCCCACATCAGCCATTCTTATGGAAGTATTTATGCAACATTTGGAGGAAAGTTACATGGAAGAACTGGCGCAAAATCTGGGGGTAAATTTTTATGCCAGGTATGTAGACGACATCATCTGCCTCATATCAGAAAATAAAGAAGAAGAAATTTTGGAATACCTCAACGGCCAACACAAAAATATAAAATTCACCATGGACGCAGAGAAAAATGGAAAAATCAACTACTTAGACCTCACAATTAAAATAAACAAAGAGGCTAATAAATTTACTTACGAAATATACAGAAAACCCACAGCAACGGATACAGTAATACACAATAAATCTAGCCATCCTCAACAACACAAGAACGCCGCTTTCAGACATTTATTAACACGACTTGAACGGACCCCGTTAGAAAAGGAAGCTTACAACAAGGAACTCAGCACAATATACACAATCGCGGAGAACAACGGATATCAAAAAAGTTTGGTGAAGAAAATACAGAAAAACATAACTTCAAGGAAATCGGAAAACAAAGAAAAGGTAGAGAAGAAATGGGCAGTCTTATCATATACCGGAGCAACATATTACAAGTTGGCTAAAGTTTTCCAAAAATATAACATTAATGCAGCATTTAAAACGAGGAACAGCATGGAAAAACTTCTACGAAACAACATTAACAAGGAAGACCCCTTTCACAAACAAGGCGTATACAAATTGACTTGCGAATGCCAAAATAGCTATATAGGACAAACAGGACGCCAAATCAAGACGAGATATCGAGAACACGTAAGAGATTACAATAAGAAAATAAGGAAATCATCAACGACAGTGGAATCAAATTTCACCAACCACATGGCAGAAAACAAATGTACACCCATGAAAATAGGAAAAACAGCTAAAATTCTCCACATACAACACAAGGGAAAACGACTTAACGTATTAGAAAATATGGAGATATACAAACAGAAGACATTCGTAGGTAAAATAATAAATGAACAAATAAACACCGCATCAGATACATTATTTGAACCGCTTAAGCTATTATACCGAAAAGAGGACAGAAAACCTAAAACCGACATAAAAAAAACAACACACAAGAGGACAATAACAGACTTTTACCTGCCTGTTTAATGAGGATACAAAAATAGATTTACATACCTAAACGCGCAGACTCGCACGCACACACGTATGCACGTCGCCCGAGCGCACGAATGCACGAACACACGAGCACATCACACGAACACGAAGTACGTGACCAAACGATGGAAGTTAGTTACTACTAGTAAACCCTGCCACGCGATGCTGTGGCTTTCGATTACACTGTGAGACAATTTGAGGGTGGAAGACTACATATTGCCACATTTGACAATTTTTTTGATTGTCATTTTAAATTTGACTTCCCCTTAAAATTTGCAGAATATGAGTGGGCTGTAAGCTCATAGAATCTTATTAATAAAAAATAGGTTAATTTTATTTTCTGTGGACCTAGATTTTTTATACAAAGATTTTGTGCGAGGAGCCCCATAGTGAAGTTTTATGCCGAATAATTTTCTAGAATATGTTGACCTTAAAGCGAACTCCAAAAGGCCATTTGTCAGAGTCATCTTTCTCTTTCTAGTTTTCTTTCATATGACATCTCAAATTTAAAAATCAAACAAACTATAGTCTAACACTGAATTTTTGAACAGGTGGCAACCCTTTTTGTAAAAATTTTAATAAATTACTCATTTTCAGCTTAAGCACTTTCATATGGTACCTGAAATTTAAAAATCAATCAAACTGTAGATACAGGAGAATTAAATTTTTAAACAGGTGGCAACCCTTTTCAGAAATATTAAACCTTCCTGCACACCTACAGGTCAAGCCCTTTCATGTGACACCATACTTTCGAAAATCGGTGTAAAGGTGTAAAAGTTATGGTGCGTACAAAAAATCGCTTAGCGTAATATATATAAAGATAAGTACTATCGAACTTACACAAAATAACTCAGAACGAAAAAAGACACTGAAGATGGCGCATATTAGCCGAAACCAAACTTGACAAGGGATGACGGAGGATCGTTCCACAATACATCATATTCCTACCCTGTCGGAAAAACAAGCAACCAAAAAGTATTTAATTAATAATTCTTCTGGTAGAATATTCTTACAGTGCCTAAAACTTATTATTATCTTTATATACTTCGTTCGCGCCAGAAGCACTATAACAGTTTTTTCATTAGAAAAAAAATATGCACACATACAGTGTCATATATAAAAACGCAATCCAATCTAATGCTGCAACTAAGTGACATTAATTAGCACTATTGTCAAACTTTCTTAACATTTCAAGATTTCCTGCAGGCATCTTCGGCAGATTATGCGCACCAATAGTGAATGAGGCTCATGAAAGTTAAGTCAAGTCAGAAAGCGCAAACAGTTAAAGTAGTTCGTAGAAAAGTTAACGGAAAACTTGGACTCGACGGACATCCGACGCAAAGGGAACTCGCGCAAAAGAAGAGCTGAAATTGAAAACTAAAAGACCAAAAAAAAAAAACCAAATAGCAAATAAAATCGAAGAAAAGGAAGCGCAAATCAACTGCGTTCATCAAACAACCGCCACTGCCCCTTCTCAACCGGCAATGGTGTGTGTGTGTGTGCAGTCGAATGTAATAAAAACTTTGAATCAATATTTGCACAACAAATTCAATTGCGAGGAATTAAAAATCATATTGGTGCGACTTCGTAAGCGTGCAGTAGAATAAACTATGCCAAAGTTTTTTTAATCTCTGTATGTAGTTAGGAGATGAGGAGGAGATTGTAGATTTGCAAAGTTTAGTCAAGTGCATTGATTGGCGTATCGCATACTCGTAGAAGGTATGTATGTGCGATATTATTTAAGTTGAAGTTGTAAAGCAATCACTGGTCACAGCCAATGTAAAAAATTTACCAAAATTAAAATTACCAAAAAAAACTACAATTTTTTTACAAATGATAAAGATCGCTAGCTTAGTATGCAAATTGTGTAAGTCCTTTTTTAAAACTTTGTAGGAGAGACAAAAAACAAAAAAGAAAAAAAAATTCGAAATGAAAAAAAATTTCTGTTCATATAAATATTTTGGACTTACACAATTTTTTTCGCTTTGTGGACTTACACAATTTGCGTATCACTGAATAACAACGAGTAGAAATATGACAAGTATCACATTATTGTTTAGCGCGGTGCGTATTTGATTTTTCTAGCGTTCTACATAAAAATACACTTTTTTCATAAAAGTGGACTTACACAGTTTGCACTCTAAGCTAGCGAAATGTAATTTTTTCAGACTATAATTTAACATTTTAGTACACAAATATCGCTTATAATACATATATCAAACTCTTAAGGCCCTTGGCCACTTAAAATCTGGAATGTTAAGAAGTGTATACATACGTGTGAGTGTCGGGTGTAGCACGACGACTGCCGATTGCACTAACACACACAAAAATAACTCACACATACACACTGCTTGACATGCCAGATTGTCAGTTGCCAAGGGCCTTTAACTATACTTCAAAAGTAAGTCTCATATTCTCTTCTGGAAATCTACGCGCATAGGTAGATTTTCAAGTTTTATGCGCCCAAAATTGAATTTTGTAAAATTGTTACAATTACAGAAAAAAAAACATACCCACATATTGGAAATAGAATGGGGAACAATAATTCATCGCTTTTTTCCCGACCCCATACTCTGCACTTGCCCCAGATGGTCGTAACTTAGCATATCTGAAGTTAATTTTTTTGTTTTTTTTTTTCTTACATATTTTTAAGTGCTAGTTTCAACTTGAATATTTATTATTTAAAGCATTTCATTTAAGAAATCGTGATGAATCCTAAAGTTTCAAGTAATTATTAACACTTTTCAATAATATCCTTGGTTTCCAATAATTCTAAGTTTATAGTTTTAAGCTTTTAAAGTTGGGATATTTAAAAAAAAATTATCACTCTCTTTCATGTTAAAAATTGGTTTTGTTATGTTGCTCTGTCAGACTCAGTCAAATTAACCCTCGGATATGATATCTAGTACAATTAGTAGTTAGCCGACAAAAAATTACGTCGCACAAAGCCGCACTTCACTACTAGATACAGGGTTTTTCAGGGTACCTACAATAATTTTATTTTTTGTGTTTTATATTTTATTTTAATGTTTATATTTCTAACGCATATCTTGGTCAATATAGGTGATGCTCGAAAGTAATAGAGATATTTATTTACCGATTATTGTTAACTTTTTAGGCAGTATTTTTAGTATTTCCAATTTGTCTAAGTTAAGGAAGTACTTATCATAAAAAGGGCTAAGAATTATAAAGCTACATTTTTAGAAGATTTTTGAGTATGCAATTTTGCAGCTCATTCAATTATAATCTAATAATATGCAACATTCAACATTTTGAAAAATTTTATTGGCTTTTCGGAAATTTTAATTGGAACGGTCTCACGTACATATAACGCAAACACCCTACAGAAAAAAATTACTAAATTCGACGGAAATTTTTACAGCATTGAGAATAGCACTTTTTACACTAAAATTGGTTGGCTACATAACAGTACACTTAGAAATCTCCTCAAAATTTTCTATAAATTCTGGCCGCGCTTTGAAATTTTTAATCCACTTTTAGAAATTTCTACGATTTTTCGGATTTTTCCATAAGCTTAGAAATCCTGCTTAAAGCGATTTTTATTGAAAAATTGTTTACATTTTTAAACGAAAATAAGAGAGTCAAATTTTCGACAGATCTGTTTGAAATAAATTTAAAAACTCTGGCGTATGATTTTTTTTTTTGAGTCACTGTATAGATATATTTTTCAATAAAATCGACTTTTAACTAGAGCCCTAGATACCCGGGTATCGAGCAATTCGATCTGATCGTTTTTGTTTGAAGCCCGTTTGTTGTTCAAATGCCCGTACAAACATTCGAGCTTACAAACGAAAAAAATGTGTATCGGAAAAACAAAAATAAAAAAACTACATATAAAGAAAAAAAAATAATAATAAACAAAAGAAAAAAACAAACTTCAAAATACCCGAATTGTTCAAATGCCCGTACAAACATACGGTTAATAAACAAACAAACAACTCTTCGAGCATTTGAACAACAACTGTTCGGGCTACTCGAAAATGTTCAAAAAAAATCGAGAGCTCTACTTTTAACACAAATTATTAAAATTTTGCATTAAACAAGCAATTTGGAATAGATGTACACAATAAAATATTTCTACCTATGTGCTACGATTATAAATAATAATTTTCTTATATAATTTAGTTTTTTAATATTCCATTTTGATAGACATTAAGTAAAATCTCAAGTTCAGATACTCTTATACATTGCATATTTAATCCCATTGTAGTTTATACTAATATTATTTGATTAAGATGATAAGTAATTGAAAGAAAACTTGAAATTTAAATAATTGGCGTTACTTTTTTGTTATTAGCATGTTAATAACAACAAAGGAGCGAATATAAGTACAAAGAATGTAAATTGTGGTAAAATTCCTGCGGTTCTTGCACTTTCCTACGGCTCAACAAACGCTAGAATTATAAGTAATACTTCGTGAAAAAGCGCTAAGTTTCGAATTACCAATTTCGAAAAATTACACTGGTCGACAAGTTTTTGTTACAGAAATAAAATTCTACTTTTCAAAGGATTTTGGTACGCTGAATCCGAATCTGAAGTCAGATTTTCTGTAATACGTACAGTTTTTTAGATATTCATGCCCAAAAAGGCGAAAAACACGTTTTTGGCTATATTCACTCCTCAATATCTTTTAAATTACTTACTTATTTTAAAAATTTATTAAAGCTGTTGAAGACGCTGACATTTCTCTTGAAGAAACCGTTTTAATATTTCAGATATCTTTCTTGTAACTTGCTATATTGCATATTAAGCTTCATTAGGTTTGCAATATTTTCTCCATACAAATATAATTAAAAATTTTGAAGCACGCTTTTAGGAAGTTTATTATATTATGGACGTATGTAAGTGGCTTCGTAAAAAAAATTATTCTGCTAAGCAACTACAAAATTTGATTGCGCCTATAACATACTACAAATGCTGAAGTTGTTTTCGACGAAAAATACCTTATTGTGCAAAAACATATATTACTATATACCTAAATTAGATATCCAACCTTAGACATACAGTGGCTCAAAGAAGTATTTTGCGTATTGCATTTGTTTAGAAAACGTTGGAAATTCTCCTATTTTGCGAATTAGTTGGAAAATTTTTTAATATAATATCATAGCTGAAACCTCATTCTACACAAACACATTCATTAAAAAACAAAAATGCATTTCATCTTTAATATAAAATTAAAAAAAAAAAAAAACAAAAAAATTCAATTCGCAAAAGTAATTTGCATTTTGGTAATTTTGGTGAATAAATGCATCTAGATACAAGCTGATTATTATTTTTAACGATGTCCATTCTTTTTCGAGATGGCTGCCAACGGCTTAGTGATGGATTATGTCTTGAAGATCATGTGAGAAAACAAAAGAATTCCACAAAAGAATTACCTAAAAGCGGTCTTGGTCAAGGAATGGGAAAAATTCCCCCGGAATTTTTCCAAAAATTAGTAGAATCCAACACTAACCGCTGGGAAGCCATTCCGAAAAAGAATGGATATCATTAAGAATATTAAACAACTTGTAGATGCATTTATTCACCAAAAATTACCAAAATGCAAAATACTTTTGTGAGCAAAAATGTATGATTTTTTTTTGTTTTTTTTTTTAAATTTTATATTAAAGATGAAATTCATTTTTACTTTTTAAATGAATGTGTTTGTGTAGTATCAAGCTTCAGCTATAATGCCATATTAAAAAAATTTCCAATTAATTCGAAAATTAGGCGAATTTCTAACGTTTTCCCCATAAATGTTTTATACAAAATACTTCTGTGAGCCACTGTATGTATGGTGTGCAGACATATATGTATATACTATGTAATTACGTACAAATGTATATATATATGTACATTAATATGTAAAAGTTTGTGTACATACATACATATATACTACTTTCATGCAGATAAATTGTATGCAAATTTGTTGAGCATATCTTTAATGATGAAAATGAAATTTATATACACAAGATGATCAAGCGTCTGCAGAGTGGATTGCATTGCGGCGCCTTAGCATATGCAAAGAAAAGCAAAAATATAGGAAAAAGTAAAACTGAAACAAAAGAAACACAAAATATCAAAAAAAACAAAACAAAAAGAAAAATCTCTAAACACACAAATATTATACACACATAAATATTTGCAGAATTCAAAAGCATATTAAATGACGTGTCTTCCATATATGTATATGCGCAGTCCAAGAGCTTTGCCACAATACAGTGGAAAGACAATAATACACATCCGAGCGTATATGTCAAGACTAGTATCCTTAGAACAGCATTTCAGGGCAGGAAGTGGAAGGAAAGTTAGTCTAAAAGACTTCAAAATATATCAGGTGACTGGCCAGGGACTTATGTATGCCTCGATATTGCCTAATCCCCTTCTGTATTACCACTTTTTTTTACTATCTAGTCGACTTTTTTTTCCATTATTTCGGTAGTCTTAAATTAGTTCATTAAGCGTATCTATGTACATATATGCATATTAATATTATCGTAATTTCAATGGTAGTGTTTGAATTCCAAATTCTGCTTTCAGAAATTCTATGAGCCAAAGGGGCATTTTTCATTTTAAAAATTTTCAAAGACAAGAATTCTCTTTCTTAACAAATATTCAGCATCTCAAAGAATTGCTCTATAGAACTCAACACACCTTAACAAAATACATATATAAATGTATATATGTAGACCAAGGCCGTATTTAGGGGGGGAGGCCCGGGGGTTTGGGTGTTTGAACCCCCCACGAAATTCTGGTAGATAAATTTTACTTCTATCATATTCAAAGCTATATGTTGAAAACACTAGTTTACAAATAATTAATTTGTGAAAATACCAATAATTTCAGGTATAGGGGAGGGCTGGCATGAACCTGCTGAGGTCAAAACCATTTTTTTATGGTTAGGGTTTTGAGATAACGTAATTTTGGGTTTTTTTTGGTTATAAATTCAATCAAAAATTATTTTCGCTGAATTTAAAAATATCCGCAAACCGTATCTACTCCGTTCGAAAGATAACACAGTCCAGCAAATTTAAAAAAATTTTACTCAACACGAACAAACGCTATTAATTATGAAAGAGGATGTCTCCCAGACCAACTTTGCCGAACAGAGTACTAGTCCAGAGGGTCTGAGTTTTTTTTTTTTGAGGGGGTTAAAGTTTTATGGATTTAGCTGGAGGTGCAATTACTTTATAGAAAATATCTTATAAAAAATGACCTCAAATGAAGTTTTTGAGCTGGGACTTCTTCTACAGAATTTAATAAGGAATTTCTTTGTGGAAGACGTTAACCCTCTAACGCCCACACAAATGGCTGTTATTAACCCTTGTTTGGAAGCACATGTAGAAAATATCAATTTGCAATGCAGATAGAGGGTTAAAATATTCTAGAAAATTATTCGCCATAAAATTTCACTAGGGGTCTGCTTAGAAAAAATCTTTGCACAAATAACGCAAAACACCACAGGATATAATAATCACAAATTGCGCCATGAAATATGCAACAAATTTTATATGTATACACATTAGATGCATGTTTTTTTTCTTTAGAACCTCCCTCCGGCACCGGAATATGAAAATGAGTTGTTGTAGATTAAGTTAATTGAAAAAAAAGTTCACTTTTGCAAAAACTGAATGGGGCTACTACACAAACCGCGCGATTTTCAAGAATTTCAAGGCAAGTTTAGATTTATGTATGAAAAAAGTTATAATTTTGCACAAGAAAAAAAATTTACATCTACCTATACGTAGAGTTAACCGCTAAAGCGAATGTCGTGTTCAGTTTTTTGGTACACTCCCCAGTGAAGGTAATATTCAAACCCTAGTTTGATGCCAATATTGCCCAAAAATATGTGGGGCCATCCGGATCCACATTTTTTTCCGCTATCCACGGTCTCGACCTTTCTACCTTTTTTTACATTTGTGGAGTTGTCCACCATCATAAAACCACCTTGAAGAGCAAAAATTGTTAAAATTTTTTAGAAATTTTAATCCATGTCAGCCCTATTAGGGCATATTTTACTTCACTTAAACTTGATGCGCTCATCCAAATTATAATAGATTTTTAACCAGAATTAGTTTTTGAAAACCGCATTAAATTAAGCAGCATCCTGTGTGATTCACATAAAAAAATGTCCGCAGTCAGAAAGAATACAGGACATGAAGTTGTATGTTGGCGAGAAAAAAAACAAAATGTTATATTTAGGCCGCGATATTACCCTCCCAGGGAAGTGCACTAAAAACTGAATACGCTATTCGCTTTTGCGGTTAACTCTACATGGAGATGTAAATTTTTTTTCTCGTGCAAAATTATAACTTTTTTCATGCATAAATCTAAACTTGCCTTGAAATTCTTGAAAATCGCGCGGTTTGTGTAGTAGCCCCATTCAGTTTTTGCAATAGTGAACTTTTTTTTTCAATTAACTTACTCTACAACAACTCATTTTCATATTCCGGTGCCGGAGGGAGGTTCTAAAGAAAAAAAAAACATGCATCTAATGTGTATACATATAAAATTTGTTGCATATTTCATGGCGTAATTTGTGATTATCATATCCTGTAGCCTTTTGCGTTATTTGTACAAAGATTTTGTCTGAGGGGACCCCAAGTGAAATTTTATGGCGAATAATTTTCTAGAACATTTTAACCCTCTATCTGCATTGTAAATTGATATTTTCTACATGTGCTTCCAAACAAGGGTTAATAACAGTCATTTGCGTGGGCGTTAGAGGGTTAACGTCTTCCACATATAAATTCCTTATTAAATTCTGTAGAAGAAGTCCGAGCTCAAAAACTTTATTTGAGGTCATTTTTTATAAGATATTTTCGATAAAGTAATTGCACCTCCAGCTAAATCCATAAAACTTTAACCCCCTCTAAAAAAAAACTCAGACCCTCTGGACTAGTACTCTGTTCGGCAAAGTTGGTCTGGGAGACATCCTCTTTCATAATTAATAGCGTTTGTTCGTGTTGAGAAATCACTGTTGGACAGTGTAATTAAAGTAAGCTTCTAACGCCATACCACTTATAAATTAAATTATATTACATACATTTTCTAAAATTTTAGCATATTTCCTTATAACTGCATAAAGTTATTGCATGGCTGAAAATTCATTGCTCGGGTTATATTAATGTCTGAATTAAAATATTTTGTGTGGTTTTCAAAAGATCCCATATATGGAATGTGTGCGTTGTTATAGTCCGATTTCACCTATTTTCAATACTAACTTTTCAACGTCAACATTTTTTTGATTTTTTGCGATTATTGAAAAAATTTGGTTTTTATTGGGGTTTTTATAAGAAGTTGTAAAAATCAGAAAAGTTTTATTCTTTTTAAAATTATTCTGTTTTATTGCAAACATTTTAAGCGTAATATTAAAAAGATTCAATAAATACTTTATTTTTGGCGATTTTTTCCAAGTGAAACAAAAAGGATGTTTGATGGTCGAAAAACTCGGCTAGGTGACCCAACTATATGAAAACGACTTCACAGATCAAAGGACATTAGAGGGAAATATATAGCTTCCCAAGCACTGTTTGCCAGCATAACACCAACAGTCTCAAAAAATAAGCTGTTGCTTACAATAAATTAAAAAAAAAACAATAACAACAGTGCTTTAAAAACTTGAAATTATGTTTGCCCTTTGCTGTGCTGAAAAAATTTCCACAATACAGCAACAAAAGTTTCCTGATTTTTAAAACTTCTTATAAAAAACCCTACTTTGAAAATCAAAAGTTTTGAAAAAAAAAAATTCTTCTAAATGGCACTAGAAACCAGAATTTTTTTTTTTTTTTTTGTTATTTTTATTTAGTGCACGAAATAGGTTATATATTTTTCTCAAAAAGATAATAAATAAATCCACAACGATAAAACCCCCCACGAAAAAAATTCCTGGCTACGGCCCTGATGTAGACAAAATGCATACCATTCTTCATCTCCTTATTTGACCACTTCTGTGGCTTTACGCTCAGTTTGCTCTTCAGTTCCTCGAACTATTTCCATAGGAAAATATGCAAAATAGTAGTATATTGAGAAACTTTTATTGAATTCTAGTGGTTTTTGCGCAACCACTTTGCAACGATAGAAAAGCTTTAACCAAATCAACCCGAACATAACACCAGCATGTACATCATATACATATGTATGTATGTATTTTTGTATGTACATACTTCACATGTGCATATAAGTTAAAGTGCATTCTTACCTAAACAAAAGGAATTTAAAGAAAACATAACGTATATATGTAGCTTTTGTTATTCTTGTATCAAAATTAGAGAGTTCAAGCCATTATTGAAAACCTCTTGAAAAACTTTTTACAACTCAAAGTAACCACAAAACAACAAAGGCAAAAAATACAACAAATATCTTGCAACTTCATAGAAACATGTGTAGGTATATACACACACTTAAGCTGATGCTTGCACAGAGCCAAAATACCACCTAAAATGCCCTATAAATTAGAACAAAGTTTAGCGGATTTCTCTATACTTTCTCTCCAATAAGATGTCCGTCTTATTATTACTGGATATTTCATTTTAATAAAACTAAGTAGATAATCTGTAAAACTAATATGAATACCTTTTCAATATAATTAAGAAGATGACCCGTGCATTTTAGATGAAATCATTTTCAGTAAAATTTAAGAGATAACCTTTAAAATTAAGATGAAAACCTATTAAATAAAATTTAGAAGATGACTCCTAGAATAAATATGGAAACCTTTTCACATAAATTTAGCAGATAACCTGTAAAATTAAGAAGAAACCCTGTTTAATATTATTAAGAAGAGAATCTTGATTTTCATCGGAAAACATAATTAGTCAACTAGTATTTTCCTAGGACTTATTCAGACAAAGGGCAACATTTCATTTAATATAAGTGCAGATGGACATAATAAACTCTTTATACCAAGTGCTTCATTAATCGTTTGAGAATTGTAGAAATGTGCAAAGCCGTAGTGAAATTGACGAACGGAGGAAATACATAAGAGCTCTTTTAAAAATAAAAAGTTCTCCTTTTTAATTTCTTGAACATGTAATTGCACGCATAAAACGTGGCTGATGCAATAACTGTTATGCATACTTCTAGTATGTACGAGTATATATGTACATATGTATGTATGTACGTATGTTAAGACGTTTAAAGCAAAATTTGAATTAATAAGGGCTCTTTTAAAAATAAAAAGTTTTCCTTTTTAATAAATTCAAAAAGGTTCAAGTAAAAATTAGAGGATGTCCTTATTGATTTGCTTTATAAAAATTTTCTCCTAAAAACAAGCAGATTTCTTCTAACAATTTAATTTTTTTTACAAAATGACGTAAAAAATTAATAAACAAGAAGTTATCTCCTCGTTTTCATTCGATATCCTTTCAAATAAATTTAAGAAGAAATTCAAGCTAAAATCCAGAAGAATTTCTAGCAAAAATTTCTTCAATTTTGTCCCCTCTCCCTCTCCTCGGCCAAATAGCTTTTTTAGGTGGCAGTCTCTTTGATTGTAGGTGAACTTTTTGGCTCTGTGTGCACAGAACAAGCAAATAAATACATACAGCAAGAGTTTCTTTTTAACATAGAACTTGACAGGAAGACTCGAAGTGACTTAGGTAATGGTTAACGTAAATACATATGGGTGTTTCCGAAAATGGGTCAACCAAAGAGAAAAATTTTAAAATGAACCTAGGCCAAACTTTTTGATACCATTACATTGGTACGTATTTCCTTTATCAGACCACAAAATTTTATGGACATTGGAGCACTGCTACTTACAAAAATTACGTCTTTCTGACTACCATATAAAATTTTTTTTTAGCTAAGTGTATATGACTTCCGAAATACATCCGCGAATTCGCAACAAAAGCGCCGGTAGAAAAATGGGCTTTACGAGTACTTAGCCCAAGGTCAGACCTGGGAATATCAACATAGATACATTTACAAAATACTTCAAATCTTGTATAAAGTGTATTCTAAAGTAGTGCTTTTTTCCAAGCATTCGGACGCAAAATATACTTTGTAGTAAAAAAAAACATACTTACCTTTGTGATATTTTTCAAATTTTTTTTGACAAAACACAGTTTTGGGTGCTCTTTCGGGCAGCGTTAATTTTTTTCCCAAAATCAAAAGGATTCCTGAGTGTAAGTATATTAAACATTGGAACGTCCGAACGTATACACTTTTTTTCTTCAGATAATTTTTTTTGTTTTGTTCCTTATAAAGCTATCTAGCAATGAATTCCGCTCAAAGGGCTATGAGGTGGAGGTTAAACCTCATGAAAGATGGTCAGAAATGGAAGGATTTCAAAAAAAAAAAGAAAGAGAGAGACAAAAGATTTTTAGGAAAAACATAAAAAAACCCTTTGAAGGTCAGAATGGTCCAAGCAATTTGGAATAGATGTAGACAATAAAATATTTTTGGCCGCATATAACTTCAAACTCTACCTATATGCGATGGCTTAAAGTAAACCAAATACCAGCCCTTCAAACATTACACAGTTTCTCATGCGAAAATGGACATCATATTACTGCCGGACGTACAGCGACATCTAAGCAACGCGATATTTAAAATACCTTTGTTTACTCTTATTAAATTTTGCTAGTACCTATATCAGTTTTTTTATATTAATCGCCACTATACATTATTAAGTATCGTTTTAGTGCTCAGAATGTGCAAGTGATGTAAATTTTGAATTAATGAGTTAATTGCAATAAAATATGTGCTCAACACTTGTTTTGTTATGAAAAAGTTTTGTTTTTCTTCATAGAAAAATTTGGAACGTCCGAACGGGAACGTCCGAACAAAATTAAAACCGATATTTCTCCAATAAAAAACGTCTACAGAAATATAACTTTAATGTAGTGACAGTCCTTGTATATTCCTCTGTTAGTCGTATGTATATCATTTTTTTGTAGCATCAACCAATTCGCAGAATTTTAACGAAATCAGATGTAACCTCAAATACGAGGTATTTTTGAGGAACGTCCGAACGGCAACTTTAAATCCTTCTACAGTGGTAATGTGTCATCTCTAGAAAAAAGGTTTGATAGCCTTGGATAGAGGAGTAAAAAGGCTCCATATGACAAAAAAAAATATTCTGATCCAAAGCCTACTATAGGTTTTATACTGAAAATAATTTCGCAGCATGGAACGTCCGTAACGCTGGAAACACCCATATATATGTTAGGTAATGGTTAACGTAAATACATATATATGTTAGGGTGGTCCTTAAAAATCAAACTAGCGATTTTCTTCGGTCTCACCCAGTACATTCGTAACAGCATAGTCAAAAATATCCCGATCGGAGATAGTTAAGGGGTGTCGCACAGTGGTCAAAATTCGTATTATCATATAAAGGTCAAAAAATTACAAACATTTTTTTATATCTAGTACCCAAAATCGATAGATCTGTACTCAAGGATACCAAATATAAATTTTGGTTCCGTGCGGAGAGGGTTAAGGGGTGTCGCACACGAGTCGCATATGGTAATATGAACTATGATCCATATGCGAAACCCCTTAACCATCTCCGATCGGGACCAAAAATTATTATTTTGTTTCTCTGAGTGTAGGACCATCAATTTCGGGTATTAGATATACTAAAAATTTAATTTAATTTTTTAGTCCCCATACAGTTCTCTGAACTTTGACCCATGTGCGACACCCTTAACCGTCTCCGATTGGGACAAAAAATTTTATGTGGCATCTTCGACTATATTAGCATCGACCTAGGGTGTGAAGTTGAAGAAACTGCATAGTAAATTGTTCTACATACATTTAGGAACCATCCTAATATATATATGTATGTATGAATAGCGATCGATATTGATATATAAAAATATTACGTTACATGAAAAATATGATACGAAATTAAAGAAGTAATTATTTTACAGTGATGCTACACTCAGAGAAAAGTTGCGGGCTAAATTCAAGCTCTGTCGTACTGGATTCAATAATCACAGAAACTAAGAAAAATATATTTAATTTAAGTCTTCACAAGCTTGAATCAAGCCTGAAGCAAGATAGAAAGCTGGAAAATGATTGATTTAAGTATACGATTCTTGATTCAAGAATGAAATTCTCAATACAAGTTTCAGCATCTTAAAATAAGATTAGACAGGCTTCCATCAGTCATGGATTGTGCTTAAAATAAGTTTATATAAGCTTGTTTCAAAACTGCACACTCTTAATACATATTATATTTATAAAAACAAGTAAAAGCGCGGCTGTCTTCGGCCGTACCGAAGACTTCATACCTTTCATGAGTGGGGAAATGAAAAGTTGCCTATGTATGTACATAGCGGGATTAAGTTTAATTTATAATTTTAATTCTGTGGGTTCATTTATGGAAAGATTTATTAGAAAAAATGGTGTCTTGGCTGTTGAAATTGAGAATTTATACCCCAAAATGTCCATATCTGAACAATCGGTTGTATGGAAGCTATATGTTATAATGGTCCGATCTTGACAATTTTCGGTAACCCTGTTTTGGCCCATATGGGTACAAATACTTAAAAATTTCACGCCGTTAGCTGTTAAAATGGAGGAGTTATACACCAAAATGTCCATATCTGAACAATCGGTTGTAGGGGAGCTATATGTTATAGTGGTCCGATCTAGACAATTTTCGGTAACCCTGTTTTGCCCCATATGGGTACAAACTTAAAAATTTCACGGCGTTATCTGTTAAAATGGAGGAGTTATACACCAAAATGTCCATATCTGAACAATCGGTTGTAGGGGAGCTATATGTTATAGTGGTCCGATCTTGACAATTTTCGGTAACCCTGTTTGGGCCCATATGTGTACAAATACTTAAAAATTTCACGCCGTCTTGGTGGTGTCTTGGCTGTTAAGATGGAGGAGTTATACACCAAAATGTCCATATCTGAACAATCGGTTGTAGGGGAGCTATATGTTATAGTGGTCCGATCTTGACAATTTTCGGCAATCCCGTTTGGGTCCATATGGGTACAAATACTTCAAAATTTCACGCCGTTATCTGTTAAAATGGAGGAGTTATACACCAAAATGTGTTTATCTGAACAATCGGTTGTAGGGTAGCTATAGGTTATAGTGTTCCGATCTTGACAATTTTCGGCAATCCCGTTTGGGTCCATATGGGTACAAATACTTCAAAATTTCAGGCCGTTAGCTGTTAAAATGGAGGAGTTATACACCAAAATGTGTATATCTGAATAATCGGATGTTGTGGAACTATATGTTATAGTGGTCCGATCTTGACAATTTTCGGTAACCTTGTTGGGACCAAAATTGGCACGTCTACTTCAAAGTTTCATGTCCTTAGCTGTTTAAATGGGGAAGTTATCCACAAATTACATCCAAAAATTTCATGTATATCTGAATAATCGGTTGTTTTCTATATGTTATAGTGGTCCGATTCGGCCGGTTCCGACAAATGATCAGCTGCATATAACAACATACCTGTATTCCGAATTTCATTCAGATATCTCAAAAACTGAGGGACTAGTTTGCGTTCACACAGACGGACGGACGGACAGACGGACCGACGGACAGACGGACAGACGGACATGGCTTTATCGACTCAGCTCGTGATTCTGATCATATCGGTATATATTTTGGTGGGTCCCCCACGCTTCCTTCTGGTACTTTCGACAAAAATTTTTTGGCACTAAGTTATAATACCATTTCATTCTCATGAAAGGTATAAATATCGATCTAAAAATAAGAATACATTCTTGATTTTAGCATTTTCAAGGTTAAGAGACTTTCATGACGTTTTCAGCTTGTTTTAATCCCGATAACTTAAATTCAGCTCATTTTTTGCCTGAGTGTAACAGAAATCCCTAACCGCGTAAGCCCCTTAACCCTTAACAGACCTACATATACTGGTTGCGGCATTCATTTTGATAAGCCGCAGTCCGCCTCTTTCAGCACCTTGGTGTAGCGTGAGTAAGTTTAATTAAGTGGTACTACGTTAAATTATGTACAACATTATTTATAATAATCATCTTCTGATCTGCATGTGCTGCTAACAAGAAAAGCATCCGAAAATTTTCGGAGAAAAATGCCAACACGCATACAAAGTAGGAAAGAAACGCTCAACTATGTACCATTTATCAAATGAAATGAATGTGTGTGTGTGTATATATGCATGCGTGGGAATATTTGGCATTTCAAGCTCTTTGATTACACCTACGCATACGCACTAATGCATACATGCATACATATGTACAATATACACATCCCTACAGGTATATAAGTATAAGGAAATACCTCTCGTAATCACATGCATGAGCTTGTAATTTAGTGTTGCTAATGAATTTAATTCCATACCAACCGATCCATGACAACGAGATGCTTGTGTAGACCAGCAAAAACGACAAGGAAGAAGGAAGCAGAGGAAAGTAAATAACTGAAAACAAACCCAAAGATTGCTGAGGTGGTCGTAATTTGTAGAAAGCTTGTGTGGGGCTGGCAAGGCAACCAGGCGTTTCATGGAAAAAAATACTTACAGAAGGACAAATCAGCAAGGAAAAGCAAGGGAAGCATGTGTCAAAATATGTACATATCTATTCGTGCATACATATTCTTCTTATGTTTGCAAAACAACAACGCTGACAGAGAAATATTGCGAATGTTAGCAATTTCTACTTAAAAAGCTAAGTTAAGTAAGTTATTATGTATGAGTTTAGATCAGGGATTGCAAATAATCGTTTTTTTTTTTTTAATTTTGACTAAAAAAATCATACTGAAGGTGAAATGCTAAACGCAAACGAAGTACACAGATGTAATCACCGTAACGCAGACTACCTCTAGGTGCATTAACTTTTATTTTTTCGATTTTTATAAAAAAAATTATTTTTAATTATTATTTTCTGAGTTTTATTTTTCGTGGCAGCTGTGGTGCAGTGGGTAGAGTGCTCGCCTGCTATGCCAGAGGTCTCGGGTTCAAACCACGGTCCGAGCAAAACACCAAAAAATTTTTCTAATTAGTAAAATCCAATTATTGGATTTTTTAAGAGCAGCGGTCACTTCTCGTCAGTGGGCGGCATACCCTCCAAGTGTATTTCTGCCATGAAAAAGCTTCTCACAAAAAAATGCATTCGCCGTTCGGAGCCGGCATAAAACTATAGGTCCACCCAATTAGTAGGAAAAACAAAAAGGAGCACACCTCGAATTGGGAGAGAAGCTCGGCCATAAAACTCGTCAGAGTTATAATAGCGCCATTGTATTATATTATTATTATTTATTTTTCTCTCAGAAAATAAAAGTTATTTTCTGAGTTTCTGCTCAGAGAATAAAAGTTTCTTCAGTCTAATTTTAGCTGCAGCTGTCGATTTTGCTACATTAATACGTAGGTAAAGTTTATAAATAAAAAAAAAATTAAAAAATCTTTACCTATTTATAAGACGAAATCTACAATTTCAGCCAAAATTAAACTGTAAAACTTTTGTTATCTGAGCAGAAAAATAAAACTCAGAAAATAACTTTTATTCGCTGAGGGAAAAATAAAACAAAAAATAACTTTTATTTTCTGATCGAAAAATAAAACTCAAAAAATAACTTTTATATTCTGATCGAGAAATAAAACTCAAGAAATAACTTTTATTTTCTGAAGGAAAAACAAAACTCAGAAAATAACTTATATTTTCTGATCGAAAAATAAAACTCAAGAAAAAACTTTTATTTTCTGATCGAAAAATAAAACTCAAGAAAAAACTTTTATTTTTGATCGAAAAAGAAAACTCAAGAAAAAACTTTTATTTTCTGATCGAAAAATAAAACTCAAAAAATAACTGTTATTTTGTGATCGAAAAATAAAACTCAAGAAAAACTTATATTTTCTGAGCAAAAACTAAAACTCAGAAAATAATTGTTAAAAATCAACTTTTTGTATATTACTCATAACCGTTACGGTCCCTGGTTTAGATACACATGCGCATATGTATACATAAATTAATGGGTGTATGTTTGTGGGTGTTTATTTGCACGGAAATTGAATTAAGTCACACTACATGAAGTTAATTGCCGAGCAGCTCAAAGTAAATCGCGTGAAAGCATCAACTTAATTACGTACATTTATTGTATTTACACACACTTGCATATCTACTTTTACACCTTCACGCATGCACACTCACACACACACACACACGCGTGCGAGGAAGGCAAATATGTACCTATGTATTTGAAAATCCTTCACTAATTTTCGCGCAAAGCTCTTACCACACCTTCCAATCAGCCACTTAAAGTATTATATTACTTTGAGTATTTATTTCTTTCTGGTTTCCTTATTCATTTTTTTTTACTTTTGCTTTCGGCTTTAATTATAGTCCGAGATACAGCAGAACAAATATATCCCCTCATCTGTTATTTACCAATGGACAGTGGTAACTGACAGTTCCTAGGCATATTAACACATCGCACATGGGTTGCCTAGCTAAAACGCGTACGAAAGGTACTAAATATTTAAAACAAAAACTAAAATTTTTAGGTATACTCCCCTTTTCTGTTATTTAAAAAAACGATACACCAGACGAAAGACGGCAATTAGGAGAGTTCAAAAAACATGGGTTGCCTATCAAAATCCGGGGCAAACTGGAGGGTTGCCAGCTTTGAAAAGTGCCTGAGTGATTTCTAAATAAAGGAAAAAAAGGGTTAAATACATATCGTATAGAAATATGTTGTTAGGAAACATATAGTAAAATTTCACGAACTTTAATTTCGTGGAATACGTTAACCCGCTAACACCTCTACGAAAGGGTCGTTTTGACCCCCCTTTTTTTAAAGTCCGAAAAAATACTATTTTGAAGGTCGATAGAGGGTTGAAATATTCCAGAAAATTATTGGCCATAAAATTTCACTAGGGGTCTCCTCAGACAAAATCTTTGTATAAATAACCCGCAAGACCACAGAAAGCAAAAAACATATTCCTTTGTATTATTTCAAGTAAAAACAAAGGAATATGTTTCTTGCTTTCTGTGGTCTTGTGGGTTATTTATACAAAGATTTTGTCTAAGGAGACCCCTAGTGAAATTTTATGGCCAATAATTTTCTGGAATATTTCAACCCTCTATCGACCTTCAAAATAGTATTTTTTCGGACTTTAAAAAAAGGGGGGTCAAAACGACCCTTTCGTAGAGGTGTTAGCGGGTTAACGTATTCCACGAAATTAAAGTTCGTGAAATTTTACTATATGTTTCCTAACAACATATTTCTATACGATATGTATTTAACCCTTTTTTTCCTTTATTTTGAAATCACTCAGACACTTTTCAAAGCTGGCAACCCTCCAGTTTGCCCCAGATTTCGATAGGCAACCCATGTTTTTTGAACTCTCCTAATTGCCGTCTTTCGTCTGGTGTATCGTTTTTTTAAATAACAGAAAAGGGGAGTATACCTAAAAATTTTAGTTTTTGTTTTAAATATTTAGTACCTTTCGTACGCGTTTTAGCTAGGCAACCCATGTGCGATGTGTTAATATGCTTAGGAACTGTCAGTTACCACTGTCCATTGGTAAATAACAGATGAGGGGATATATTTGTTCTGTCGTATCTTAGACTATTAGCTCACTCGCATTAATTTAGCCACAAACTGTGGTTATTTCCATTCACTTAACCCCCTACTCAACCGCTTTAAAACTTTTTATACGTGTATACATACACAAGTACATACGTAAATATGTCAAATTTTAAAATTTTGTCAACCCACAAATCTTTATAATTAATTTCTAAGCTTTCGCACACCTGCTGCTCTTCGCGGCGAACAAAAAGTATGCTAAGCATTTTGCACGCAGATTCATTAGGGATGACAAATATGAAATGTAGAGTAGCAGAATCAGTGCGAAAATTCTTTGAACATTATATTATGTAATTATTATTTAAAGTTTAATAAAATCCACGAAATGTTGGAAATTCTTATAGTGAACCGCTGAATTTTGTTTTTATTAATAGCACCCATTAGAGATGGCCCTTAATTCTTGAGGAATTTATTCGTGACTGTGACTTTTCAGTTACCGTGATTTTTTCAGTGACAACGACTTTTAATGTAGCTGCCAAGAACCGCAACTTTTATTCATTTTTTAAAATACCGTTTTGTCGCGGTTCCAGTGACATGAGCCGTGATTTCGGCGCTGTGCATTTGCCGCTGTCATTTTTCTTAGAAAGGAACTGTTCCCAGGAACAGTGGTGTTGTCATTTGAAAGGAACGGTTCCATGGAACCGTGACTTTGTCATTTGATATTTTTTGCTTTCCAGTGACTGCGAGTGATTTTGTCGCTGCCAGCGAGCTCAGCGAAGGCACTGCAAATAAGGCTGCGAACAGAGTAGGCGCTGAAAGCCGAGCCGAGATTGTCAATGCGATAAAGATTGTCAGTGCGATAAAACTGGTTACATACAAGGCAATACAAATAAGCTTGTGGATAAGGACACAGCCAGACGACGCAAGAAAGTACTTTCAGAAAGTGAAAAAAGCTGTCAAGATAACGCCACTAATATTCATTGTTTTGCTGGCGTGAAGTGAGTAGGGCATCGATTGCGTTACTACATATGCATACCAAAGATGAGAAAGATAGTGTTACCAGATTTTAAGTTCAAGTAAAATATTTGAATGCGAGAAATTTGATAAGTTGGCTGCGGTTCTCTAAGGAACAGAAACAAAACGCACCACTTATAAAATTTAGAATTTTTTGTTGTTTGTTTTTACATGGCCGTATAATTCTAATAATTACTTTTATATGGATTTTGCATGAGCTAGTGGCCAGTTTTTATTTAAGAAAAATAAGGAAATATTTATTTTTTGTTATTTTTCACTATAAACTCAAAAGCTGCACAAAAAAACTAAATATTGCGTATTTTGCGATTATTTCCTCCGAGTGAAATTTTTTTATTTGCATAAAATTGCGTTAATAAATGCTCTATATTGCTTTGTAGTTGTACTCGTATATAAGATAAATTTATGAAATTTTTGATTTTCGAGAAAATTTCCCTCAAGGGATATTTTTTGGGAAGTTTTTTTATTTTGTTTTACTCTTTGCATTTTTTATTTGCATAAAATTGTATTACTAAATGCTTTATATTGCTTTGTAGTTTTATATAACCACAATTTATGGAATTTTCGAACTTCAGAAAAGATTTCCCTAAAGGGATATTCTTTGGGAAATATTTATTTTGTGTTATTTTTTAACGCTTAACTCTAAACCTGCTTAGAAAACTAAATACTGCACATTTTGCGATTAAAATAAATACTGCTTATTTTTAGAATATTTACCATGGGGAAATTTTTTGTTTTCATAAAATTGCGCTGATAAATGCTTAGAAATTTTCGAATTTCAGGAAAATTTCCCTAAACGGATATTTTTTAGGAAATTTTTCATTTTGTGTTACTTTTCACACTAAACTCAAAAACTGCATAAAAAAACTAAATACTGTGTATTTTGCGATTATTTCCCTAAAGGGATTGTATGCATAAAATTGCGTTAATTAATGCTCTATATTGCTTTAAAGTTTGATATAACAAACAATTAAAAATTTCCCGAATTTCCCTAAATGGATATTTTTGGGAATTTTTTTTTATTTCGTGTTATTTTTGCACGCTTATCCTAAACACTCCAAGTGTTATCTCAACTGAGGTTGACATCGTCTTGGCAGCAGTAATGATTCTTGGTTACATTTCAAGGCTGATGTCGCTTTCGTTGTTAAGGCTGGTTCCCAAAGAGACAACGTAATTAACCTTTTAAAATTTGTAACTGTCAAAAGAAAAGCTCTTCATACTTTAAAAGAGAAGAAGACAAAAAAGGTTGCGAAAGCCGAAATCCTCTTTTTGCTTTCAAAACCAACAAGTAAATATTAGCTTTTCATGCTTGAGCTGGGACGGTCTGATATGCAGTGTAGCACGCGTGACAAGCAAAGCGAAGGTTTAGAATAAAAATTGATTGAAAAGTTGTCAACTTAGGTTTATGGTTCGTATACATATATTTTCTACAAATGTATGTACATAAATAAATCCTAAGATTTTCTTTGGCGGCAGCTGCTGACAATCAAGCGCGAACGCGTGTACATGTAATTATATACATACATATACCATAGATACATATGTACCCATATTGTATATTAGCGCCTCTAAAGTGATTGTCATTTTGAGCACGTGTCGAAAATTTTGTGTAAATTTATTTGTTACACACAAATCGTCTGTGCCACCCACCGCAGGCTAAATATATAACTAATATAAATCCTTTGTAAATATAAAGGCTTTTCCACGAGTAGGTACTCCTGCGTTTTCACGTTTAGGTATGTAAATACATGTACATTAGGGCGGGTCAATTTGTACTGACGGGAAGAAACCTACTTTGTTTCGGCCACAACTGCATTCTCTGGTATTCTACAGGCAAAAATTAAAAGCCCGTCTCCACATAACTTGATTCACCAGAGAAACATGTAGCAAAACATCTCGCTCAATAACCCGTCTCCACGTGGCTAATCGTGATTCAGTTTGACATTTCTCCTTCTTGTTCTTCTTAAATGCTTGTATGTTTGCTTATTTTTGCGTCTTTGTTTTGGTCTGTGTGAGATTTCGATAGGTTTTCGATACAAAATTAGAGAAGACATCGATATCATCGAGGTTGGCAAGATGATTCAGAATGAAACAGTGTTTCAATCTTCACTCGCTCTCAGAAATTTGTATGGAAATTGGCGAGTTTCGGCACTGGTTTCCGTGTCGAAACAAGATTCAGAGAGAAAATGCAGAAAAAAAGAGCGAAACACGTTATGTGGAGACATGGTATAAGTTGAAGTGTTTCGGCGTTTCACTTAGATATTTCCAATTTTTAAGATATACCAGTTTATTACATAAAATAATTCGCAGAAGTTCTAAAGAAGGGGTTAAGAAAATGAATATATTTCCCTAAAAAACAACCAAATTGATTAAATTTTGCGATGATGTGTCGGCCGACGGATGGGTTTAACTCAAGTAAACCTCAAAATTTAACTTCTTCAACTACATTTTTTTTTAACAAATATACAAAATTTTTTTAGGGATGACTATCTAAAATCAAAATTGCGGAGTGTCAAACTTCATTTCAGAACTAGGCTCCTTTGGACTTTTTTATTCAGAGTTGACCAGAGAATGCAGCTGTGGCCGAAACAAAATTGGAAAAAAAAATTGACCCGCCCTAATGTACATACCAGAGCTGTAAAAAGCTGCAGTCAGATTGTATTGCAATCATAAAAAGTGTATATTATTGTAAGCAGCTTTGATTGTAAATCATATTACTGGTAAATTTTTTGATTGTAAAAATAAAAATTTCAAAAATTTAGAAGTATGTTATTGCAATCGACCTTCACCATCAATCATTTTGATTTCAGAAATTAGAATTGAAATAATTTACAAAAGTTTCATTGCAATCAACTTTGACCGTAAATCATTTTAATTGTAAAAATTACAATTACAATAATTTAAAAAAATTTCATTGCAATACACTTTTCTCGTAAATCATTTCATTACAATAATTTACAAAATTTTTCATTGCAATGAAATTCAAACGTAAATCATTTTCATTGTAAAAATTACAATAGCAATAATTGTATTGTAATAAATTTTCATCGTAAATGGTTGATTGCAAGGCTTGCAATAGCAATCATTTTCCTCATAACTTTATACGCATGCATTGAGACTGATGAAAGGCAAGCGCCTGGGTAATGCGAGTAATACCCGGCACTTATATCACACGCGTAGCCGCGTAATAACCCATGTCCTGGGTACATACATATGTATGTACGTAGTTATGTACATATTGGATGCTGCCGGGCACACGGTACTGGCAATATTTGCGGTCTTCAATATGTACATATAAAGTCTGGATGATAACATGATGAGAAAGAGGATGAGGGTGTGGATGGGGATAAGGATATACATCTGTATATTTATTTTTGTACCATTTACTTTTTCATTTACTCCCGGATATCTCATTACTGTCATACATATGTATGTATGGTTGTTTAACATAAATATATATATACTTATCCCCATCCTCATGTTCAATTTTATCCTTATACCCATCCGCACCCTCAACCTCTTTCTCATCATCTTATCATCTAGACTTTATACAAATTGACGACTGCAAATATTACCAGTACCATGTGCCAATATGCACATTAGGGTACATAGCATATTTTCTCAACCTCACCCCCTAGGTCGATGCTAATATAGTCTAAGATACCACATATAAATTTTTGTCCCGATCGAAAACCGTTAAGGGGTGTTGCACAGGTGCCAAACTCCAGAAAACTCTATCGAGGCTCAAAAATTTAAGTTTAGTTTTTTGTATATCTAATGCGCAAATCGATTGTCCTGTACTCAAAAATACTAAATTCAAATTTTGGTCCCGATCGGAGGTGGTTAAGGGTTGTCGCAGAGGGGTCAAAGTTCAGACTACCATATAAAGACCAAAAAATTTAATTAATTGTTTTTATCTAATGGCCAAAGTCGATAGTCTTGTACTCAAGGATACCAAATATAAATTTTGGTCCTGATCGGAGTGGGTTAAAGGTGTCGCCCGGGGTCCCATATGGTTATCTAAACTTTTACCCCTTTGCGACACCCCTTACCCGTCTCCGATCGGGACCAAAATTTATTTATGGTATCTTTGATCATGCTGTTAACGATGTAGGGGGTGAGATCGAAGAAAATCGCTAATCTGATTTTAAGGACACCCTAATGTACATACATACATATGTACCCGGGAAATGGGTTATTACGCGCAAACCGTGTTATATGAATGCCCGGTATTGCTCGAATTACCCAAGCGCTTGCCTTTCATCAGTCCCAATACATTCGTATAAAGTTATGTGGAAAATGATTGCTATTGCAAGCCTTGCAATCAAACATTTTTCAATCATATGATTTACGATGAAAATTTATTACAATACAATTATTGCTATTGTAATTTTTACAATGAAAATGCTTTATGAGAATTGTTTATTGCAATGAAATTTTTGTAAATTATTGTATTGAAAATTTGTACAATCAAAAAATTTCAATAAATTTTATTGCAATGAACTTGACCCCCAAAAATTTCAATAAACATTTATTGCAATAAATGGAAGGTAAATTATTGCTGATTGTAGGTATTTTACAATCAAAAATTTCATATAAATGTTTATTGCAATCTATGGAACACAAATTATTTCAAATTGCAATTTTTACAATCAAAAAACTGCAATAAATTTTCATTGCAATAAAATTGGAAGAACAATCAATGATTGCTGGGACGAATGATTGCAGCTTTTTACAGCACTGTATGTACTACATACATACATATGTACATCGATAGTACACATGTGCGTTTACTAAACAAATTCACTTAAAATTTTATGCGCACATATGCAAATTGGCTTATATACATACATATGTACCTTAGGAAGCTTGAATTTAGTAAGGCTACTTTAAAATCAAGGCTTTATAGCAAAGAATTTATAGTGTACAAATAAAGACTACTTACCTTAAGTGGCTTTTCGCTATGTGTAAGTGCGTGTAAACTGTGCTCGTAAGCTCATAAATGTTAATTATGCCAACAGAAGGCCAACAGAAGATGTAAAGCACTTTCGCTGATTAAAATTTTGTATTTTAACTTGAGTATTAAATAACATCTGGAGCAGTAAAAATAATATTTTCAACTCATGGGAGCCACATGCCTTTTAGTTAAGCAAATTTGTTGTTGATTTTTGTGTTTGTTTGTTTTTGTTCTCATTGTTGCGAAATGAAAGTTATTGAGTTGAATGGGGAAATATGTACATACGTATGTATATTATGACTTCCTGTTTGGTTCAGCCAGCAGTTTAAGCAGCTACGTGTTTCAAATATTGTATTATCTACACTCATACTGGGCTAAAATAAATCAGTGGAAATCAATGAACTCGCATTACTATTGATATATAGGTTCAACTGGAGCATGCGCACTACGACCGATTGTTCTATCTTGTTCTCCAACTCCTTACATCATCTACGCCAGGCCGAGCTGATTTAGGAATTTCAGAGCAGTGCTCGGTCAAAGAGCGGGTATGTGAGCAGCACCAACAGGCTATTGTGAACCGAGTTTCTTGAGCCTCCTTTTAGATATAGCTTCGCATTTGAGCAATATTTTATCTGTAGTTTCATCTGCTCTGTCGCAAAATTACCATAAGCCATTAAAACAAATACCCAGTTTGAACAGGTGACCCTTTAATCGGCAGTTACGCGTGGTAGTTCTGGTCAGGATTCTCAGTTTGCTTTTTGTGAGATCAACGAACGCATACCTGCAGTTTGGTAGCAGTGCCAATCCCTGGGGTGGGTTTGCGTAAATCGATATCGAGTGTCGTTCGATATTAAAGTATCGTTTTTGCTTTCCTTAAACACAAATATCGTCGCACACTGGCGCCGAGCCTACTCAAAATTCAGTTTGTAAATAATGAGTTTTTCAAAAAAATAAAAACGCAGTATTGTTCCCTATAAAATTCTACACTTCTGGTCTAATTTTCAACTTTCTATCGTTGTTCAAAAGAAATTTGGAGAAAACCATTTTTGTATACATACATATGTACATATGTACCTACACCTGCATATTTCATCAATGGGTTAATACATGGCCGCTAATGGGTTAATATAATACACATTGGCTATTTTTGTACAGAGATACTAATTATTATTTAAATAATTTGGTTACAGATCTTAAAAAAAAATGGTCACCAATGGGTTAATTCATGACCGTTAATGGGTTAAGATTCCAAAGATTACTCGTTTTAGTGTAGATGATGTATGTAAATATTTTGATCTAAGAATTAAGTGAAAAAATTTGGGTTAAAAATGGGTTAATACGTGGTCGTTAAGGGGTTACAATTCTTGGGATTTACTATTTTATTATCGATATACCGATTCTCATTCAAGAAAATTAAAGTCGAAACTAAAATAAAAAAACATAGGTCACCAACGGATTAACTCATGACCGTCAATGGGTTAATATGCTATAGATTAACTGCAGATAGAGCGATTCTGATGTAAAAAAGTAGATTTCAGAATTTTGAGCGTCTCCATATATATAAGTGGCCGCAGTATGCGTCGTACTGTATCGAAAGTTCGTTAGAAGCGGTTCGACGCCACCGATAGCTAAGGTTGCGTTATCGAAGATATCAACCACAGAAAAATATAACTTCGAAATTTTAATATTTTTTATGATGTGTTTTTGTGTTTCAATGATTTCTTATTTGCTTACAAGTCAGACCGCCAATTTTAAAAGATAATAAAGGCCTTCGATGCATTTTTTGAAATATTATAAGAAATTTTTTCCTATTGAAATACAGAGAGCAAGACGGTATCCTCGCGTGCTCGATATTGAATTGAAATATTGAGTCGAATACCGAATTACGGAGAGCCACCCCTGAATTTGTATTCATCCACCTTCAACTCTTCTCTTATTTTTAAGGTAGTATCTCTGCTATTTAATTTCTTCTACTTTTCTGTGTTCAGAATGCCTTTGCAGCTTCTCAATTTCCAATCAAGTCATAAACAACAAGTAAGAAGTGCCAGAGTATAAAATTAAATCAGAAGAGTATCTCTTTTAACCCTTAAATGCCTGATATCTCCGATTTGACTGAAAATTAAATATTATATAAAAAACTTGATTTTAAACAATGTTTGTTCTACGAGTTTTTGTATAAAGTATGCGCTCGGAATTTAATGGGTGTTTTTTCGGTTGGTCCCTTGAGGAACCACCAGGAGCTGATTAGAAAAGTATATTTACAGTAAATGAATTTTTAGAATCCATATTTCAATAAAATTTTATTTCAGAAAATAGACAGAGTATTCATTAATTACATTTAGTTAGTATGAAAATCTAAGAAACAATTTTTTTTTGAGGTGAAACATAAAGAAACGTCACATTTCATACAATAAACCTGCGTACGTGATGAGCAATCAGGATGTTTGCATCTTGGCTTTCCATTATCAATGAAATCGGCAAAATGGCCGACGTTATCCAACCGTATGTCACGAGGAGGTAACATAGCACTATTAGGACGAGCTCGTTTCGCAGAAATCTCCTTTTCAATGTTACTTCCCCGCTTTCTATTTAGAAGCTGGGTACCAGATTTCATAAGAACTTTTGAAACTTCACAAATGAATTCATGCAGGTTCAATGCCTTCATTGTTCGTGGACTCATTGAATAATGGCGTTTGTATAATATCCAGGAGTTAATCATTGCCATATCCAGCATATGGTATATCAACCTAGTGGTCCATTTACGTGACTTAATGCGGATATGACTCCTACCTAGAGATGAGTCCATAAGATCCACCCCACCCATGTATTTGTTGTATTCGTGTATAACATTGGGGCATGGGATATTTTCCACATTCTTGGTTTTCTTATTAAACCTTTGAACAGAAGGAGAGCATTGGGGTGTGATTCCCTCGCTGGAATTGAACGGTTTTATGCCAGCTATTGTTGAAGCCATGTTCACAACTTTTGTATCTTTCCAAGATACGGTCGATATCTCGATCCCGTAGAAAGATGCGACATATTCATCCATGTCGCCGCGATTTTTCATCTTCTCTGGAAGCTTGCAGCCAGGAAGTCGATTGCGTCTAACTGTACCCAATGCATGCATGCCTTGAGTGCGTAGATAAGCAAGCAAGGGTAGGCTCGTATAATAATTATCAAAGAATATACAGTGATTGACGAACCGGGGTACGGATCGACACAATCTAACTACAACATTAGCTGATGCCCCTAAGTTTGGTTCATTTTCAATCGGGTTGTCTTCGTTCCCTGAATAAATTTCGAAATTGTAACAAAATCCTAGGTCATCACATAACAAAAATAGTTTGTATCCCCAAGGATGTGGTTTGTCGGGCATATACTGCTTCAAGAAATGATTTTTTTTCGTTGAACAAATTTGCTCGTCTACGCAAAGCCGCCCCTTTTTTGGAACTTTGTTAAAGTTTCGGTTCAGTGCCTCAATCAATGGTCGTAATTTGAATAACCGATCACTTTTGCAATTGTCTGTTCTTCGTTGTTGCAACATTTGCGTACTTGATGTTGGTTGCTCCTCCTCCTGTTGCTCAGAACATAAGTCACGTGGATTTCGACAAGGAGGCATTTCATTATTGTTGTTCACGTGCAGAAACTGGCGAAGTTTTTCGTGACGATTTCGAGTCATAGCTTCCATAATATGGGGACTACCATATTCACCCCAATACATTCGAACGTTTGGATATTTTAGAACTGACATCAAATAGTTTATGCCAAGAAAGCGTTTGATCTCGTCGGGTGTGGTGTTAAGTGCACCTGATACGTTTTGTTGTATTGAATATAAATTACTTTGGTTTACGATATTCGAAATTATATCGTCAGTTATAAAAAATGAAAAAAACTGGTACGGCGTATCTAAAGCCATTATTTCGGGAGTAAGAGTGTCGCTACCTCGAAAATTAACCCAACTTTCATTTAATTGCAAATTTTGTCGCTTCCACAAAGGTTTTTTAAACTCAACAGCGTCTTTTTCAACTTTCGTGCTCGAAAATAATGTGACGTATTCGGCCCAACGGGAAGGATCCCCCAAAACATTTTCACCTTCACCAATTTCATTCATGGCAATGTCTACACCTGGAGTCTCAGCAGAATTCTCAAAACTATTTTCTTCATTTGCCGATATTTCCCCTGTGCTATCATCACTATCCGATCCAGCAGTTTGTTCAATAGCCGAAATATTAATGCTCGGATCAACGATGCTGTCATCATCTGAAAAATCCAAACCATCTTCGCTATTTGACCAGTCCAAATCATTTAGGAACTGCTCCAAATCTTCCTGTTTATTAAAACGACGACTTCGCATTGACATTCTACAATAAAATGTATATATATATTTTTTTTTAAACAAAATTCTAAATAGTAACGCCCTTGTGAAAATACACGATCGGGTATAAAAATATTTTCTTGATGAGCACCTACTTGTTCCTCAAAGAACCAACCGGATTTTATCTCATAAATAGCACAATTTCCATCTTTTTTGCTTATTTTGCACTTACCTAAATTTTTTGTATATCCACGATATCGGTTTTTAGATTTCAATAAAAACTATGCACTGTATCACTTGCACCATTCACATAAATATAGCCAAAAAAACTTTCACTCCTTCATTCGAGTCACTTTCAATGAAATCAAATCACAACTGACTACAATGCTTGCAAACTATATTCAATTGCACTAAAATATAACGGATTGACCAACGCTACATATTTTATCTTGCCATTTCCGAGAATGCGTGCTTAGCACAAAAAATTTTCAAAATTAGCGGTTGGCTACTGCAGGGACCACTAGGCGTTTAAGGGTTAAGCTTGCTGGATTTTCTGCTGTGTATGAAAACTGCAAAAAAAGCTCAATATATACACTTATTAAATTGGTTTTTTGAAACAATGCTGTTAAATTATTATTACCTGCACAATCACATATCGAACTCCGCTAATTACATGGGTATTTAATGCATTTATTTATAAATCATTTTACAAAGCTATTTTTGCTTTTTTTTTAGTTGCTTTACGTACATATTTATATTTTTACTCGTATCTTAAATTAAAGCTATACAGTTTAAATTGATTGATATAATAAAATACATGCATAAATAAAGTACATAAAATTAAATACATAGCGACGAATAAATATGAAAAATGTATTAAATATACATACATAGAGTTATAATTCATTAAGTACATTACAGTTACATCATTAAAATTTTTTTAAAATAGAATAACGCACAATTTGCGTGGGCTAAATGTGTGTGTGCGCTATAATCACAATTTAAGCTGCATACTTTTAGGTATTTAATTTTTAGTTGGTTCTTAATTGTTGCATATACATATGATTGAGTGGTAGATACATATATCGTTGCCTTCGTGAGCAAATGTGCTAAGTCCAATTTTTATCAAAACTGAGATTTTAATGCAGTAAAATAGTACAACAAAAAATACATCGTCTGCCAAAAAGAAGTTACCATAATGTCTGTTTTTCATGGTGTAATGCAGTGTTATGCAAATGTGCTAAGTCCATAAAAAAAATTTTTTTTTTTAAATCTACGTGCTAAGTCCACGTGAAAATGAGAAATTACTGTTTTTTTTTTTAATTTGTTTTGTAGAATGATATAGAATTATTACTACAATGCTTTAATAAGCATGGCTTGGGACTGTAAACGTTAATAATTTGCGGGAGTGGCTAGCTTTCCTACCAATTTGATATGCAAACTAGTTTACGGTACTTTTACATTTTTATTATAATTGTATGCGTTTGATCGAAAGGCGGTGCACCTATTTTATATAGAGAGGGTACGGCATAATGTGGGCGTGGCCACACCCATTATCAACAGTTTTATCTCTCATCAGACCAAGCCTAAATTATTCTTGTTAGTGTAAAATTTCATCCCTTTATGATTTTTAGTTACAAAGATGCCACGTCACAAGTTTCCCAAGGGAGTTTTACAATTTTTTTTTAAGTAGGCGTGTTTACAAACCTATTTTGCTAAAATTTTACTAGAAGTAATAAAAGTACATATGTACCTACACCAAGTTCCGCCGTAATATTTCAATTATTTGTCGAGTTATGGGCTCCGAAATGTCTTAGATTCACGATGCCACGCCCATTTTCCAAAATATTTGTGGTTTCTATTTTTGTCCATAGTTGGACTCATGCCAAAAACTCTCAATGATTTATCTTCATATTTGACAAAGACGTCGCTTAAAATGTTTTTATTAGTTCCATTTATAGTTCCCATGTATAAAAGTGGGCGTGATCGTCTACCGATTTGGACGAAAAATTGTCCAAATCGGTAGACGATCAAGTAAATTACGCCTTCCACATTTCATCTATATATCTACTACGGTTTCTGAGTTATTTATCACTTATAAAACTTTTAGAATTTATCAATTCATAAGTGGGTGTGGCACCGCCCATTTTTGAGAATTTCAATTTATTCCTTTATAACGGCGTAAGCTCATTGCATGGATGGAATTTCATCCATTATCACTTTTTGCGTGTATTTCGATATATACTATATAGGAAAAGTGGGCGTGGTTATCATCCAATTTCGCCTATTTTCAATACCAATCTTCCCTGTCTAGTTAGGAGCCTCTGTACCAAATTTCATCAAAATATTTCAATTTTACTACGTACAGTTGAGTATAATAATTTGTGAGAAAATGTGCTAAGTCCACCTAAAAAAAAGAAAATCATAGAAAGCAAATGTGCTAAGTCCTAAAGAAGCTCATAACTTTATACAAGCTTTATATTAAAATGTGCCGATAACTGGTATTTTAGCACGACCATCTGAGAAGAAAACTGCATTTTCAGATTTTTAAAATAGTAACAACAAAAAAAGTTAAGAGGTTTTTTGCCCCTCCTGAAAATTTACCATAAATGGACTTAGCACATTTGCTCACGAAGCCAACGATATGGAATAAATTTAAGTGGCAATATTTAAGTTTACTTAATGTTGACGTCACTAAACACTGGGACAAAAAATCATGCTTTCGGCGGTTAACACATACATATTTATATCTGAATTAGACACAAGTAGGATTTTTGAAAAAATATGTAGATATTTAACTGAGTTTTGTTTTTTTTTTCTATAATACTTTTACTCAAAACATTATACATTGTAAATGTTACTTCCAAATCTATATTCCATGTTTTTTTTTAATTTAAAATGCCTTAAGAATTATATAGTATATATTTTTGTCTTTACAGTTAACTTTTTTAAGTAAAATATTTATATTTATTGTTCATTAGTTTTATTCATTTTTATACTTTTTTTTAATACTCTGCTTCAATTTTATCATACCTAGAAATACACACATACATACATTTCTTTGGTGTTGCTTATTATTATTTTGCTGCTTTACTTACATCTACTACATATCGTCACTTGAGGTTATTTTGTCAAAAAAGACGCTCATCGAAAATTTTAGCGCATACATAAATAAATATAATGTGATTAGTTTTTGCTTCTGAGAAAATCCATTCCTCTTTTCTGTTCACTAGTGTTACTTGAAACACTTTCGATTGCCTGCTTAAGTTCCCTACCTCAATATCACGACTCTAAAGCAGCATATCATCATCGCTTTCGGTAAATTCACCATTCGGTTCCAATAACAGATTGGCCTCTTCATTTGATTGCACCTGGAGTAGGAAATAAAAAAGTGTGCTTTACTTAAATTAAATTGGGTTACACTGATGCCACAATTTCTATGAAACCACAAACGTTGTCTTTCGGTGTATTTGTTGATTTCCATTTTCTCTATTTTCTGTTCAACTTACCCGCGAGTAGCGCACAGCTGAGCTGCTGCGTCTAAACAAACGTCTCACACTGTTGCGACGTGCCGGCGAACAGGCGAATACGCCAACACAGCCAGCGAGCGAGCACAGCGATAATATGGCGGCCAATATTGCTGCGAGCGAAATGTATGTACGTGCAACAGTATCCATACATCGTAGTACATCGAAACATATGTTTAGACATGAAAGTAGGTAAAGATACGAGATAGTAGAGAAGAAATTGGAAAATTAGAAAATTTTAAATTGACTCTGGCAAAATGGATAAAAATGGCATCGAAATAGAATAAGAAAAAAGCATAAAAACAAAAAAAAAAAAACAAAGAAACAAAATAAAAAAAAAAAAAATTAAACAAAAAAAAACAAACAAATAGAAATGTAAAAGAAAAAAAGTTAATTTACCTCCAATTGAGCGCGTTTGCTCGGCAGGATGTTTGTCGCCGCCGCCGCCATCAGCTGGCGAGGCTTTCGTTGTAACACTCCCAGAGCTCGTTACAGTTGCTGGCGTGGTTGTTGTTGTTGTTGTTGTTGTTGTTGTTGTTGTTGCGCCACTAATATTGCTACTGTCGCTATTGCTGCCATTTGCTGCTGGTACTGCTAGTCCAAGAAATTTACAAATATCCGGCGTCCGTTGCACGACAACCAAGTTGCATTCCTTGCTGCCAGCCTGAAATACAGCGAAGCGGAAAGTTTTTCTTTATAGCAAGTGCCAACAAAACGAACAAAAAATGTGTGCGGGAATGTGAAAATTGCGCGCAAAGTTGGAGGGGCGGAAAAATGTATGTTAGAAATTGCAGCAGCAGCAGAGGAAGGGGAAAATTAAAAAAAAAAATACTAAGAAAACTAAGAAAAATACCAGCCAACGCTTTGCTTTTCTTTAACAAAGTAGTTGGCTGCGTTAATCTTTTCAGCAGCGCCTGCAAGCACTCGGTGGTGGCAAAGCAAGCTGCCGTTGTAGGGATATATGTGCGTCCACGCAAAATTTTTTTCTTATTTTTTTTTACTTTGCAATTTTTCCCTCTACAAGCATATTTTACACTTGGTTACATGATATACGAGGGCTTGCAGAGAAGTTCATCGCTCAGGTTATACTTTTTTCATAATTTCATAATATACGAGGGCTCGCTGAGAAACTCGTCGCTCAGGTTGTACTTCTTTCATAATTTCTACGTCTCAGCAAAGTTCGATTCTAGCCAACTATGTACAACATTAATTTAGCAATTATACTGCCCTTTGTTCCATTATTTTTTTTAAATAAAAAATTAAATTAAGTAAATGGAGTTCAAAACAAAGTATGGCGTATAAGCTGTTTTTTCTCGCCTTCAAAAGCCCGACCCCACGAACAGGAAGCTAATTTCTTAATGTTACATTCCCTCTGGCATAGTGAACAAATTGGCTAGAAATTACAACCAAACGCAAGCTGAAATTCCAACCTGAGTTAGATAACCATCGAATACAAAATCGGCATAACGATGTGTATACCTATAACAGTGGCGGAGCTTCATACAAGCCGAAAAGCCTGGCATGCTTAAATATTGTCGTTCATTTCATTTTACGGATTTCTATAAAATATGGTTATTTTAGGCTTGAAATGTGTTTACTTTTTAAGTTCTTCAATGTGTTCATTATATAATAATTTCTTACATGCGCATGTACACGCAAACGTAAATATTAAATATCAGACTTTGAAAGCGTTGATTTTGATATTTTGTGACTGTTGGTTTGGAGTAATATGAAAATGGCACAGTATCAAAATTAGGCAAAAGCGTCATTTTAACAAGCGACGAAAATCAAAATCAAATAAAATCAAACATTTCACGACTTTTGCTAATTTGACTTCAGTTTTTCAAAAACTGCTTAAAAGTTAAGCTAAAGCACCATTTATAGGTATTACTAGTAAACCTGGCCACATCATGCTGTGGCTTTCAATTATACTGTTCGACAATTTGAGGGTGAAATGCCACTACTCATATAGTAGGTAAAATCAAAAATGTTTTGCCACATTTGACGTTTGATTGCCGTTTTAAATTTGACTTCCCCTTAAAAGTTGGAGAATATGAATCGGCTTTAAGCCCATAGTTTTTTATTGATAATTTATAAAATGGAGCATATAGTTATATGCCATTTTTCTTACTCCTGTTTCTCTTTCTCGTTTTCTTTCTAGTTCTCTTTCTCTTCGCCTTTCCCTTTTATTTGCGCTTCCTTTTCCCTTTATCCATTATATTTTCCGTATTCTTTCCTCTTTCATTCCTTTCCTTCGCCACATCCGTCCCTTTAATTTTCCTTATCCCTTTCCATTTATTACCTATCTACATTGTATTCATGACACTTCAAATTTAAAAATCAAACAAACTATAGCGTAAAACTGAATTTGTGAACAGGTGGCAATCCTTTTTGTAAACCTTATAATAAATTACTTATTTTCGCGCAAAGCCCTTTCATATGGCACCTCAAATTTAAAAATCAAACTATAGCTTAAAAGTGAATTTTTGAACAGGTGGCAACTCTTTTTGTAAACATTTTAATAAATTACTCATCAAATCAAGCCCTTTAATATGGTAGCAAAAATTTTGAAATCAAACAAATTATATTAAAATTAAATTTTCAAACAGCTGGCAACCTATTCAAAAAAATTAAACCTTCCTGCACATCTACAGGTCAAGCCCTCTCATTTGACACCCCATCTTCGAAAATCGGTATAAAGGTGTAAAAGTTATGGTGCGTACAAAAAATGGCTTTGCGTAATATATATAAAGATTTTATAGTGATGCTATAAGAGATTTTACTATAAGTTTGGCGTAATAAATCAATTCAGTTAAATTCTTCCAAAATGATTTTAATAATACCTTTTACTCTGCTTTTGCAGCTAATTCACGTTCAGCTGAAAGTCTGAAACTACAAAGAAAACTACATAAATAACTAATGGCTATACTTCATACATACATAGGCTTGATCAGCCAGTTTATGCTAGCGCCGCTACTGGTACATATGTACGAGCATGTGACTATGCAATTTGCTTAAGTAAACCTTAATGTTCCCGTGCGTGGCCTGCATACACAAACGCTAAACTATTCTCTTTTCTTTCATCCTTTCTTACTTCCTTCCTGCGCCAACTAACAGTTTTAGTGGTGGCCAACGAAGCGATAGCAACAAGATAGTTGTAAGAAACTTAAACAAAAATCCATCTTCAAATTGCTTTGCTATAAATGAAAGCCTCCTCTAGCCGCGTCGTATCGAGGTGCAATGTGTTGGGTTTTGCTGCTTTTGTTGTCATTGCTGGCGTGGTTCTTACTACTTGCAGGTAGAAGATACATACATATCTGTGCTAAGGAAAAATAATAAGAAATTGCGAAAGGAAACAGCCACCGCCAAATGCCAGTAACTAACAGCGCCACTGAAAACTGCGTCTGTCTGTATGTCTGCTGCGAAGAAGGCAAACGGGTAGTCGTAGAAAAAAAAACGTAGATAAATAGAAAATTTTCCAACTTGTAAAAAGCTAATATGACAGTGTAGATAGTTAAAAAAATGTGCGCGAGATATAGTCATGTTTCAATGTAAAGCAGAGAAAAAAATTAGGAAATAAAATAAACAAAGCGAGAGTGAAAGAAGTGCGCTGTAACAAGGATTAACTCACAGCACAACTAAAATAGTAAAATAAAAAGTATTAAAAAAAAAATAAAAATATTAAAGAAAAATGCAAAAGAAAATGAAAATGCAACTTGAGCGCATTTTTTTTTTGTCAACGCGAGCGCACTGCGTCTTGCGCCCTCTTGCACACCGCTGTTTGCCACACTTTAGTGCGCGCCGCTGTCTGCCGAGTTAAAGTTTTAAAATTGTACAAGCAGTAAACATTTTAATGTAATATTTGCGCTTAAAAAATATGTATGTATGTATGTATGTATGCGCCTCAAGATACTGACTGACTGCACTTATTAAGAGTTGATAGTAAAATAAATTTAAGTAGCATTAAGTAAAGTGATGCGACAAGGGCAATGAAACATAAAGAAATGAAATTCAAATGAATATGCACTTACATTTTTATATATGTACAATATACGCATATTTATGTGCAAGAGAAAATGTTCGTGAGAGGGTTGAGGAGTGGGCGCAATAAATTAAATTTTCATCGAAAGTGATGAAATATTATGCAATTTCTGTTTTTGATATCTCAGCCATGCTCAAGGTGACATGCGGCTTTTGCACACGCTGCTATATATTTACGCCACATCACAAGTATTTCATGAATTTTTTATTAAAAAAAGTCAACTTTATGTCATAAACAAGCTGCAAACCAGAACATACACTTCTGAATAGATGACATAGCTAAATAAATGCTGCATAAAACAAAAAGTGCTCATTATGCTAGAGACACACATCGTAGTATAGAAGAAATATTGCGATCTATACCACATATGTGTCACTCTCATATTGTAGTTTAATTGAAAATTTTCATAGTAAAGCCAAATCATAGTATTGATATTATAATATTCATACCACATGTGTGTCTGAGGCATAAGACCGTATCGCAAAAAATAAAGTTCGCCGTACGCCCCCGCATATGATGTCTTTTTGGAAAACATTTCCGGAAAAATTTTTAATTTTTTTTTTTGGACGCCGCTAGATGTCGATAAAATTTATTTTTCTCATATCTTCTGTATTTATAGTCCGATCTCTAAGTTTAATACACGGAATGTTGAACGTGTATTATTTCGGGTTCTACTGAAGCGATCGAAATAATTCTTTTGCAAAAGATTAATGATTTTAGACTACGTTTAACATGCAGGCATAAAAAATTGCATTAGGGTGGTATAAACTAAGTACTGAGTGGTGGTGACCCCAATAATGCACATAGAGTTAATAATATTCCATAGTATAAGGTGTCCTTTCAAGCCAAAGACATTGGTGTATTAAACTTAGAGATCGGACTATAAATACAGAAGATATGAGAAAAATAAATTTTAGTGACATCTAGCGGCGTCCAAAAAAAAAATTAAAAAATTTTCCGGAAATGTTTTCCAAAAAGACATCATATGCGGGGGCGTACGGCGAACTTTATTTTCACGTCGCTATAAGGCGAGACGGCCTAGTGCTCATGCTGAGTTGAAATTTGCAATAAGAATAATATGCTGTGTATAAAAAATAATGAAGAATTCTAAAAAAAAAATTCAACTCGGCACAATAGCATTAAATAATTCTTAGTGCGCTGCAAAAGCCCAGTGCAAAGCTATATTAAATTTCAACGCATAAAACAATCATGCGAAGGTCAGTCATATCGCACACTAAATCAAAAAGCGTTGCAACTCTAAATTTTTCGAAATCGGGTTTCTTCCATAAATTGGTACACAGAATATATCGCACCTTAAATCATAAAGGGGCACAACTCAAAATTCAAAAATTTTCAGGAGAGCCAAAAAACTTTTTTCATTACAAGTAATCGTATGGCAAAGGGCCAGGTATAATGGTTATTTTTCGGTCGAAAGAGACAGTTATTCAAAAGTTTTTTTGGCAATCTCCAGAGATATGTTCCGTATACCCGTTTATGAAAAAAACTCGATTTTGAAAAATTTTGAGTTGTGCCCCTTTATGATTTAGGGTGCGATATCTCTAGCGGCTGCCAAAAAATCTTTTCCATCAGAGTCTTTTTTAACTGAGAAATAACTATTATACGTAGCCTTTTCCCATATCATTGCCTATAAAAATTAAAAAGTTTTTTGCCTCCCCTGAAAATTTTTGAATTTTGAGTTGTAACGCTTTTTGATTTAGTGTGCGATATATCGCACACTAAATCGCCGGCACCCCCCGCAATGGCATAAAATAACAGTTTAACAGCAATGAAAACAATTTTTTTTTTTATAGAGATTACAAAATGCGCCAAACTTTTTGAAGGACACACACACTTAAATTGTATTGGCATTAAAATAACAATAACAACATACTCGTAACTACATAAGTAGCAAACAATAGCCAATAACAACAATAATAATATTTGGTTGCGAATCGAAAATTTTAAAAACAATAGCAAGCGGAACGAGCGGCAGCACAAAAGTTAAGTTCAGCATGAAATTAAAAACAAATTTATAAACTTTTGTTGCATTTGTTGTTCGAATTTTGCATACTTTAGGGCGCAACGCGTTGGTTTACAGCAGTAATACAATGTATGTAATATTGCTTTGTGAAATTTGCACACTTCAAAGCGCAGTTGAAATCGAAATTAAAATTGAAATTGGAATGGAAATGAAAATGAAAATCGCAATCGAAATCGGCTTGGCAGTGTGCGACCCAGCGTATAAATTAATTGATGAAAAGTGTATAAATTAAATAAATATACACTCAAAAAAAAATTCTCTCGATCAAACACATAACTTTCCATATTTTGAACACGCGTCCCAATACAAAGTTTTCTTTGTTTTGACTAAATTTTCTCAAAAATGTGGAAAAAACATAAAAAAAACATTCAAACAAATTCGTGACCATTGGGAATTTCTATGGGAATTCAGTTTCTCAAAATTAAAGAAATCAAGTCTTCAAAACAAGGAAAGTTGGGAATGGAATGGCGCTTAAAGAATTTTTCATTATTTTCATGTATGAATTTTTTTAAAACAAGTATATGAAACCATTGCAACGCATGCAAACAACAATATTTTATAATGCTTTTAACATGTTTTAGAGAAAATTTACTCAAAACAAAGAAAGTGGTGTTCAAAATAGGGAAATAATTTCTTTGACACCTCCATATATTTTTTTTTCTCTCAGTGTATGAGCGCAAAAACTCAGCGTGTTATGTTTTTTTTTTTTTTTTTTTTTGTTAATGTTTAGTGCTTTAGAAATTTAAATTTTGTTTTATTAATTTTATTGTGACCTTTTCTCAATTTTATTTTATTACGCAATAATTGCAGTCGAACTAGCGATAGTTGCACTCTCCTACGTGGAAATCGATGAATGATAAACAAAGGTGAAAATTAAAACATTAGGGGTACTCATAAAAAATTTTAAATATTTTGAATCCTTTACATTCAGTGTTCAGAACGACTCTGACAATCAGTTAACTAAGTAACCAGACATTTATAAATCGACATCACTGCGTGCATTACTCATTCTGACAGTATGTTTATCACGATGATAAGTTTATCAAATTTTAAGTTGACAGAAAATATTTCGATAATTAAAAAAACTGCCATACAAGTGTCACTTTAGTGTTGTCATTAGAAATTGTAATTTTGCATGATAAAAGCGCAAAAATTTTGTGGTCAATTGTCTGCACGCGTATTTGTATGCAGATATTAGTTTGCTAATTGACGCCGTGCGCGAACTCATTAGTTCTCTATATTTACATAAGTATGTGCTAGTGCATATGCAACTAATTTAACTTTTTTTCACATATTCAAATATGTAAATACACACTTATATTTGTCCACAAAATATTTGGAGGTTCGCAACAAAATGCAATAACGTCAACTAAATGCTTGTGTGAATGGCTGAATGAATTCAATTAAAGTCAGTACGGCATAGCATACTGCGTAATTAAAATTTAAAATAGCTTGTGTGAAAAAGTATTTCCCAAAAGAAATTAGCAGCATCAAAATTTAGTTTATTGCTTCAAATTGGTTGCGTTAAAAAGCCAAAAATGTTGAAAGGTGCAATTATTGCGTTATGAAACGCATTAGATCAACATTAAAGTTGATCGGTGGAAATTAGCAGTCGTTGACAGGATAGTCGTTATGCACATGAAATTCATTAAATACACTGATAAAAAAAAACCTTTCGCGATCAAAGACATATTTTTGTTTATTTTAAACACGCGTTGCAAACATTAATTTATTTCCCTTGAGTAAATTTTCACAAAACACATTCAAAAACATTGAAACAAATTCGTTGCCATGGTAATTTGTATGAGAATTCAACTTATCAAAATTAAATAAATCAATTCTGCAAAACAAAGAAAAGTTGGGAATGAAATTGCGTTTAAGAAATGTTTCCTTATTTTGATGCATGAATTTCTTTACAACAAGTATATGAAACCATGGTAACGCATGTAAACAACTTTATTTTATAATCCTTTTAACATGTTTTAGGCAAAATTTACTCTAAACAAAAAAAAAAATAGTGTTCAAAATAGGGAAATAATTTCTTTGACGCTACATACATACATATGTATATTTTTTTCCTAGTGTAAATTTTTATTATTAAATTGTTATTAAAGATGGTTTTGTCGAATTAGATTTGGACTATTTATTTTATTTTATTTTATTTAATTTAACTTTATTTTAATATATTTTTATTTTATTGTATTTCATTTTTTTATTTTATTTTATTTAACTTTATTTTAATATATTTTTATTTTATTTTATTTTTTTTTTTATTTTATTTTATTTATTTTTTATTTTTTTTTTTATTTTAAAAACATTTTATTTTATTTTGTTTAATTTTTTTTTTTTCAATTTATTTTATTTTGTAATTTATTTAATCTTTCATTTTATTCAATTTTATGTACTCTATTTCATTTTATTTTATTTCACTTATTTATTTTTTTATTTTATTTTATTTTATTTTATTTTATTTTATTTTTAATTTAATTTTTCTTTTAATTTATTATTTTCTTTTTTCTTTTGTTTTATTTATTTTTATTATATTTTATTTTATTTTGTTTTCTTTTATTTCTTATTTTATTTTATTGATTTTGCATTTTATTTTATTTTATTTATTTTATTTTATTTATTTTTTATTTTATTTTTTATTTTTTTATTATTTCTTTTATTTTATTTTATTTTATTTTATTTTATTTTCTTTATTTTTTATTTTATTTTTTTATTTTTTCTTTTATTATATTTTATTTTGTATTTTATATTATTTTATTTTATTTCAATTCTTTATTTTATTTTATTTTATTTTATTCTATTTTTTATTTAATTTTACTTTATTTTATTTTATCTCATTTTATTTTATTTTAATTTTTTATTTTTATTTTTTTTTGTTCTTTATTTTTTTGTTCTTTATTTTTTATTTCATTTTTTTCTTCTATTTTATTTTATTTTATTTTATTTCATCTTTTTTATTTTATTTTTTATTTTAATTGAAGCCAGCGAAGAAAAAATTATTAAAGTTATAGGTCGCCAAAAACAACTATATTAATTGATTTTATTTATTTATTATGACTCAAGTCATCTTTAAATTTAAAGATTTGCATTGTTTTCAGTTGAAAAAGTACGTGTAGATGTATGCATGTACAAAACAAATAAATTCACATATATACATAATAATTATTGCTATGTACTCCGCCAACGATAATTAGAGCAGTTGAAAATATGTGAACTTTACATAATTTACATATTTTAATACGTACTTTAAACGCAATATTGCAAAAGAACAAACAACATAATGTTGCCTTTTTGCAATAACATATTGCAATTAAATTTCAGCTTAAGCGCCGACATAATTTACCTTTTTCATTTAATATATTAAAGTTTTATACATACATACATATGTATGTACTGACACAGTGTACACTGGGGTTGGGCGATATATATCGATATATCAATATACCGATATTTTTAAAATAGTACAGCCGATAATATCGACGATATTTTGAACTACCGTGCATCGATAATCGATAATTTTTTGCTATTTCGTGCCAAATTCGATATTCTTCATACATTTCTGATTCGCTTTGAATTTAACAGCAGAACATTTCTTAAGACCAAGGCAAATTCATTATATGCAAGGCAAATTCATTCTTATGGTAATGGTACGTGAACAGCTGACTTCTTCTTCTCGTTTTTAATTCACCGTGTATAGAAGAATACAGGAGAATGTCAAACAAGGAAAAATTTTACTTTGAGTTTGACATTTTGATGGACAAAAACTTAAAGCGAATCGAGGCGAAATCGAGGCGAATATTGCTGAATTCGCCGTGCCATTACCATAATGAATTTGCCTTGATTATATGGTAATGGCAGGGCGAATTCGGCAATATTCGCCTCGATTCGCTTTAAGGTTTTTGTCCATCAGAATGTCAAACTCAAAGTCAAATATTTCTTTGTATGACATTCTCTGTACTCTGCGAGTTAAAAACGAGAAGAAGAAGAAGAAGTCAGCTGTTCACTTAACATTACCATATGAATGAATTTGCCTTGCTTAAGAAGTGGTATATACCCGATTTTGACATTTGCCGATGACATATCGATTTTTTTTATCGATTTTCGATGAGCTGTGTGACTTGTAAATGTTGACAATGGTCTGGGTGCTTGAATTTACATTACTTTCTTCTTCAAGCAATTCTTAATGATTTTTATGTTTATACTTCAAGATTCGTAGAACATCCGTAGACTCATCCAACATTAACAACAAATATCTAGAAAACTATAAGTCTCCGGCAAGTTTGGATTTCAGTTTTGAGATCTGTGGGAGCACCTCACACCCCGTGAAGAAGTGGTTTTTCTCGGGGCATGCTTCCTTAATGGAAAGCCGCCCCTTTCGATATATTGATATATCGATGTTTTTACACGGCATAAATCGATGTTTTTTTAAACATCGTTATAATATATATCGATATATTTTTCCAATTTACCCATCCCTAGTGTACACACAAAAAGTAAAACCATTTCATTAGATATAAATGAGTACTTACAAAATTGTGGATGTGCTCTTTAATTAACCAACTTAAAAGTTGTTTACCTCAAAGAAAAGCAGCCTTTGCATTAAAATAAAAGCAGAGGCAGGCAGAATAAATAAATGAATGAATGCAAAAGTAAATGAGTGAATGCAATACATTTTAGTAACACTTTCTTGCTTTCTTTTAATTACATACACTGTTGCTCTTTGGCACACGCTCTGCTTTGACTAACACCTCAAGGGCACTTGAGTGAGGAGAACTTTGTTGCCCGGGCGTATACGTAACCTACATATGTACATACATAAGTAAATGTGCTGCTTACTTAGTTGATTGTAAGCAAAACTTTCCTAACGAAAAATTTGCTTAATAAAAAGTATGGAATTGCAACGAAACTGTTTAATGCTGCCTAAATGCAAACAAGTTTAAGAAACGCGTGAAGTGTGTATGTGTGTGTGTGTGTGTGAAAGTGTGTAGGGTAAAAAATTGCAACACACTAGTAGTGTACGAGTATACTCAAGAGTATGCCTGTGTTTATATAAACTTATGTGTGCATATCTACATATGTATGTATATAAACAGTATTAAACTTTGTAGTTCATGTTTGTTTGCTCGCATGTGCGGCACAAAAAACGTAGAAAAGAAAGGAGCAACCAAGCACCTTAACGCCTTACAAATTACCGATGGCACAAATTGCGACGCCCATCTAGTCATGCACACCACATGGCGGGCTGGTTGAATGGCACAGAACGGCTGCAGCTACACTTGCCACTACATAAACATTTTTTATATACGAGTGTGAATGTAGAAAGTACTTTGTTTTCTTCCTAGACGAAAACATATGTAGGTATGTGTGTGTGTATATAGGTATGTGTCAGTGTTTGCGAAAACATTTAAGAAAACCTTTAATGTTTCTCACTTTTCCTCAATATACATGCATACATCATACAAATATCGACGCAAAGCCCATACAAACATACGTAGACATGCACATTCTATACACATACTTCAAACAAGTACAGTATGCGCGTTTATACATACATTCATATCCATATGTATACTTAAGTACACAATGGGAGGATGTTGGCTGGCAGCAGACGCTTTCAGCCAGAAACTTAACAAGAGCAACAGCAAAAAGTGCAGCAATGCCATTATAATACAACATCTGGGCAGGTGTTATTATGTGGCAATATCTACGTATGCACTAACATCCGTGTGTACAAATGTGCAGCTCGAGTAAGGCTAGCACGTGTTTTGTAAAGGGTGTGAAATGGCGGAAGTTAATGCATAAAATGGGAGTGAGTTAGCGAACGATGAACATTAAGCATAAGTTTTCAACCTTAAAGTTGAATAAAAAGTAAGCAAGAAAAAGTAGACAAGAAATATGATAAACTCTACTGTAATATTTAAAACCCAACGTTAGCACAAAGTTAGAAGGTTAAAAGTTAAATTGTTATTTCTAAATTTTTTACAAGTAATCGACAACTAAGAAATTTTCGTTGGTTTTAATAGGCATTGATTTTTAAGCCAAGTTTTTTTGTAAGATTTTATGCATGGAATGTTGATATATCAAAGAGGTGACCCAAAATTATAGCAATAAAAATTCATTCAGCAACATTTTAATATGTACTATTTATGTAAATTAAATGTATAGCTATCATAACTAATTAATTTTTCTTTACTTTTTATTACAGCTTAAAAAAGGTATGTACTACATCCATTGTTTAAATAGTTATGCTAGTAAATGAACACAAACAAGACAGTAACCAACAACAAACGAGCCCTAAACCAGCAAGCAAGTGTTGTAAAGCGTGAGATTTTCCACTTAACTATGCTTTTTAATTTCATAAAATTAATGAAGTAAATACTTTTAAATAAACTATTTTTTTAATTGCATAAAATTAATGAAGTAAATGCTTTTAAATGCAAATAGCGTTGCATTAGTTGCGAAACAGTTTTAAATGTAGCCAATTTTTTACTTTCCACTATCTATTTGAGTTAGTTGCGTAAATGCAAAAAGTATGCAACAACTTTAATTTAAATGCGCTATTTTGTATACATATTTGCAACAACAATATCAAATCGAAACACTTATACTTATTCGCACTATGTGCATGCAGATATGTACATATGTATGCTTCTCTTAACTCCCGTCAGTAGTTGGCATCGTAAAATTTCAAGTATTCAAATTGCTTAATTAAATTATGACTAAACATTGTATAATAAAAAAAAAATATATATACATAAGTATGTAATACTATGTATATATAACAGCAACTTAAATTACTTACTTCAATGAGAGGAAGAAGTTAAGAAAAACAGGAAGTAGATGAAAAAACATGAAGAAGAGTAAAAAGAGTGATGATAATGATGATAAATTCGACGGTAAACGTTAAGCTGTGTAGACGTATAATAATTTGCTCTTTGCTTTGGTGCTTTAAAAAATTATATTAAAAATATTTCTTGCGTTGTTTATCAAAATAAAGTGCTTAAATAGTGTGCTAAAATTAAATTAAATAATTTAACTGTCGCAATATAATATTATTCGCATTTATTTTATTAATTAAATCAATTGTGTTGCCGAGGCAATTTTGCATAGTGTTGTTGTTGCAGTTGAGTGGCTAATTTTGTCATTTAATTAATTTTGGCGCGCACTCATTTACTTTGCTTGTTTTTATTTACATTTACTTTGCGCATTTCTATTCATCCTCTCATTCTCTTCTTTTTCCTTTTTTGTCACAGCTGTTTGCCGTGTTTATTAAGCGTCTCAAGTGTACCTTAAACTGCTCGCTCCAGTTTCTCTAAAACTGTAAAACTACCTTATTGATAATCAAACTTTTTGCGTTATATTTAACCTTTCACTGCTTATTTAGACACAATCCATACATTCATAGTATTTGCTAATTTTGTTTATATTTTTTTTTGTTTTTACTTTTGTTTAATTTTATTTTCAACTTTCTATTTTTAATATGTCTTGCATGTATAGTAACTGCTCATTGAAAAGCGACTCCGAACGCTTCGTGACTTGCTGGCTCTGCGATGGGCTTGCTCATATGAAATGTGCCAGTTTGACGGGGAGAGTTCTGGACGCGATCGATGACAAAAAGGGCGTTCGCTGGTCTTGTTCGAAATGCAGATCAACGGAAATTGATCTCTTCAAATTATTTCGTCAAACCAGGAACGGCTTTTCTGAAATTGGTAGAGAGTTGACTGCTCTAACTGAGAAATTTAAGTACTATGAGGGTATGTTTAAATCCTTCAAGTGTTTAGATACTGATAACCAAAATAATCCCCTTTTATCCGTTGCACCAGACAATGAAGTGGCCCGTAAAAATCTTCAAGTCGATCATGTGCAGAATACGGTGGAGCTGATTGACTTGGCCTCACCGAGGCCTGTAGATGATAAACCTAAATCATCAACAAAAGTAACATCCCGAAAAAATCCCAAACTGAATGGTCCTTCTGTCGGATTACAATCCGCAGTGAAGGAACCGGTTGTTGTCCCACCTAAAGAGCTGGTTGTTGTGCCTCCTATAAAATCAATTTTCGTGTCGAGATTCGACATCGATACCACCGAAGAGGACTTGAAATTTTTCATTTCATCTAAAATTAAAACTGATAATCTGTTTATTAAAAAATTTAAATTTAATTACAACCGAAATGTTGCCTCGTTTAAAATTGATGTACCTTTAAGTGACTTTGATGCTCTTTTGAGTACGTCTTTTTGGCCGTCCGGAGCTTTTGTCCGTGAATTCGAACACAGACCAAGAATTCGTAATACAAATTTAGCTAAAATTTCTTCCGTTCCAAAAAACTAGTATCTAAATCCGCTTTGAATATTTACTATCAAAATGTGAGAGGTCTGAATACTAAATTAACTAACGTATACTTGAAAACGGTTGAATCTAACTTTCATATTATTTGTTTTACTGAAACATGGCTCAAACCACATACATTTAATTCCGAAATATTTAGTAGCATGTACCAAGTATACAGGAATGATCGTTTAGACAGAGTCGGCGGGGGTGTATTGCTAGCCGTACATTCTTCAATACCATCTGAAGAAATTGATGTAAACCTCGTTCTACCTTTTGAATTTAAATGCATCCGCATTAAGGTCGGCAAAGGTCACACTTATTTTGCAATATGTTACATTCCTCCCTCGTCTGATCTATCAGTATATTTACAACTTATTTCTTCACTTAAATTTCTTATCTCTAGAATGACACAGTTAGATTCAATAATCGTCTTAGGAGACTTTAATCTTCCCCACATTTCATGGCGCATTGCTGATCATAATACTGTGCCACTTACATCTAATATTAACAATACCACTTTCATTGAAGAAATATCTGACCTCTGTCTACATCAAATCAATACTATTAGAAACGAGTTTGGGAAAATGCTTGACTTAATTTTTGTAGATGATGTATCCAATTATACTGTAAACAGGGCTAATGCCCTGGTATCACCTGTTGATGTTTACCATCCTCCTTTAGAGTTGGTTTACGAAATTATAAATAACGATAACCGTGGTAACGTAAAAGAGTTTAACTCTGAGTCTAGTTTTTGTTACAATTTTTCTAAGGCAAACTATAATAAACTTAATAAAGAACTCTCAAGATTGGTATGGCCAGACTATAATGGAAACGTCGATCTAAATGTTTTGCATTTCAATAACACGATTCTTAACCTTTTTGAGAAATACGTACCGAAACATAAACGCAAATATAATGAACCTTTGTATCTTTGGGCCACTAGAGAGTTAAGAGCTTTAAAAAATAAAAAATCGCGCTTCTTTAAAATATATAAGAAGACTGGTTCTCAAAAGGATTATATGAAATACTCAGTTCTGCGTCATAAGTACTCACTTCTGAACAAAAAGTGCTATAAGTCTTATATATTTAAAATGAAAAAGAACATTTTTTCCAACCCGAAATCGTTTTATGGTTTTGTAAACTCGAAACGTAGAGTAATGGGATTTCCATCATCTATGAGATATCGTGATTGTGATGCCAGTGATAGCCAAGATGTCGCGAACCTTTTTGCCCTCTTCTTTGAATCAAATTATTCCAATACTAATGTTAGCTTTAATGAATACCCGTATCAAGTTTTTCAGAATAACACATTTGAATGCCCTTTTATAGATCCCGAAGAGGTTTTATTTTTGCTTAAAACAATAAAGAAGTCCATAAACTACGGACCAGATATGATTCCTTCAATATTTTTAAACAAATGCGCCGAGTATATTTACCAGCCATTATCCACACTATTTAATCTGTCTTTGAAGTCAGGAATTTTCCCAAAAGCGTGGAAAGAATCTTTTATTATTCCTCTACATAAATCTGGAAGTAGATCTTCCATCGAAAACTATCGCGGCATAGCAAAGCTTTCGGCTATCCCAAAGTTATTTGAGGCTATTGTCACCAATTGTCTAAATCATTCCATTTCCTCATCAATAGTAAGTTCGCAGCATGGTTTCTGTAGAGGCAAATCAACTGTTACCAACTTACTAGAATTTACAACTCATGTCTCTAACGGTTTTAGGAATAATGCTAACACCGATGTAATTTATACTGACTTCAGCAAAGCCTTCGACAAGGTCAATCACGCGTTACTTATCCATAAACTTGATCTTCTTGGTTTTCAACCTATTCTGTTAAAATGGATTGCGTCATACGTCACTAATAGAACACAAAGAGTTGTTTTTAAAAATGCTTTTTCCAACATCATTAACGTATCTTCAGGAGTTCCACAAGGCAGCCATCTTGGTCCGACTCTGTTTTTGCTGTTTATAAACGACATTTCTTATGCTATTTGTAACTCAAAACTTCTCATGTATGCCGATGATGTGAAACTTTTCAAGTCTTACTCTTCTTTGGAGGAAAGATCTGCCCTACAAAATGATTTAGATTGCTTCGCTACGTGGTGCAATATTAATCTTATGCCACTCAATCTTAGTAAATGTAAATTTATGAGCTTTTCACGGAAGATCCTTCAACCTGCGTCTTACACAATTAATAACTATAGTTTGGAACAGGTTTACGATTTTGTTGACCTAGGAATAAGATTTGATAGTAAGCTCCACTTTAACCTGCATATTAATGCTACAGTAAACAAAGCTAAAAGTATCCTAGCATTTGTAAAACGTTGGTCTAAGGAATTTAATGACCCTTACGTAACTAAAGCCCTGTTTACAACATTAGTACGACCTATACTAGAATACGCTTCAATAATCTGGAGTCCGCAATATCAAGTTCATTCCGATAGACTGGAATCAATTCAAAAACAGTTCTTACTTTTTGCGTTAAGGAACTTTCATTGGGACCCACGGACAAATCTTCCCTCGTACACTAGTCGCTTGAAGCTTATTAATCTTCCAACCTTATCAAGCCGCAGGGAAATGTTAGGTGTAATATTTCTGGTTAAACTACTGAAAGGATCCATAAGCAGTCAATTTCTCCTATCCGAAATAAACTTAAATGTTCCTATTCGACCATCAAGACATTTTCAACCTATCTTTTTAAAGCAGTGTAGAACTAATTTTGAATTACACGAACCACTTCGTTGCTTATGTAAATCTTTTAATGATTATTCTACTCATTTCGATATATCAGACTCTATTTATCTGATAAGAAAAATTCTGTTGTGCGCTCTTAACAAGTGACAACAAATCTCTCGCTCTAATTGACTATTCTATTTTTGTCTATTACTTTTATTTGTAGTTTTATATTGTATTCTATGTACATATGTATATCCAGCTGATGGAATTATATTTTCTGTAGCTGAGCAGTATAAGTTCTCGACGTTTAATAAACTTCTACCACTCAACACCTTGGCCAAATTTTATTTTAAAATATCCGTACGTCATGCGGATGCGCCCCTCGTGCGGTTGGGTGGGTGGAGGGAAATCGTTGGGTTTATTATTATTATTATTATTATTATAATGATGACGATGATGATGATGATGTTGATGATGATGATGATGATGATGATGATAATGATGATGATGATAATGATGATGATTATGATGATAATGATAATAATAATGATGATGATGATGATGATGATGATGATGATGATGATGATGATGATGATGATGATGATGATGGTGATGATGATGATGATATTGATGAATATAATGGTGTTGATGAGGGTGATGATGTTGATGAAGATGATGATGATGATATTGATGATGATGATGTTCATAATAATGATTATGATGATGATGTTGTTGTTGTTGATGATGATAATGATGCCACGCCAAATGTTTTTCTTTTATATGTAAATAGCTGTTTCGATTTCTTTTGAGTTTTGTCTAATAAGGCCCTAAAGTCCTACTCTCAGCGAAAAGAAATCAAAAATAAAATTTCTTTTTTTATAATGCACGTTTTAAACCAGACCATGATGAAAATTTTTAAATTTAAAATGAAAGTTTTGAAATTAAATTTATTTTGGATTTAAAAAGAAACATACATATTTAAGGGCCGATTTCATTATCAAATTAAAAGTTCCTTTAAATTCTAAATGAGCCTTTAATTTACTGATCGATTTCATTTCTCTTCGAAGATAAAAGTTCCTTTAAAGTTAAATACCCAAAAACGGGCATTTAACTTATTTAAAGGTTCCTTTTGCCAGAAAAAATTTCATTTCTGCAGTCTGTGAAAATCAAGTATCAAAAATTTATTAAAATTTTTGAACCGATTTTGTTTGATGTTTTGTTTGTTGAGTCCTATAATGTTCATCTTCTTCCTCTTTTGTGAGGTTGGATGACCGCTTCCTATTTTTTCTGCACTGGATTTCCAAATTATGCTTCTTTGTTCTTTTTCTTTTTTTCAAACAAAAAAAATAAAGCTGCAATCAAAAAATTTATTTATTTTCAGAAAAAAAAATGTCAAATTTCAATATTTTTAAATTTATGACAATAATTTGACGCTAAAGAAGCCTTGTAATATTATATTATTATGAAATCACTCCCACTGACAAAAATTTTACGCTAAAGAAGCCTTGTAATATTATATTATTATGAAATCACTCCCACTTTAAAGAACATTTAAATGGTTCTTTAACTAAAAGTCTCCTTTAACAAAAGTAGCTTTAAGAATTTCATTATGAAATCGGCCCTAAATTAAAAATGAATGGAATAAAAACGAAAGCTTTATGTTCAAAATGTCATAGTGCTTAAAATAAAAATAAAAATTTTTAAATTAATTGTTGGGGTAAGTGGAAAAAAATTCAACAACTATTTACAGCGAAGGTTGAGTGTATAGCTATTTCACGAAAAACCATTTTCGATCATCAGCACTCTTTTCGGAAGTGGATGCACCGGGGATTGAACCCGAGTCCATTCCAACTTCAGCCGCAATGACCCAACGGATAAACACACTCGGCCATTGAGACTCTGTGCCTACAACAAAAAATTCAGCACGTTTGTGGAGAATATATGCAAAAGCATATACACACTAACGTTAATGTTGAAAATGAAAAAGGCAAAAGTGGTGAAAATCCAACAGCTTGCACAGAGTCTCAATGGCCGAGTGTGTTTATCCGTTGGGTCATTGCGGCTGAAGTTGGAATGGACTCGGGTTCAATCCCCGGTGCATCCACTTCCGAAAAGAGTGCTGATGATCGAAAATGGTTTTTCGTGAAATAGCTATACACTCAACCTTCGCTGTAAATAGTTGTTGAATTTTTTTCCACTTACCCCAACAATTAAAAAATTGAATTAAAATAAAAATTTCGTGCTAAGCACTAAAAACTCTTTCAAGTAAAATTTTTAAATTAAATTTTTTTTCTTCATTTTACATTTTACAATTTATTTTAACAATACGTTTTAAACACGTTTTCATATGTTTTTATAATATTTTTTCTCTAAGTGTACAAACAGTTAAGCAGCCCAAAATCAGCCAACACCCTAAAAGCATACCATGTAAGCAACATTCATTGTGTATTGATATTGTACATGTATTCTTAGCCAGCATCAGTAAACAGATTCTGGTGTTTATTTTTGTTGCACCGTTACGTTTTCATTGTCATTGCTGTACATGTTAGTTGCGCGGGATAATATGGATTGCTGTAGCACCAGCAGCGCAAACTTCGCCACCTTTGGGCGATGGCTACACACATACATGCATACATGCATGTACATTACCTTCCCAGCAGGGCTTTCTCTTACATGTAATGGGTAAAATCATCGAGAAATCTTGATTCATCGCTTACACTTTCGAATACGGATTGCATTGCTTTAACATAGGCATGTCATTGGCGGTATTGTCTTACAATATGGTATACAGTAATGCATTATAAAGTCGCTACTAATATTGAGAAAAGTAAGCTGTTAAGTAAGCACTCAAAAAAAAATTACTCAGATTATGGAAAAATGGGAATGATTCGGCGCTAAAGACATATTTCCATATTTTGATGTACAATTTTCTTTAAAACGTGGTTTTTACTCCTTGATTTGAAGAAAATCGTACATCAAAATATGGAAATATGTCTTTAGCGCCGAATCATTCCCACTTTTCCATAATCTGAGTAAGTTGTTTTTTCAGTGTGGTATAAGTAATTGCATATATCACACAATCCAGTATAGTAATCTATAATGCATTATAATGAAAACTGGCAAAATAAACGAGAATGAGAGTAAATTTCTTTACAAAATTGTTTGGCTCTTTGGCTCTTATAGCTTCGGTAATATTACCTATTATGTGTGCACAATGTGTTGTTGTTGTTGTTGTTGTTGTTTTTAATGGCTAGTGGGTGTTGTTTTGTATGAAAACTGCTGAATACAAAATGCACAAGTATGCAGGTTTATAGGTATGTTTATACATTTCGTTATGTTATGGCTGCTTAAAGTTAAGCATAAAAGTGCTGCATTGTTGCAGGCGTGCATCGCATGCTGAATGAGAATACCTACTCGTATTTTCCGCTGCCAAGCAATAGCGTGTGTGTGCAGGAGAAAAGCTCATATTACACGTGCTCATTGTGCGCGGCGCTGTTCATTTCAATGCATTTTTTTTAGCTTGGGTTTATTTTTTTTTACTCTGGATCGTATATTCCTTACATAAACATGCAATGAATGCACGAACCAGAGCTCAAATAACAACAGCAACAAAAACAACAACAGCCAGCCAACATAAAATCTACTAACGGCACGCGTGACGTGCAAGCGAAATGCTCATGTTCATCACCCAAGGCGTCACAGCGTAGAAATGTGATATACATTCATAAAATTGTGTGCAAATATAATTTTGGAAATCATTAATTATTAAGAGGGAAAAAATACTTGAAAATGGGATTTAAGAAGAAGATGAAGAACTGAAAACCGAACAAATATCACTTGCTTGCTTAACCAACGATTAACAAGAATTCAATTCAACACAAATAAACTTAAAGCTAAAAATTTTATTACTTATGATAATTAAATTCATTAAGCAAGTGAACGCCAAAATCTAGAATGACAGCCCGAAGGCAGTGTTAAAAGAAGCACACACACACACATGCAAACATACACGTATCAAAAATGCACGTGCAGAGAAACAGTTATACATTTTATGTAGCTCGATGTGCATACATATGTATATATCGACGGCTGAGAATAAGATCGCCCTATTTCAACAATTGTTTCAAAAACGCCCTATTTGAAAAATTGTTTCAATAACGTCCTATTTCAGATTTTGCTTCAAGAACGCCCAATTTGAAAAATTATTTCAATAACGTCCTATTTCAGATTTTGCTTCAAAAACGCCCTATTTCAGAGAAAATTCCATATATATTTCTCTGAAATAGGACGTTTTTCAATAATTGTCTGAAATAGGACGTTATTGAAACAAATTCTGAAATAGGGCGTTCTTGAAGCAAAATCTGAAATAGGATGTTATTCAAACAATTTTTGGAATAGGGCGTTTTTGAAATAATTTTTGAAATAGGGCGATCTTATTCTCAGCCGTCGATATGTGCATATGGATGTATTCTCCTGCCGTCTATGTCAGCCTAAATTTGTGTAAAAAGCATTTGCCACTCTTGGGTGTTGCTCAAGTCTCAGTTGAGTCAAATGTTTCAAACGTTTCTGCAATATTTAATATTTCTAATATAAGCATTTTAGTCGCTTTTAAGCACACACACACATATTCTTACATATATGCATACATATGTTTGTATAAATATATGTATGGACATAGTAGACTTTCCCCGACAAATTTTTCGCAATTGAATTAAGACGTAAATTTCAATTTAAAATTTTATTTTTCGTTAGATGAAATCACAAGGCACAGCAAACAGTCGCCAGTTGGTTGGCAGGAAGAATATTTCGATAAAATCCAGCGGCTGGAAGAGTTGTAGCAACTAAGTTTGTAAGAAACATTTGTAGGCGATTTTTGGGGACAATGAACCTCAATGCATATACATATATGAATGTATATAAGTACATTAGGCTGGTCCGCAAATGTATGGAGAAAAATTTTATATCATTATTCTTCCACCTCACCCCCTATGTCGTTGCTAATGTTGTCGAAGATATCACATATAAATTTTTGTCCCGATCGCAGACGGTTAAGGGGTGGCTTACAGGTGCCAAAGTTCAGGAAACTCTATGTAAACTGAAAAAATTTAATTTAATGAATAAAAATCGCATCACCTTACAAACGGGCCTAGTGGGATATACAGAGAAACCTACAACTACATTGTAATCGTGTGCCTACAACGACAATTTCTGCTAGAAAATTCAGTATAGTTTTTCCAGCACTACCCTGCAGCGAAAGTAACCAGTTGCAAACTAGAATTATACTAGTTTGCGGGGTACAGTCAACTACTTGCCCGACTGTAAATTTCCCATGTAAACATCTGGTATTTTTTAAACGGTTTTATTTAGCTCACCCCGTTTGTTTTATTTATTATTTATTCTTTATTCTTGGGTCAAATTTAGTAATTCAAATTTCACCCTCTTCCTGTCAACCGATTAATCTGAAATTTTGCACGCATGTATAACCCCGATGACAATGCAATATTATGAAAAAAAAATTCCGATAGGTGGCGCGTGGGTCGCTATATTTACAAAAATCGCATTTATGGTCCGATTTGGCTGAAATTCGGAACATGTGTTACTACCTTGAAAAGAAATATTTTCTTAAAAAAAAAATTCCGCTAGGTGGCGCGTGGGTCGCTATATTTACAAAAATCGCATTTATGGTCCGATTTGGCTGAAATTCGGAACATGTGTTACTACCTTGAAAAGAAATATTTTCTTAAAAAAAAAAATTCCGCTAGGTGGCGCGTGGGTCGCTATATTTACAAAAATCGCATTTATGGTCCGATTTGGCTGAAATTCGGAACAAGTGTTACTACCTTGAAAAGAAATATTTTCTTAAAAAAAAAATTCCGCTAGGTGGCGCGTGGGTCGCTATATTTACAAAAATCGCATTTATGGTCCGATTTGGCTGAAATTCGGAACATGTATTACTACCTTGAAAAGAAATATTTTCTTAAAAAAAAAAATTCCGCTAGGTGGCGCGTGGATCGCTATATTTACAAAAATCGCATTTATGGTCCGATTTGGCTGAAATTCGGAACATGTATTACTACCTTGAAAGGAAATATTTTCCTAAAAAAAACTTCCGATAGGTGGCGCGTAGGTCGCTATAGAGGCGTTGGACTGCAATAAACTAACGGGCAAGAAACCTTGCAATAATGAAGCACTAAATGAATTAAACAGAATGCGAAATAAAAACTAAAAACTAGAAAATAAAAATAGGTAAAAAAACTTTTTAAGTTAAACTGTTTTATGTTATACATACATTGCAATGTTTAAGATAAATGTACTAAAAACCAAAAAATAATAAAATAGATACAGTCGTGGGAATTATAAACATTTGCATAGACTAGACTAAAATAAAACCGGGGGGCACGTCAATTGTCTACAAATTATCGACTTAATGTGCGATAGAAGAATCGTTTAATTCGTCGTTAGGCAGTTGGCCCGCAGACGGTGAGGAAATTACTTACTATTTTCTTGCTCATGGAAATTCCAATAGTTATACACTCCATGTTAATAAAAGAGATGTTTCAACTAGTTTATCGTTGGACATTCACACGAGAAATCGTTTCACTGCTCGTAGTTTGTCTTTAATCGACAAAACATATGATAAAAGTACTACTCGCTCACCACTATGAAACCCTAAAACTCGCTTATATTCGAGCTTGCTAGCTTTTTTCCACATTCTAGCCCTACTTATCACACGTCCATCGTTGTCGGTTGAACAACTGCCTAATTATAGTGTAACATTACAAAACAAACATTTTAATCAACGATTGTAGACAATTGACGTGCCCCACGGTTTTATTTTAGTCTAGTCTATGCAAATGTTTATAATTCCCACGACTGTATCTATTTTATTATTTTTTGGTTTTTAGTACATTTATCTTAAACATTGCAATGTATGTATAACATAAAACAGTTTAACTTAAAAAGTTTTTTTACCTATTTTTATTGTGTGTTAATATCCTAGGAAATGGCAATTGTCTTCCTCTGCATAAGCTCATACCAGTTAAATACCAGTTTGTATGGGTCAGAAAAATACTAGTAGCATCTACACCAGCGAATACCAGTTTAGGTATGCAAAAAAAAATAAATTTTGAAGTCTATTTATTTCATATGTAATTCATTATATTCATTCATTCATTCAATAAAAACAAATATTGCTTATATATAGATACATACTCTGAAAAAAATACCCGTAGTTAAACCAACAACTTTCCGCTGTTGAATCTCCGTCTTTGATTCAACAGCAAAAGTATTTGTTTTTACAGCAAAGTTTTTGATCGAACAATTTATTCAAAAACGGGCGTTGTTGTTTCAAACTTGCTTGCCTTTAAAAAAATTTTTGTGAGAAAATATTTTTTTGTGACAGAACCAACAAAAAAAATAATGATGGAGAGAAGATGAAGAGAAAAATCCAAAAAAAGTTTATTTTTAGCAACAATTTTCTCCCCGTTGTTGATTTAAAGCAGGGCTGCTCACCTCATAGGCACTCAAAGCACAATTGTTTTTGTTTTGTACCGAATCATAGGCACAGATACATATTTTCACATCAAATATGAAAATAAAATTTTCTTTGCACTGCCATAAGCACTGAGATATAAAAAAATTTTATATGTATGTGCCTATGATTCATACTGAATGTGCAGAGCAAAGGCACTTTGTATAGGAGCTCGAGCACTGCCGTAAGAAATCGAAATTTACAATAACAAATGTGTAATGAAAAAAAAAATTCAAAAAATGAAAGCACTGTAAAAAATTAGTATTCAAAAAATTTTCATATAAAAATTAAAAAAATTTGTATGTATGTGATACTACCATTTGAAAATAAATTCTAAAATAATATTTTATTGGAATTCATAAAAAAATTTAAATGAGCAAAAAAATTTTTCAGTGCATATACAAAATTTGTAGATGTATTGAGCTTTGTACTTTCAATACAAGAGCGTTGAGCAGCCCTGATTTAAAGGCAAAAGTATTTGACCCAACAGTTTCCGCTGTAAACAAAACTAATGAGAACAAATTTTTTTAAATTTTGTTTTTACAATGATTCAAATAATTCATGGATTCCTTTTTAGGAAATGGAAGTATAAATAGGTTACTACAATTCAATATAATGTTGAATGTTCCACTATGTGATGATTGGATAGAATTTCAGGTTGATGTCATGGTTCGAAGCCGGAGGAGAATATAAAATAAAGAAGAAAAATCAGAATAAGAAATAAAGATAGCAACCAGTGAATGATAAGAAGGAGAGAAGAATAGAAGAACAAGCGGAGGCTACATATTTGCAGTTGGGACCCGGGCGGAGAGAAGATGAAGAGTAAAATGCAAACAAAAATTTAGTTTTAGGTGAAAATTTTTTCCAACAATCTCCGTTATTGACTTAAATCAACAACGCTCGCACCTTTGAAACAACAACGGAGCATTGTTGGGCATATTTCAACTGCGGAAAGTAGTTGATTTAACAGCGAAAGTCTTTAGATTTACAACGTTTTTTTTTTCAGAGTAGGTGGCAGTTCAGTTTTATAAGCAAAAACAAAACGTAAGTTACATATTCAGTAATTAAAAAACCAAAAACAGACACATTGTATAAAAATTCAGGAACTCGGGAATCTTAAAAATATTTTTTAAATTAAATAACTAATAAGGTACCATTTCAGTTTACAAACAAAAAACTTAAGCCACATATTCAGTAATTAAAAAAAAAAACTCATTGTATAAAAATTCGGGCACTCTGTTTTTTCAATACCTTTCCTTTTTTTGAAAATACCCCTTTTTGTTCAATTGCAATGCCTAGCTAGTCTTCATCAAATTTCTTTATACTGGATAAAATAAACTGGTATGATGCTGTCGTTTGGATACCAGTTGATAAACTAGTATATTGATAACTAGTTTGTGGTTCAACTGCATTTAACTGGTATAATACTAGACAAAATACGAATACCAGTTAATACACTACAATTTTGGCAAACTAGTTAGCTGTTTCGCTGCAGGGTACATACATACGTACATACATATCTTGTACAAACACATATAAGCTAGTTTTTGTTGTGATTGCCACTGGTCTCTGATATTTTAATGCAGATAAATGCATTTAGCAATAAAACCACCAGTAAGAGAGATAACTGAAAATTCAATTAGAAGGATTAAATGAGCAAATTCAATTTGACAAAATGTGACACTCCGAAGAAGAAGAAGAAAGAAAGAAATTAAAGATTTTCATTACAACAAACGCAACTAAAATTCAAGTTGCTTTAATAGTATGAAATGTGTATAAAAAGCTCGCTGAAAACAGCTACACTCAGGGAAAAAAAGCATTTTAAAATCAAAAATAAAATTTTTGTTTCCATAATGCACGTTTTAAACCAAACCATTTTTATTTTAACAACAAAAATTTTTTAATTAAAAATTAAATTTTTGAATTAAGAATGAAATTTTTGAAGTAAAAATGCATTTTGGATTTAAAAAGAAACATAATTAAATTAAAAATGAAATTGAATGTTGTTCAAAAACTCGCTCTTTGTTCAAAATTTTTTTGTCAGAAAATATTTTTTTGTGAGAAATCCAACATAATGAGAATCGGTTTGCTTTAATTTTGTTTTTACAATGATTCATATAATTCATAGATTCGTTTTTAGGAAAAGGGAAGTATAAATAAGTTACTACAATTCAATATAATGTTTAGTGTTGAATTGAATTTCAGGTTGATCTCATGGTTCGAATCCGGAGGAGAATATAAAATAAAGAAGAAAAAGGCGAATAAGGAGATTAAGAAATAGAGATAGAAAACAGTTAAGGCGAAGTAGAAAAGAAGAGGAGAACAAGCGGAGGCTATATTTTTGTAGTTGGGACTCGGATTGAGAGAAGATGAAGAGAATGCCGCTGGATACAATTTCGAATCCGGAAGAGAAAATTATATAGAGAACACTGCAGCGTTTTTTTTCTCATAGTGCTTAAAATAAAAATAAATATTTTTAAATTTAAAATGTTTTTTCTTGATTTAAAAATTTTACAATAAACATTTTTAAAATAAAAATTTTGGCATTTACATCACTTTTAAATACGTTATTGCCCATTTTAAGCACGTTTTCATATGTTTTTTATAATTATTTTTCCTTGAGTGTATAAAGTTCAAAGAACTTTACTGCATATTTCTACCTCAAGGGTTTCTAGCTGAAATATTAGCGCAAATATTGCTTAGAAATAAATCATTGGCACAATATCTATAAACGGCGGACCGCAGTACTAACTAAATGTCGCGCATTTGCTCCACTTCTTTTGTAGCAATTCAAACAAAACAGACAAATGATTGACTAAAGTGTAATTTTGCTGTCTACAAATATTAAAATAATCCTACTTTTACTCTTTATGCACTAAAGCACAACAACTAAAGTGTCAGCCAACTATGTAAATCAATGCCAAAATTTCATTTGCTAACACGCAGTGCGCATGCACAAGTTTTAATTGAATTTCTTAAGTTATTCAAGCATTTCTGCCTTCATTCCTAACTACAATTGATGAACAGTTGACGTTGAAAATTTAATTACCAGCTGTGCACTTTTGTCAGTTCATTTATTGTCTTTTGTTTGTTTGTTTGCTTGTGTGTTTGTTGGTGTTGCGTTCTACATTTAGTGTAAATTATTTTGAAAGGTTTTAAAAGACAAAGATGCAATGAATTCAATTAAAAGCCCAAGTTCGTTTCATATGAATTGTTGTGTAAGGAAATCGTAAGGCTGGACCAACTTGTTTCGCTACCAAGTAAGCACAACAACAACAACAATGGTTTTTGCTGTTTTATGTAAACTGCTAACAATACAGAAGCTGCTTTGTTCACTTGCTTTATCGTGTTGCGCATTTATTAATACCGTGCATTAATTATAAAAGCATTTCCCGCAGCCTCATTTACGCTTGCTATTCTCATTTTAAAAGGGAAAATATGAATATTTACTGCTGTTACAATATTTGTTACAAAAACTTTACAAACTACAAAGCTTGTTGACAACGGCTACAGTGATCGCGAGCTGTTATCTGCGTTATTTTCGAGCGTATAAAGCTGAGCAAGTGTTTATATATATATTTTTTTTAAGCTAGTGAAGAAATTAAATAACCCATATTTTTTTAGCAGATACATACATACGTATGTATACACATTTTCTGCTCGAAAATATATTTAAGATTTTGCTATTTTTTTAATACGCAACTGGGTATAATAACCGAACTTTTACGCTTTTGGGCATTAAAATTTGACTTTTTTTCTGTTTTGTTCGCTTCCTTAAAAACTTGCGTAAACTTTTGCTTTTCCTCTAAAGATGTTGTGTATGTTCATACATATATAAATATATTTACGTACATACATATATATTTTCCATATTAAAACTGGTATTTATATGTGCCAGTATGTACGTATGTATGCATGAATTTATGCGCGAATATTGTTATGCAAACAATTTTAACCTTATCAAATATTTATCACTTTGCTGATGCCATCAAGTTTTGCTCGTGCTTTTTTTTTGATTTCTGGGGCAGCAGCGGCAGTTCCGCAGTTGTTGTTTTTACAGCGCAATATTAAAATGCCTGTAAACGCGTAGCAAAGCAAACGGCAGGAAGCACAAGGGGAAAAACGAAACAAAATTCCGCACATTTATGCGCAAAACGGTTTTTGTGTTGTGCCAACAGACGAACAAAAATAAAAAACAAACAAAAAAAAAAATAAACAAAAAAACCTGTAAATGGTTTTCAATGCTATTTGGCTTTTGGGGGTTTGTTTTTTGTTTTTTAGTTATTTTTTTTCTCCGCATTTTTTACCAAAAGTTTTTGTTTTCATACATATATAAACAAGCATATTTTAATATGAATATGCGCACATTTTTATGTATGTAGGTATGTATGTATGTAGTTGCTGCATATTACTTATTATTTTGCCGCTTTTTCCAACGTGCTCAACACACAAAACCTTAAAGTGCACTTATTGCTATAAATGTTAAGTGTTTGGGTGTTAACTTTTAACATATACATAAACGCATGTACATACATCATCAGCGTGTATAGTTATGTATAGTTAGTGTAAAGTTAGTGGACGCCATGGCGTATGAGTGATATTGGCTTATGAAAGCAATGAAGTGCGTACATGAGGAGTAGATAAGTAGATATGTGATTGGTACACGGAAAGAATTTTTTACTACAATCAATGCCGAGACAAGAAAAATTAGACTTGATTTTGAACTTAGAAAATAATTTCTTAATATCTAGAAAATCCAAGAAAATTGGATTTTAAATAAATAAGAAAAAGTTTTCTCACTTCAAGCAAAAATCGATTTTAAATAAATAAGAAAACATTTTCTTGCTTCAAGTAAAATTGGATTTTAAATAAATAAGAAATAATTTACTTGCGGTAAGTGTTTTTTTCTTGATTTCAGAAATAAATAATTAAGAAATAATTTTTTTCTTGCAAGTAAAACTTTTCTTATACGAGCTTAAGTAAATAAGAAAATATTAAATATTAAATCAAGTAAAAATTTTCTAAAAATATTAAAAACGTAAAAAATAAGGAAAATGAAAACTAAACACGAGGTATTAGAAAACCATAATAAGTCAACTAGTACTTATTTTGCTAGGTTTTGTTCACTGAAATGACAACATTTCAATTAATATAAATGAAGATGCAAATAGTGAACTCCTTATACCAAATGCTTCACTAACAATCTGAGAATTGCAGAAATATTCAGAAATATGCAAAGCGGATGGCAAATGAAAAAACATACATGTTAGTTTGGAAATGCAAATTCAGTAAGAAATATTTTTCTTCGCTCAATAAAACGTTTTCTTATTTATTTTCAATTTTTTTTGCTGTAGTTTGCTGATATGCTCAAAGCAAGAAATATTTTACTTCGCTCAATAAAACGTTTTCTTATTTATTTCCCATTTTTTTTGCTGTAGTTCTTTGTTCCAATTCATCGAAACACAATTTTCTTAAATTCTTCTTGATATTAGCAAAAAGATTTGCTTCATTTAAGTAAATTTAAGAAAAGATGTTCTTATTTATTTAAACATTTTTTTTCAACACTTTTTTTCTATAGATTTTGTTAGTGTTCTTGAATAAGAAAATAATTGTCTCATTTTTGGAAAACTCAATTTCATTATTCCAGTAATAATTAAGTCAATTTTTCTTATTTCCCTAAAAATTTTCTAAATTGAGTTCAAGGAAGCATTTTTCTTGATTCAAGCCTTTCCGTGTATACGTGCGGTTGCAAGTTTTGTGTAAGTTAGTATAATAAAATTATGTTGAGAACATGTTGCGCGGTTAAAAGCAAACGAAGAAATAAAATTTTATGTTTATGCTTATGTGAGTACTTAGTAAATTTTATGGTACAAAGTGCAACGTGCATTTTCTGAACACTTTTGACAGTGAAATTAGCAGATAATGTAAATAAAAAATAATTGTTTTTATTTATTTTATGTTTTATGGCTCATATGTTTGCTAGAGCACTAAGAAATAATACGCAAAAAGAATTTTTTAGAACTTTTTAGAACTTTTGTCAATGAGAATTTTTTTGTTTTGGTATACTTATTTTGATTTTAAAAATGTACTTGGCTTTCCTTAGGATACCTAAGCTTGACTTTAAGTATTCAAACATACATATATCGTACGCTAAATCATAAAGTGACACAACTCAAAATACAAAAATTTTCAGGGGAGCTAAAAAACTTTTTTTCTTTACATACAAGCAATCGTATGGCAAAAGGCCTTGTATAATGGTTATTTTTCGGACAAAAGAGACACTTATTGAAAAGTTTTTTCTTGTCAATCGCTATAGATATGTGCACCCGTTTATTAAAAAAATTTTGAGTTGTGTCACTTTATGATTTAGGGTACGATATGTATGTATTTGTTATACACTGAATGTTGGCATCACGCTGAAATATTTTGTCGCTCATTTCAAAACACCCACAAGCTCAAGAGTAATACGTTGGTATTTTGCAGACCAGCCTCACACTCAAGCAAGCACTGCTTACCCTCTTTTGTCAATGCAATGCAAACCATAATAACATAACCACATTCATAACTACCATTGCTCAACCACAATTTCACCGCATACGTAAAGAAAAAATTTAATAAACTAAAAAGAAAAGAAAATGTGAATGTAAATGTAAATGTAAAAACAACAACAAAAAAACGTGCTGCAAAAAGGTGTGAAAACAGAAATGAAATGGGCTGACATGCATGCTTTGCTGCTGCAAATAAAAAAAGCCAAATACAAAAAGGCCAAAGACAAAAAAGCCAAATACAAAAAAACCAAATTCGAACAAAGCAAAATCGTTGGGAATTTGCTGCAGGAATGGAAAGGGGTTGGAGGTGGGCCGGTTAAGCCGCAACTTGTGGCTGCTTTTATTTTACTTGCTCATTGTTTTTTTTATTTTTTTTTTTTTTTGTTTTTGAAGCCATTGTCCCCCCTTTTATGTTTTTCATGCATCTATGCTTGCAGTGCGCTCGCGTGACATGTCGTTTTTGTTTTAGCTCTCGGGCTGCTGAATGCACTTTTGTGCAATCATTTGGTGTGACATTTCGCACTCTGCAACTACGACATATTAAAAAAAAATAAAAAAAAAAACAAAAAACAACAAAAAAAAACAAAAAACAAAAAAAAACAAAAAAACAAAAAAACAAAAAAAAACAAAAAAAAACAAAAAAAAAAAAAAAACAATAAAAAAGAATATGAGCAAAATTAAGCGTGCAAAAAAATATGCAAAAAATGCAGTTCAGGCGTAAAAAATGTGAATGCATGAATAATTCGGCAGCACATTCACACTTTTCTTTGGAGAAGTTTAAGCAAAATTATTAAAGAGATGTGCGTATACTTGTACGCACTTGCTTTTAAATACAAGCCAAGACCGAATCCTTCATTCTCCAAAAGCGAATAGACAGGGTATTAAGCCAATAAGCAGACCAAGGCCATTCTTGAAATCAGCTACACCCAGTGAAAATAAAAACATTATAAAAACATATGAAAACACGCTTAAAAGGGCAAAAATGTATTTAAAAGTGATGTAATCACGAACATTTTTAGAATACAAAAAATTGTAACATCAAGAAAAAACATTTTAAATTAAAATTTTTTTATTTTAATCACTATGAGATTTTGAACCTAAAACTAAAAACTTTCGTTTTTATTTCATTCATTTTCGTATTAAATTAAACAAATTTTTTTTAATCCAACATAAATTTTTATTTGAAAAATTTCATTTTAAATTTAAAAGATTTTCATTTTTAAATTAAAAATGATTTGGTTTATAACAGACTTGGGCATTATTTCTTTAAGCACTATGAGATTAAACTAAAAACTTTCGTTTTTATTTCATTAATTTTCATATTTAATTAAATTTTTTTTTTTTGTTTTAATCCAAAATATATTTTTATTTGAAAAATTTCATTTTAAATTTAAAAGATTTTCATTTTTAAATTAAAAATGATTTGGTTTAAAATAGACTTGGGCATTATTTCTTAAGCACTATGAGATTAAACTAAAAACTTTCGTTTTTATTTTTAATTCATTTTCGTATTAAATTTAAAAATGTTTTTTTTTTAAATCCAAAATATATTTTTATTTAAAAAATTTCATTTTAAATTTAAAAAATTTTCATTTTTAAAATAAAAATTATTTGGTATAAAACAGACTTGGGCATTATTTGTTTAAGCACTATGAGATTAAACTAAAAACTTTCGTTTTTATTTCATTCATTTTCGTATTAGATAAATAAAAAAAAAAAATTTTTTAATCCAACATAATTTTTTTTTTTGAAAAATTTCATTTTAAATTTAAAAAATTTTCATTTTTAAAATAAAAATTATTTGGTATAAAACGTGCTTTTAAAAAATAAAAATTTTATTCTTGCTTTATTTTCTCTGAGTGTAAAAGCTTATAGGAGTAGCTTTTACTTTGAAAGCGAAAAGCAGGGCCTTGTAGTTTGACTCATTTCATATATAAAAATGAATGTGCGAAATGTCACACCAAATGATTGCACAAAAGTGCATTCAGCAGCCCGAGAGCTAAAACAAAAACGACATGTCACGCGAGCGCACTGCAAGCATAGATGCATGAAAAACATAAAAGGGGGGACAATGGCTTCAAAATTATAATTATTGAAATCAAGCAGATTTCTAGTAAAGGCCTCTTTACATTGGAGCAGCACTTCTGCAAGTGCCACTTGTTCCATCTTATTTACTTGCTAGGCCAATAAATAAATGTTCTTGCTGAAGCTTTTGCGCTGAAAAAATGAGAGAAAAAAGCGTTTCTCCTATTTTTTTTTTTTCATATCTCGATAATAACAACCGTAGCAATAATCATAATTTTGTTCATTTAACTTTAATTTTATGCCTGTAAATGTGTCTCAATTTAAAACATTTTTCACAACCAACAGCTGCCACCAAAAAGAAAAAAACAAAAACAATCGTCAGCACACACATTTATAGCTCATTATTTCCGCCCTCGAACATTTACATTCATGCATATACACACACACACACACACATCATTATGCGCATAAAATAATATTGCCAACATTTCCAACTTTTCCGCTTTGCGCATTTTATTTGAGTGACATTAAAATATGATTATTTCAAAATAATTGCCTTTCTCTTTTTCATTCATTCATTCATTCAAACATTTATCTTTTGTTGTTATTACATGTGCAAAGCCAAAAAAAAATAAAATTTCATACACCTACACATCTGCATAAATATGCAATTAAACATAAATTAACATGGCAACGTATATTTAATCGTGTAGCAAGGAAAGGGGGGGGGGGGCTTTGTAAAGCAATAGCAAAAGCAAAAAGCTTTGATGGAAGTGAATGGCTGAGCAAGTGCGCGCAAAGGTATTGTTTAAATGAACATTTTTTTCTCCGCTGGCGCTTTTACAACCTTTGCTTATCAAGCAACGAAAAAGGAAAATTTTAATTCTTTTTTAATTATTCGTCGAAATACCAACACTAAAATAAGCTCATTAGATGCGCTAGCGCACAGCATGCTTTACTATTCTTGCTCCGCCTTTGCTGCGGTACAACAAACCCAACGCTGCTAAAGAGTTGAAATGAAAGCATATTTTTGCTCTGTTTCACAATTTTATTGCTGACATTTTCAGCGTGTATATGTGTGTGTGCTTTTTGTTCTTCTCATTATCTGTTCCTTTTTATGCTGCTGCTGCCGCCTGCTGCCATGCCAAGCCACTCTGCATAATTACCCGCATTAGCATAAATTTTGAATTTTAACTTTTCTCTCTTCTCACAAACCCTTTATCAAGCGCCACTTTTGTAGATTCCTTTATCATCTGCTGTAAGTGTGCATATTCTTCTGTTTTTTTATTTTTCTTGTTTGTCTTCTTCTTGCTTGCATACTTAAAAGTGCTATTTATCATGCGCTTGTCCTTTGCCGCAGCCACTTATGCTAAAGGCAGAGTGGGGCAGCGCAGGGCAGGGCAGGGCAGAGTAGGGCAGGGCAAGGCAGCGCAGCGCATAGCACAGCAGTGCAGAGTAGCGCATATCTCTTGATTTCATATAAAGTTCAGAGAATGTGCTAGTAACATTGTTGCCTTGCATTTTGCCTTCTTCTTCTCCTTCTTTTTTTGTAATTGTCGTCAAAAAAAGAACTAGTGAATGTCTTGAGGAATAACTAAAAATCTTCGTTTTTCGCATTTTTTTTGCATTAAGTAGGCTAAAGGTATTTTTTTAGTAGGCTAAAGGTATGTAAGCAATCGCTTGAGGCGTGTAAGCAGGTCAAAAGCTATGGATAACACTGAAGAGTGACCGTAATAAGCTGACAAACGTATAGAAAGCGTACAAGAAGAAGCAAAGAAATAACACGAAAAAGCATAAATCGCACACAAAAAAAGTTTGAAAGAAAGGAAAGCAGGTGATAAGAAAGAGAACAAAAAAGTGAAAATCTAAAATTCAAATCGCAACAAAACGCAAAAATGGAATAAAAGAGTATGCAAAAAATTTCTAAATGTGACATTAAGCAACTCACAGCAAAGCAAGCATGTGTCACATGCAACTAAATGCCTACAAATGTATGTATTTATGTTGCGGGCACAAGTGCCTAAACGCCAGACAGAGCAACACTAACAAGCGCAACAAAATAACAGCGAAACAACAGCAAAACAACAGCAAAACAACTGTAAAAATTAACAAAAAAAAAAAAAGAAAAAAAGTAAGGACACTTGCAAAAAGCTTCAAAAATACCAAATATTACCCTTTCGCATGCTTCATACGCAACTGACGCACAATGGGTGATTATGGCCAAAAATAAATTCAAAATTAAAGTACGAGTAAAACTTTTTGGTTGCTTGTTTTTCCGACAGGGTAGGAATATGATGTATTGTGGAACGATCTTCCGTCATCCCTTGTCAAGTTTGGTTTGGAGACAAACCGGTTTCGGCTAATATGCGCCATCTTCAGTGTCTTTTTTCGTTCTGAGGCAATGAATCCATCGGCCCCGTCACTGATCGCACTACCCAAAATCCACAAAGCAGGAACACCTATGCGACCAATAGTAAACCATAAATCGGCACCAGGATATAGACTATCAAAATAAGCTACTAACCGAGACACTGGACCTGTCCAATAAATACACAATCAAAAACACGACGGAACTAGTCGAAAAACTGAACAACCTGAACGTCCCTAAGAACTCGAAACTGGTATCGTTTGACGTGAAAGACCTATACCCCTCGATACCACTGACAGAAACACTAAAAACTCTAACTAAAATATTGACAGAAAAAACGAACACAGACATTGCAACAGAGATCGTAAATACACTGAAAGTAACCCTAGACCAGAATTATTTCAAATTTGACAATAAAATATACAGACAAACTCACGGACTGGGAATGGGTAACCCCACATCAGCCATCCTTATGGAAGTATTTATGCAACATTTGGAGGAAAGTTATATGGAAGAACTGGCGAAAAATCTGGGGGTAAATTTTTATGCCAGGTATGTAGACGACATCATCGGCCTCATATCAGGAAATAAAGAAGAAGAAATTTTGGAATACCTCAACGGCCAACACAAAAATATAAAATTCACCATGGACGCAGAGAAAAATGGACAAATCAACTACCTAGACCTCACAATTAAAATAAAAAAAGAGACTAATGAATTTACTTATGAAATATATAGAAAACCCACAGCAACGGATACAGTAATACACAATAAATCTAGCCATCCTCAACAACACAAGAACGCCGCTTTCAGACATTTATTAACACGACTTGAACGGACCCCGTTAGAAAAGGAAGCTTACAACAAGGAACTCAGCACAATATACACAATCGCGGAGAAGAACGGATATCAAAAAAGTTTGGTGAAGAAAATACAGAAAAACATAACTTCAAGGAAATCGGAAAACAAAGAAAAGGTAGAGAAGAAATGGGCAGTCTTATCATATACCGGAGCAACATCTTACAAGTTGGCTAAAGTTTTCCAAAAATATAACATTAATGCAGCATTTAAAACGAGGAACAGCATGGAAAAACTTCTACGGAACAACATTAACAAGGAAGACCCCTTTGACAAACAAGGTGTATACAAATTGACTTGCGAATGCCAAAATAGCTATATAGGACAAACAGGACGCCAAATCAAGACGAGATATCGAGAACACGTAAGAGATTACAATAAGAAAATAAGGAAATCATCAACGACAGTGGAATCAAATTTCACCAACCACATGGCAGAAAACAAATGTACACCCATGAAAATAGGAAAAACAGCTAAAATTCTCCACATACAACACAAGGGAAAACGACTTAACATATTAGAAAATATGGAGATATACAAACAAGAAACATCCGTAGGTAAAATAATAAATGAACAAATAAACACCGCATCAGATACATTATTTGAACCGCTTAAGCTATTATACCGAAAAGAGGACAGAAAACCTAAAACCGACATAAACAAAACAACACACAAGAGGACAATAACAGACTTTTACCTGTCTGTTTAACGAGGATACAAAAATAGATTTACATACTTAACGCACAGACTCGCACGCACGCACGCATGCACGTCACCCGAATGCACGAACACACGAACATATCACACGAACACGAAGTACGTGACCAAACGAAGGAAGTCAGTTACTATAAGTACTATCGAACTTACACAAAATAACTCAGAACGAAAAAAGACACTGAAGATAGCGCATATTTAGGCTGACCATAAATATGAATCGAAAATGAGGGACAAAATTTCAAATGATATAAATACGAACATATATTTATGAAACTTGAAATCGTAAAAAATATTTTTTCATCAAATAATAGGCTTACAAACATATGTAATTCACATTCTCTTCAGACTTTTTGTTTTAACAAAAATAAACAAATTTGCAAGTTTAATTATAGGTATCTACAATAAAGCAAGCATAATGCTGCCATCAAAAAGAATTTGGTAACTTAGTTTAATGTCCACAAATCAATTTTAATACGATTTACCAATTTCTTTCAAATTAATTTGCCACACAGCAGCCACAAAAATGTCATTCCAACAAACATATAGTCAATGAGGATGGTAGTTATTATCGATAACTACTTAAATTCTGATGAGAAAAAGGGCCACCTCAACCTTTTTAATATAAAACAGATTTTAAACAAAAAGGGGAATATTCATAGTCAAAATAAAATATTGATTTTAACTAACTTAAAATCAGCTTTTATCAAGACTATGAATATGCCCTAAAATAAATAAATGAGGGACAAATGAGGGACACTAGGAAAAAAACAGAACATTTTGAGGTGTTCCGAAAAAACAAAAATACGAGGGACAGACTTCTGAAAAACAGAACGGTCCCTCAAAAAACAGAACGGATGGTCAGCCTACGCATATTAGCCGAAACCGGTTTGTCTCCAAACCAAACTTGACAAGGGATGACGGAAGATCGTTCCACAATACATCATATGAGTAAAACCATTTTTTTTAAATAGATTATAAACACTGATAACTGTGATAACTCTGATTCCCGTTTTTGTTATGACTTTTCAAAAGCAAATTATAATAAAATTAACCTTGAGCTCTCAAGAATATCGTGGCCAAACTATAATGGAAATGTCGATCATAATGTTTTACATTTCAATAACTTAATTCATAGCCTTTTTGATAGATACGTACCATTACGTAAACGTACATATGATGAGCCCTTGCTTCTTTGGGCAACTAAAGAGTTAAGGGCTCTAAAAAACAGGAAATCTCGCTCCTTTAAATTATATAAGAAGACTGGTTTACAAAAAGACTACCATCAATACTCAATTTTGCGTCATAAATATACCGTTCTAAACAAAAATTGCTATAACTCTTATATAAATAAAATTAAAAAGAATATTTTTTCCAACCCAAAGTCGTTTTATGGTTTCGTAAACTCTAAACGCAGAGTGAGGGGATTCCCGTCGTCTATGAGATATCGGAATAGTAACTCCAGCGATAATGAGGATGTTGCGAATCTGTTTGCAGAATTCTTTGAGTCAAATTATTCCCATGTTAACGTAAGCATTGATGAATACCCGTATAAAGTTATTTCGAATAACACATTTAATATTTCTTATATTGATCCGGAAGAGGTTTTATTTTTCCTAAAATCACTAAAGGTTTCCTCAAACCATGGGCCAGATATGATTCCCACAATCTTTTTAAAAAATTGCGCCGACCATATTTATGAACCATTATCCAAACTTTTTAATTTGTCACTGAAGTCTGGTGTTTTTCCGAAATCATGGAAAGAATCTTTTATCATTCCTCTGCATAAATCTGGGAATAGATCTTCCATTGAAAATTATCGTGGCATAGCAAAACTGTCTGCTATTCCTAAGGTGTTTGAGGCTATTGTCAATAATCACCTAAAACATTCTATTTCCTCGTCGCTAGGAACCTCGCAACATGGGTTCTGTAGAGGTAAATCAACTGTTACTAACTTACTCATGTTTCTAATGGGTTTAGGGAAAATGTTAACACGGATGTCATTTATACAGATTTCAGCAAGGCTTTTGACAAGGTTAACCACTCATTACTTGTCCGTAAACTTGATCTGCTTGGCTTTCAACCTATTCTTTTAAAATGGATTGCTTCTTATATTTCAAATAGAACACAAAGGGTAGTTTTCAAAAATGCTTTTTCCAACGTCATTGATGTATCTTCTGGAGCTCCACAAGGGAGCCATCTCGGTCCGACTCTGTTCTTATTATTTATAAATGACATTTCTTATGCTATTAACAACTCAAAAATTCTTATGTATGCCGATGATGTGAAACTTTTCAAGTCATACTCTTCTTTGGAAGAAAGATCTGCGCTCCAAACTGATTTAAATTCTTTTGCTACTTGGTGCAATTATAATCTTATGCCACTTAATCTTAATAAATGTAAATTTATGTGCTTTTCGCGGAAGAATATACAACCAGCAACTTACACAATTAATAACTATAGTTTGGAACAGGTTTATGATTTTGTCGACCTAGGAGTCAGATTCGATTGTAAACTTAACTTCAATTTGCATATAAACGTCACAGTAAATAAAGCTAAAAGTGTCTTGGGATTTGTAAAGCGTTGGTCTAAGGAATTTAGATACCCATATATAACTAAAACCCTTTTTACAACGTTAGTGAGACCAATACTAGAATATGCCTCTATAATATGGAGTCCGCAATATCAAGTTCATTCTGATCGACTCGAATCAGTACAAAAACAGTTCTTACTTTTTGCGTTAAGAGATTTGCACTGGGACCCTCGGTGCAATCTTCCCCCGTACACTAGTCGGCTGAAGCTTATTAATCTTCCAACATTATCAAGCCGCAGGGAGATGTTAGGCGTCGTATTCCTGGTTAAACTGTTAAAGGGCTCAGTTGACAGCCCATCTCTTCTAACCGAGGTAAACTTAAATGTTCCTACTCGCCCATCAAGATATTTTCAACCAATCGTCTTAAAGCAGTGTAGAACAAATTTTGAATTACATGAACCATTCCGTTGCTTATGTAAAAGTTTCAATTCTTATTATACTAATTTTGATATTTCAGAATCTATTTTGCAAATAAGAAGATCCCTGTTGTTCGCTCTTAACAAGTGACAACAGATACCTTACTTGTTACACTTATTACTACGTATATCAATATTTACTTTATTTGTACTATTATTTTAATTGTAAGTTCTTTCTTCTATATTATTATATTATGTATATACATACAACCAGCTGAATGAATTTATTTTCTGTAGCTGAGTAGTGTAAGACCTCGACGTTGAATAAACTCCTCCCACTCAACACCTTGGCTAAATTTAAATTTAAATTAAAAAAATCCGCACGTCATGTGGATGCGCCCCTCGTGCGGTAGGGCGGGTGGAGGGTAACCGTTGGGTTTATTATTATTATTATTATTATTATATCGACAGGTATATCAAATTGTAATGAAAAATCGTTTATAAATATGTTTGAGTCTATTTTCGATTAGCCGTACAGCGTGCCCAAAGTTGAGCAAAAAATAGGTTCTTTTATTTTCCAATGAACACACCTCATACAAAATGTTCTATCTCATTTAATTCTTAACATACGAACTCGAGTAATACATCATTACAAAGATAATGATTTTCTCTTTCAGAAACTATAACCTAGTTGTATATAGCTTCACTATTGAATTTATATGAATTTTCAAATATTTACAAAAAATTTCGATGAGAAAAAAATTTTGCTCGACTTTGAATAAAAACATAAAAAAAAAAACAAAAAATATGAGCTCCCCAAATTTTTTTTATGCTTTGAAACAATATACATATTCTTAATCAAACTGCATTTTCATTTTAAAAATCCACTTGCTCCATTTGCATTTATAATATTTTTCCCATTTGCCTAAAACTGCGTTTTTGTAAACGCAATAATTATGTTAGTTTTGACATTATGAAAAACATTTATATTTAGGCGACTAATCGAATATTTCTTTATCGTCTTGCACTAAATGTTGCATACTTTCAAATTATGAGGTAATTTTTTTTATCAGCGTTAATTTATATCTTTGGCAGCTTTTTTCTTTTGAAATATAAAAAAACGTGTAAAAATTTTAAAATTTTAAAATGAAATTAAAAAAAAAACAAAAAATATGACCTCAATTTTTTAATATTTGAAGTTTTTTATGAAAGGTGTTTTTTAAGTTTTCGTACATTTTTCCCATACAAAATGCCCAGAAGTATGCTTCAAAAAGTTTTAATTATTTTGTATGGGGAACATTTGTCAAAATGATGAAACTTAAATATCGATAATTCCAATTCTAATTAAGATATTCGAAGAAACTAAACGCTGTTTTCAAGGGTAATGATTGTGCTTTCAACTGGTTTAATCGAATTTGAGAGGAAATTAATTACATAAAAGATATTAAGTAGGGAATAGAGCCAAAAACGTGTTTTTTGCCTATTTGGGCATGAATATCTCAGAAACTAGAACTAATTTAGAAAATCTGACTCCAAATTCAGGTTTAGCACACTGAAATCCTTTAGAAAAGTGTAATTTCATTTCTGATATAAAATTTTTTTGAAATGCGATTGTTTTGTACGAAAATTTTAAATAAATGCTTATAAAATACTTAAAAGTGCATATATTTTAAATGTGAAAACTGTGAAGTGCTTTACCCCTTTTCCAAAATGATTAATGCATTTGATTTATATTTCAAAAGTGTATACACTAATCAAAATTGAGCATTTTAGCTATAATAGTTAGGAAAATGCTGAAATTTCAAAAATACCGTTATATGGGAGGTGGACGCATTTGTGGGTGGATTTTGTTCAAATTTTCACAGTTTACTAATTTCAACCAAAAAAGATTCAAGATTCTAGCTCAATTATTACTTACTATTTTTGGCCGCGTTTGTATGGAGATGTCCCACGTCATGACGTGTTAAGAACGACAGCAAATGCAAACCCGCCAGCTCGTCGGTTTGGCAATTGGCTGCCCTGCGCTGAGTTTAGTGCAAAATATGCAGCAAATAGCAATTGACAGTTGTCGCTTGCAACGAACATTCTAATATTTTTATTTTTCAATACTCCTCAACTACACATTACGCTTCAGGGATGGAACACTACACATACTAGAATTGAAGATGAGCTCACCCTATTTCGTTGTATGGCACTTCAAAGCGACAGCAGCAACAGCAGCGAAAGCATCAACAGCAGCTGTCAATGAGTTCAAGCCGTGTCGCGCTTGTCCTGCAACAAGGAATGCCAGATTGTATCACACGCACACATACACGTACAAGTATTAGTGCATGCAATCGCATATGTATAATTATGATATTCCGTGTAGTGTTTGTCTGCCATGGATGTGATATTTACGTAGCATGTGATTTTCACCAGCAACACATCAATTGTGATGTGATTGGTAACGCGTGTGTTGTGTCTGACAGCAACTTAACGCTTGCAGACATTTGTCAACGCTTCATAAGCAATCGCTTGCCAGCTCTTGACCTCTTATTCGCGCGCTTGCAGATAATTCACGCTCATCTCGATTTTGTGTGTTTTTTTTTTTTTTGTTTTTGTTGTGACGATATTTGAAATCTAAATTTTAGCGTGAATCACAAACACACACATACATATTAAAGTATATTTAGTCATTGCAAATAACACAGCAAACCCAAAAAAGTTTAAATTTCAGTTCTTTTTTTTTTGGAATCTACATGTCGTATACGTAACTAACAGTGAATTCTTGTTGCACCACAGATTTCAGCAATAAAACTGTGCGATAGCACTTTTTGTGGCGGAATAATTCCTACTATCCATATAGTAAAACCCCCAAACCGTTTCGCCCCCCTGAGGTAAAAAAATTTTTTATTGCCTTTTTAAATTTGCGAAATTTAGACTGAGTGATTTTTAAATAAAAGAAAAAAGGGTTAAAATGCATGTCGTATAGAAAGAAATATGTTGTTAGCAAACATATACATACATATGTAGTAGAATTGCACGAGCTTTAATTTCGTAGAATGCTTTAACCCGCTAACACCTCCATGAAAGTGTCGTTTTGACAACTTTTTTGAAATTAAAAAAAAAAAAAAGGATTTCAAGGTCGATAGAGGGTTAAAGCCCTCTCCACATACCTTGATTCGCCAGCGAAACATCTAGGGAAACATCTGGCTGATCGTTATTCAGTTTAACATTTCTCTTTCTTGTTCTTCTTACATGTTTATATGTTTGCTTATTTTTGCGTTTTTTTTTTTGTCTGTGTGAGATTTCGATAGACTTTCGATACAAAATTAGAGAAGGCATCGATATCATCGCGTTTGGCAAGAGGATTGAGAACGAAACAAGTGTTTCAATCTTTACTCGCTCGCAGAAATTTGTATGGAAATTGGCGAGTTTCGTCACTCGTTTTGAAGTCGAAACAAGATTGAGAGAGCGAGTGCAGAAAAAAGAGCGGAACACGTTATGTGGACACATGGTATTAAAATGTTCGCGAAAATTATTCACCATTAAATTTTACTAAATTTTTGTGCAAAGAAACTAAATGTCCACAGAAAGCAAAAAACTCCACTCATGGAAGGGTATGCCTCCTGACTTTTTCCTAGAAATTGGTGAACGTGCAATTTTATTCAAAGTCTGCGGCGGCATATGATAATATATGTTGATACAGATATACACCCGGTGTGCTTGCCGAACATTGCCAAGAGACCTAACCATATTAGGAAAATCCAATAAATAATCGTCTGTGAGCTGAGATGGCGTGTTATCGGAACACATGCTAGCATGCCTTAGCCACCATAAATAATTAAAAATAAATAAATAAATATTTAATTAATTCAAATGCCTATGCTTCGAATCTAATTAGCGATAATTGACGCACAAATTGACAAATATTTAACGCAACAATTTGCAGCCACATTCAAAAATGCATTCCTATAAAATACATATGTATTTGTGTATATGCATATGCATTAAGGTGGAGTGAAACTTTTTTTTGGAAATTCAATTTGTTCCAAAGCCAGAACGACACCTTTCTAGCCCAAAAATAAGCCTGTAAAATTTTATTGACCTACCCAGTACAAATGTAAAATTTCTAAAATTATAAAATAAAAAAACGAAGTATGAGGATTGATAAATATGGCTAAGCTGAGTATTAAAGTGAATTTATTTTTTTTGGAAACAACAACAACAAAAGTTATAAAAAGTCAAAGTTTATATGATGCATTTTTTAAATTGCAATTACTTAAAAACTACTGAACCCATTTCGAATATTTTTATATCATTCGATAGGTCTTTTGATTCCCTTTAATTGATGTACATTTTATGTGGGTTTCATAACACCCCCCTGCGGGCGTCAACCCCCATTTTACCACCCTTACTTTTCATATATAAAATTTATATAAAATCCTCACACTTCGTTTTTTGAATTTATAATTTTCAAAATTTCATATTTGTACCAGATTGTGCTTATTGCTTTCAACTTTACGGGGCTGGGGGCAGTTCAAAACGTCGTCCTATCACCATAAAATTTTGTGGGGTTCATTAACTCGTATAAAGGCAACTTTTCACTGCTGGTACGTTCAAAAAAAAAAACAAAAAAAAAAAATCTCCATATGTTTTCACTACACCTTAATATGCATAGCTAGCATAATTACTTGTTGTTTAAAAGCCCTTTGTTTGCACGTAATTTATTTGTTTATTTCACTGCATGAGCGTATGCTTTTGTAATTAAAGCATTTTCAAAATAAAATTTTATAATTCAAAAGCTTTTCTGCGAAAAAATATTTGAAGTGTTGCATTTTTATTTTATGGCGTAAATTGAAGTATGTGTGCACTTAATTTAATTAGTCTGAGGTTTTAAAGCGTGCAAAGTCATTAAATTTGCAAAGCACTTCTGAATTCATACATTACACATACGCCCAGTGGCGCTGCTGCTGCTAATTAGCTGCCTACTTACCAATATCTATATATATTTATGCTAACATATTTCACATTAAACTAATTTAACCCTTTTGATTCGACTTTTTCAGAAGGTATTTGGGATATATGTATTTTTTTGAATATTTAAAGTTGAAACAACTCAGTTAGATGTGGGCATGAGGACCGCTGTACTTTTCGTCTAAAATGACATTTTTAGACGGGACATACATATGTATGTGTGCCAATAGGGTTTTATAGTGGGACATATGTGTCAAATAGAGGTTTATACGGTTTTATAGTGGGACAAGTATGTCCCAAATCGTATATATTACATATTTTTAATGAGAAAACCAAAAATATTATCTAAAACGCCCAATCTTATGACGGCAAAGTGTAAATGGCCTCATAAACTAGTGCTTGGGAGACTTTTTTACGCCAGTTTAAATAACATATAAGTGATTTAGGGACTTCCAAACTTGTCGTGGGGCAATAGCATCCCAAGAGGGTCGGAAAGGTTAACTACGCCATATTCAAAAGAAAATGCTTCCGAGCAAAGCAAGAACTATGTATTTTCAAATTTTGCGCAAGATTGCGCCAAGAGTGGTATGCCTTTTTTTTGCTTATGCAAATACATAATATTCGAATGTAGCATTTAGTTAAAACTTTTTTTAATTTCTTAAAAGATTAAGTCTTTTACAAGTAAAAAAAATCTCTTTTAGCTTTTAGCTTTTATCTTTGTATTCTAGTTATTTCGCCAAAGATAAAATGCCAAGAATTTCAACTCTTCTTACTTTCCGCACTTTTTACGTTAATCGACAATCAACCTTTTTGCACAAGCTAAGGTTAGCGAGACAAAACCAGCCATAACGCAAATTTAAAATGAAAACCTTAAAAAAGAAAAATCCCGAAAAAAATGGGATAACTTTAATACAAACTTTCTCCCTTTTCGGTTGGCTTTTAATACAATCAAGTTAAGACCATTTTGTGCGACCACACCAACAAGTGGCTGCCGATGCAACATCACAGTACGTACATACATGTATGTATTTGTTTTTTTTCTGCATGTAAGTTTTTTATATAATAAAAAACGTATTAACGCAATTCAATAAAAAAAGTGCGCCCAACATTGCTCTGCTTTTTAGATATTTGATTATCTCGCCTTTTTTAGCATTTTTTAATACTGCAAACTTTTGCTGTGGATTTTAGATTTTTTTCAATTTTCTTTTTTTCTTGCGCTTCTTCTTCTTCTTATTTTTTTGTTTTTATTGATGTGTAAACATCTTTGCTGTAGCTACGAGTAATTTCGAAAAACAGGTAAAGTTTACGCGTAAACAGTAAATGAGCTTTAGGTTAGTGCGCTGCTGCGTCCGTGTGAATCGATTGGCATTGTCAGTGGTAGGTAGGTAGATAGGCATGTACTTACAAATGCTCGCATGCATAGCCGTGCAAATGCAAATATCAACAACAACAGCAACGAAGGGAAGTGAAGTTGTTGTTGTTGTTGTTTTCTGCAACAATGCGACAAATAGGCAAAATAAAAAGGACCAACCTGTTTGAACATGTATGCAAATGTATGGATATGTATACCTACATCTACCTATCTAATTTTCAGAGCAATATTGAAATGAAATGTTTTGAGCAGGACTTCGATATGAAGCTCTTTTCATTGTGAGCCCTAGGCCGGGTCTCCAGATATGGGTCAAAAGGAGAACCCGGATGATCCTTGAATGTTTCTGAGCAAAATTGGTATCAAATGAAAGATCTTGAGCAGGCCTTTTATAGGGAGCTCTATTCTTCATGGTTCCTTGGTCGGGTCCGGAGATATGGATCAATACGAGGACCCGGATGATCTTGCATGTTTCTGAGCAATACTGGTATCAAATTAAAGGTTCTGAGCAGCGATTCTACACGGAGCTCTACTCTTTATGATTCCTATGTCGGGTCCCGAGATATGGGCCAAAATGAGGACCGAGTGATCCTTGAATGTTTCTGAGCAATATTGGTATCAAATGAAAGGTGTTGAGCAGGGCTTTCACAGAGAAAAAACTATAGTAAATCTAACAAAGTTGACTTATGCCGTTTTCTTTTCTCGAAAAAATGTTGCCCTTTTTGATTTTCTTAGCTATTTTGCAAGCATGTCTGTTAATTTTACTGAATATTGACCTCTAACTAAGCAAGAGGGCACCATTATCTACAAATTTAGCCATTTTATAGAAGGTTAGGTTACGCAATTCGATAATTGGGATATAGAAGGGCAGCATTTTTTTTGCAGAAAAGAAAACGCCATTAGTTAAAAAAATGTGTATGGGGCACAAGAAACTTATATAACTCGCTACTAAAGTACTTACACAATTTGTACCCGACCATGGAAAACAAAGCTTAGGTGATTTATTACCCAAGCACTTTGGCTACCAAAAAAGGAGTTGTTTTGGCTAAGTTAACCTTTTCTACTTTTATTTTTTACTAAATTACTTTGCTGAATTTTTTACAAAGTTATTTTCGTTAAGATGACGAAAAAACTTAGTAAGTAAATTATACCTAAGTTTTAAGTTGGGTTATATGCGATTCTGAGTTGATTGTACAATAGTTTTTCTCTGTGTGTATGGGTCAATCGTGGACTCGGATGATCTTGCATGTTTCTGAGCAATACAAAACAAAACAAAATAAAAAATCAAAAGTCAAAAACCAAAAACCAAAACAAACAAAAACAACAAAATAGTAGCAGTTACAATGACAAAAAAATTACAAAAACGATAGTCGCCTTCTAATCCATAGAAAACCAGGAAAAAAGGAAAGGGAATAAATATCCGATTTCGAAACTGTTTACACATCAATGTTCATGAATACCCGTTATTCACGCTTTAATTTTTTTTTTATTTTCTTTTGCTATTGCCCTTTTGGGCGGCAGCGCGCTTTATCCTGCGGCAGCACACTTAACACAACGCCATACAATGCGCTTAATTTCTTTGCGCCCTTCTGCTTCTGCTCCGCTCAGACAGCGCTTTATTCATTTAAGCGAGCAGCGCTGCAAAAACTTTTGCTTTTGAATTATAAATTTTCGCGCGTTAATACTTTCTTCATTTGTTGTTTCGAATTTTTCATTCATTTCTGTATGTCAGTGGGTGTGAGAGATAAAATTAATGGCAAACTTTTGCGGTTGCATATTCACAAAAATTCACGGCAAATTGGCGTTTGTATGAGTGTGTATGTATGAAGGCTTACATATATAGCTATATGGTATTGATAATATGTAAGAAAGCGGCTAGAAAAGCACTTAAAATAGCGAAGAAAGGGTCAACGAAATTAAAGTGAGAAGTTTTTAAATTGAAAAAAAAAGAAAAATTTGTTTTCAAATAAAAACATTGTTTATTTGTTTCTTTTTTAGTTTTATGTAAAACTATTCCTAATTTAGTTTGTTTATTTTTTAATTTGTTTATAAAACTCGAGCTTAATTGCTTCTCCTTTGTCCTCTTTCGTTTAATGCTTGCATTAATTTTGTTTAAATATTTGTTGTTTATTTTATTATAATTACTCTTTACTACATTTTTTTTAACTTTACTCGTTGAATGTAGTTTCGTTAATTTCATTCATACTCTTAGCATCACTTTATACAAAAAAAAAACAAAGAGCTTAAAGAAAGAAGCAGCAAAAAATAGTAAATTAACGCTATTGAAATAAAATATCTTTTTTAATTCTCTTTTTCTTATATTTTTTTGCATTAAAAATTTCAAACATTTATTGCTAACTTTTTTCATGTGCATATCATTTTTAAACAATTATCAGCTGGATTTTTGCAAACAGAAAAACGCTATACATTCAAATTTAAAAAAAAATGTGTACTTATGTATTTATTTAACGAACTTTAAATAGCCTTAATAAATTTTCATAATTTATGCATTAAAGACTAATTAAATTTTGTTTTATTGACATAAAAAAAAGAACCAGAATGTTGACCAACAAAGTTAATGTCCAAAGTGGGTGTTTCAATCAGCATTTTGTGAATAGCGAAACAGCTCATAAGCTTTATTTGTTAAAGCAATTTAAACAGATATATATATATATATATATGCATATACATATATGAACATTACAGTCTCCTCGCTTCCTCCCTCCCTCGCAACCATTTTTTTCACTTACATATGTATGTGCATTGTTGTATATATTAAGCCCTCTCTTATCAGACACTTTGATGCTAATTACATTTGTAAGGATTCAATTATAATGTACATACATATATGATTAAATATTTCGCCGCAGACATGTAAATGCATGCATATGTACATATATAAATGCATATTTCATTAACAACTGCCAATTGCAGCCACGGGCAATAAACAATAAACAATACACAAAAGGATTGCCTTCAGCAGAGCGTTGACATATTTATGTGAATTAATCGCTGTGAATTAATTGTATGTGTAAATTAACATAATAATAATGATGATGTTAATAATGACGGTGCATATTTACCTACATGTAAATACTATACAAATATGTTTTTGATTTGTTCAAATATCGCAAGTCTGATGATAATTTGTTAAATGTTGCCTATGTATGGTTTTATTTATTGCCTATGACAAGTTGCGCAGCAAAGTTTGAATTCCACTAAAGCAAATGTAAATAGCTTTTTTTTCGGCGCGTAGTGTAAATTGTATAAAGAAGTGTTTATTTGAAGCGTAAATTAATTACATAAGCGATAAAAATAATTAGCTTAAATGCAGAAATGCTAAAATAAATATAATTTTTTTAGGACTTTTTTAATGTAGGTAGATAACAAATAAAACAAGATAAGCAATTTAAACAAAAAATAAAAATAAAAAATAATAAAAAAAAATAAAAAAAAAATTCAACAAAAAAATTTAAAATAGTAATAAAATGATTAAACATTTTTACATTAAAAAACAATAATATAAACAGTTTTTCGAATAAAAAAAAAACAATTAATTAAATCTGTGCCCGCAAATTAAAGTAGCCTAACTCGAGATAATGCGAAATTGAGTTATTGTTATAGTGTTAATCTTTGGAGGAAAACCCATCGATCTGTCTTATCCCCATTTAAATTGGAGTAATATTTAAAAAGTTATTAAGATATAAAAATTATCCTAACTCAGATAGAAACATTCTGCACCAGTTAAAACAACTTATCTTCTAGCAAATCTCTTAAGTCTAGTATTGTATGAAAAATCGTTTTATTAAAACATCCTAACTAGAGTTATGTGGGTACTTCATGGACGTATTTATTTGCGTTTTCAGTTTATTAAAAAAACCTAACTTGAGTTAGGAATTATAATTTTTTTTTTGTCAATTTTGTTTTCATAGCCTAAGTGGAAATAGGTTATTTTAAGTGATTTGTTTTTTTATTTTTACACAATTTAGTTAGGTTTTTTTGTTAGAATACTTTTCTCATTTCATGCGTTATTATCTTCAGTTAGGTTTTTTTGTTGGAAGCAAGTGGATATGATAAACTGAGATAAGAGATTTTTCAAGGATATATATTATAGAAATTCAATTAATTATTATATACTGTATACATAAAACACCTTTTTTCATCAATCAAACTTTAATGTGGCAGCTGAGGTGCAGTGCGTAGAGTGCTCGTCTGCTATACCAGAGGTCTTGGGTTCTAACCCAGTCCGGACAAACACCACAAAAAATTTTCTAATTGATTAAAACCCAATTATTGGGTTTTTATAAATAGCGGTCACCTCTCGGTAGTGGGCGGCATACCCTCCGAGTGTATTTCTGCCATGAAAAGGCCTCACAAAAAAGCATTCGCCGTTCGGAGCTCGCATAAAACTGTAGGTCCACACAAATTGTAGGAAAAACAATAGTTAAGAAGCACACCTCGAATTGGGAGAGAAGCTCGGCAATAAAACTCGTCAGAGTTTTAATATCGCCAGTGTATTATTATTGTTATTGTTTTACTTATTTATTAATATTGATAGTTAAGATTAAAAGCTAGAAACTAACAGATATTTTTTTTATATAGCACTGGCAACTCAGGCCTTCGGCTAGTTATTATTGTTATTAAACTTTAATCGTGTAGCGTTTTACAAGGTATGGATCCTGGTAACATGGAGGAAGAAGACCTTCTAAATATGGATTATAGTAGCGACGACTCAATTAAGGACTCATTTTTTAACGATAGTCAGTCGGACACGGGGTCAGATAGTGCTGATTAGCATATGCCTTCCTACACCTTTTTGCGATCTTCTGAATATTTTTATAAACGCTTTATACACTTTTTATTTAACTGTGCATGACTGTGTTTCCGGACAACCTACGTGTTATATGTGGCATGAGACCCTTGCAAATTGTGGTGGCAATGGAATAGCATCGTGCTTATTCAAACACTTAAATAGTTTACCATTCAATATTAAACATGTCGTTTTTTATAGCGATTGCTGTCCTGGCCAAAACCAAAACTCTTCTATTAGTACTATGTTTTAAATCTTCATGCAAGGTGATACTAACATTGAGAAAATTTATCACAAGTTTTTGGTTCCTGGTCATACGCATATGGAGTGTGCTGTAGACATGCCTTAATTGAACGAAAAAAAAAAAACAAACGAATATAAAGATTCATCACTGGGTTTATAAACATATGTATTTTGCACATGACTCTATATGTCGATTCCATCACAATTACCAGCTGTTTTCTATCAAACAGTAGTGCTACCGCGCCCCTTTTTTCGGCGGTTCCAGCTGTTATAGCTTTGAACCTCTCGCTTGGGAGTCTTCATTAATCATTTCCGGATAAACCAAGCTTCTTGTGGTGATTTCCCTAGTACCATGCCTTTTTCAGTATTCGGTAAAATAAAATGCAAATTCAGTTCGGGTTGAAAACGATCCGCGGCGTAGGATTATGGATTATTTTCTTCAAGCCCAAACAACAATGATTAGCGAAACGATTTTTATTTTATTTCATTCATTTCAAACAAAAATTAAAAGTCAAAAACTCTAAGACTTCTAATTCCACTACTTAGTTAGTTATATCCACTTAAATGGTCGTTTCGGGTCGTTTTCGACCCGAACGTAGGTCTACGCTTAAAAACACTTAATTCGAGTTAAATGGAAATAAAAACCTTATTCGGAAGAATTCGACACAATAAAAGAACTTAACTAGAGTTAATTCTGCTTTTCGTAAAAATTGCATCCAATAAAAGCACTTAAGTTATAAAAGACAATTTTTTGCAATTGACCTTGCTTTAAGATTTCTGGTTCACAACTATTCCTTCTCTAACACTACAAATCCATTATTTCACCTTTTAAAAATCCGAATTGGTCCAATGGTTTGAATTTTGACAAAAAATTGAGTTTTCTCCGTTCACCATATTTTGAGTTAGGCTACTTTAATTTGCGGGCACAGAAATAATTGTATTATTCTGAATTGGGTAGTTAATTGAGTTTAGCTCGCCAGGCAAAACAATAATAATAAACAAGGTGTGTGTCTCATTAGTACTGTATACATATATATATAAGTAGTCCACTTTCAAACAAGACTATGTGAATTTTTCATATTAAGCATCAAACTCTATTTTATTTGAATATGTTTTGTTATTTATTACCTGCATGCTTAGCCCATAAGGAATTTAACGATATAAAAAAATTAAAGCGTAATAAAATTGCAAACAATGTTAAATATTTCACATAGCTAGTTTTGAGACAGTAATAGCTAGTTTTGAAACAATATTTTTTAGCTTTGAAACGTTATAATAAGTACATACACTGATGTGTACCTGGGCGTATGAGCAACTTTTTCAGATAGTGTTTAAATAAAATCATAGATACTTTGAAAGTGTATTCGTAGTCAATATTTTCAGAGTTAAAATGTTCTAGAAAATTATTCGCCATAAATTTAAATTTTCAGTAGGGGTCTCCTCAGAAAAATCTTTGTAACATCAGCCTAAAGGAGCACAGGAAGCAAAAAGCATATATGTATGTATTCTGCGGCTTTTTTTTGGTCCACATAAGGCGAGATCAAGCTTTACATTAAAAACATGAAAATTAAATAATTGCTTTATTTCACTTTCATTTTGGCATATTTTTCCCACACTAAACTTATGATGAATAAAGAAAATAAAGGTATTATGATTGTGTTGTGATTGTGCGAGTTAATTTAATGCTGCAATTAAAGCATACATAAGTACAAAATTTACAAAACACAAACTCACTGCCAAATAGGGAAATCAAAGAAAGCCGGATTGAATATGAAAAATATACTTACATATGTTATTACTTATGTACATATGGAATGAGTGTCTTCCTTAAATGTTTTATTTTTGCGCTTTATTTATTTATTTTCTTTTAAGTTTATTTTGCAAAACAAGCTACATATGTAGTACATATAAGCGTGTTTACATTTAATGACGACATTAATATTAACAATGCAAATGACATCGAAAGCGACTCTGAGTACAACAAAAAAATTTAAAAATAAAAATAAAAAGTTTCACATTTGACAACAAAACAACAATCCCTAGCTATGGCATGTGTGTATGACATGAATAAAGTTGTAGATATACATATATAGTACATACGTACATACAATGCATATAAAATAACAATGCAACGCACTTGTTTCACACATATCAACTTTTCATTTCGTTTATGTTAACAGCATGACTTTAATGGCTGAAATGACTTTCTTTTCTTATTTTAGTTCGCAACAAAAAGTTGACAGATTTACGGTTGTAAAAAAAAACAACCACCAAATAGCAAACAAATATGTAACAATATAAAATATGTTAACAATGTATGTATTTAGTATAATAATCTCAACAACGCAAAGTGAACTTAATTTCTATTTTAGGTTTTATTTCTGTCAATATTGTTTTTTTTTGTTTTTTTTTTTTATTTTTTTTTATGATTTCTTTTATGATTTTTTTTTTGTTTATTTTTTTTTTTTTTGCTCGTCGAGAAAGTTATGCATAACAATCATCACTACACAAACTCTTCAAAGTGTAGACTTTAGTTTTCGCTGAACTTAAGCCTATAACGATTTTAATAAAGAATCGCAAAGAATCGCTTTGCTAACAATTTTTAAGCGAGATCGAATTTTCGAATAAACAACGCTTGCAAGAAATCTTATTTGTATTTAGGAAAAATGCCGCCAAAAATTACACACCCTAATGTAGACATGTATTATATGTATGTACATATGTTAGTCTAAATATGTCTCGTTTTGCTTATGTCCGCATATGTCTGTGGTCTAACAAATTATCGAAGCGTTAATGTCCTAATTGAAAACGTAATAGAATGCGTTTCACCTCATCACCATCATGATCAATGCCGCCGCCGCCATCTGACCTCTTTCAACGCTTTTAGCTTTGCGTGCCAACAGTGCTGTCAAAGCTGTTAGCAGCGTTGATATCCTTCGTTTTGCTGGCAATGGAATGTACAGTTGTATATATCCTGCAGCCAATATAAAGGAAAGTCCCGAAAAACGACAGTCTAGAACTAGAGAGTTCACAGCTAGCTCAGAATTGGTTCCAGAAAGATGCAGAGCGGAACAGTTTATTGTTGTGACTTCATAATAAATTTATGTTTACAGCTATTGCTTTAAAGTTGAGCAACAACAAATTACAATAATATCGCTTTTTACTGTCTTTTGCTGGGTAGTACGAAACGGAACTTCGTTTAAAGCACGTACATACATATAACCAAAGTAATATTACATGGCATTTTTAGGTGAATGGGAACAGTTCCACCTTTCGTATGGTTAAGTTTCAAAACTATTTTATAATACTAGTATCGCCGGTGCTCGAAATTCGACCATGCAATTTATTTTTTCAACTTTGTATTGGTACAAAAATTATTCCTTTTCACGGAGATAAGCAACACTTTCCAAATTCGAGTTGTACCGCAACACTGATTTGCCCTTTTGATCACGGTCCGACGGACGCGAAATCATGGTCAAAATCAAGGCAGACCTAGGAAGGTAAGCCCGGTGGCGAATTCAGAAATTTCCCATGTATTTTGTTATTGCAATTGGTAGAGTGTAATGTCAAAATGATATTTCGCCGTGGTTAAAATCCGAATTCGCTTGGGGCTCGTCCATGCCTATTGGCCATGATGTGAATTCGCTTTAATTTTGACATTACACTCTACCTTTGTAAATAAAAAAAAGAAGTTTTTCAATTCGCCGCCGAGCTTACCTGTTAGATATGCCTTGGTCAAAATTAAAATTACTCAGTGTGCTCTCCCGCCCTCTCTCTCATTTTTCGCTTTAATGGAAAAGCAATAGGAGATATTTGGCCCGCGTTCATTTTGATCTCAGCGTAAACTGGGCCAATGAATATAAAATAGACAGAGCGCTTTTAAATTAAAGCGACTCTTCAACTGTGTTTACGATATTTGTAAACACGTTTACGATATCTATTTCTCTTAACTAAACACTTTATTTATTAATTATAAAGAAATTAAATAATTTATAGAAGAAATTATATGCCTATGCACTGCTCCTGACTCATACACAGAGCCAAAATACCACCTAAAATGCCCTATAAATTAGAACAAAGTTTAGCGGATTTCTCTATGCTTTCTCTCCAATAAGATGCCCGTCTTATTATTACTGGATATTTCATTTTAATAAAACTAAGTAGATAATCTGTAAAACTAATATGAAAACCTTTTCAATATAATTAAGAAGATGACCCGTGGATTTTAGATGAAATCATTTTAAGTAAAATTTAAGAGATAACCTATAAAACTAAGGTGAAAACCTATTAAATAAAATTTAGAAGATGACTCCTAGAATAAATATGGAAACCTTTTCACATAAATTTAGCAGATAACCTGTAAAATTAAGAAGAAACCCTGTTTAATATTATTAAGAAGAGAATCTTGATTTTCATCGGAAAACATAATTAGTCAACTAGTATTTTCCTAGGACTTATTCAGACAAAGGGCAAAATTTCATTTCATATAAGTGCAGATGGACATAATAAACTCTTTATACCAAGTGCTTCATTAATCGTTTGAGAATTGTAGAAATGTGCAAAGCCGTAGTGAAATTGACGAACGGAGGAAATACATAAGAGCTCTTTTAAAAATAAAAAGTTCTCCCTTTTAATTTCTTGAACATGGAATTGCACGCATAAAACGTGGCTGATGCAATAACTGTTATGCATACTTCTAGTATGTACGAGTATATATGTACATATGTATGTATGTACGTATGTTAAGACGTTTAAAGCAAAATTTGAATTAATAAGGACTCTTTCAAAAATAAAAAGTTTTCCTTTTTAATAAATTCAAAAAGGTTCAAGTAAAAATTAGAGGATGTCCTTATTGATTTGCTTTATAAAAATTTTCTCCTAAAAACAAGCAGATTTCTTCTAACAATTTAATTTTTTTTACAAAATGACATAAAAAATTAATAAACAAGAAGTTATCTTCTCGTTTTCAGACGATATCCTTTTAAATAAATTTAAGAAGAAATTCAAGCTAAAATCCAGAAGAATTTCTAGCAAAAATTTCTTCAATTTTGTCCCCTCTCCCTCTCCTCGGCCAAATAGCTTTTTTAGGTGGCAGTCTCTTTGATTGTAGGTGAACTTTTTGGCTCTGTGTACGAACACATCCATATCAATTTTATGTGGATATGAGTATGTTAAATGTGCTAAACAGCCTGGCAATTGTTTGTATGGGAAAAATGTTAGCCTATTAATATATAGATAGTGCCGCATTTATTTCCAGTACGTTAAGAGTTCTGCCGACTGAGGGTTATTTTTGTAAAGCGCAGCCAAAAACCGATCATTTGTGAACTAATCCTGAAGTGCTTTCTTTTGAATTATGTCCGAATTATTATTTTTTGGATTATCCCAGGCATGTCCACATCCATAGGAACTATTTTAGAACACGTTCCAAAGTACTGCAGAGGGGGATAATTGCCACTTTGTGGTGCATTGTCATGTTAAAAAAGGCAAATGAAATCATTGCGTTGCATAGATGGAGAACCAATCTGTCTCGTTTTGACCTAGTTATGCACTAGGCTGGAACTAGCGTGATTTGCTGCAGGGTATTAATATATATGTATGCATGTATGTATTATATCGCACGTAATTGAAGCGGAAATCATTAGTAGCAAAAGCAGTCCACAGCAGCAGCCAGCGGTAAATGTGGTTAAATTCTGTTAGTATGCAAATTCACTACGGACATATGTATGTAGATAGCAATAAAAAGGAGAATAAACACGGTTACATAGAAGAAAAATGCACTGTAGTTTGAATTAGAATGCTTCCCATAAGCAGGACTTGGTGAAAGATCCAATGAGGAATCTTTATATTTTTGTTAGCGAGATCAGCAATATATGTTTGTAATTCGGAACCACTTGCAATCCCGAAATATTATTTATGCTTAATAATGCATAGCTTTTTACATTGCCAAGGTATTGTACCCAGAAATCTTTCGATAAGTTATCACAATATTCACTTCTGTACAATTTTTTATGCAAATCATATCGGAAATGAACATCATACATCCATATGTATGCATGTACAAATTTGATTGCAAAAATATGCGTACGTGTATTGCCACATCGCCCAACACACACATTGCATCGCTCATTTTGTGGCTTTTCTGTTTGTTGGCTGGTTTTCTGTTGGCGGCGGCGGCGGCGTTGTGCTGCTGTGCTTTAAGGCCCTCGGCAACTTACAATCTTGCATGACAAGCAGTGCATATGTGTGAGTGTCGGGTGATTGGCGCAAATATCAAAAATTTTTGATTTTCGTCGCCGCGAGCAGATAGCGAGCCGACAACAAGTACGTGTAGCACGACGGCTGCCGATTGCACTCACACCATCAAAAAAACACTAACACATATGCACTGCTTGTCATGCAAGATTGTAAGTTGCCGAGGGCCTTTAGGCCGGCGCGGCGTGTATTTGATGTCGCCTAAAACCGCGCCGCTTCAATGAAAATAATTACATGGCATTTACTTTGCTACAAAGTGAAAATAGTTCGATGCTTTTGTCGAATGCAAAACGCTAAAATGCATGCAAATTAAAGGCAATATGGTTTTTCACTCTGCCAGTGGGTTGCTCCCACACTGCCGACCCCCACCCCCCGGCAAGAACAAAAAATCCATTTGCGGTTATTTGGACTCATCAATAGAGCAGCAACAGAACAGTTTATGGCCACAAGCGTTTGCTGTGCACAAATAGAATAATTTTTTGACTCTGTCAATAAGTATAAATGCTTGGCAGTGAGTTTTTGATAGCATCGCTTAGTTGCGGAGTGACCAACTGCATTTGGAAATGTGTGTGTGTATACGAAAGTGTGTGAAAATTTGTTAATAACGTATTGATATTATTGATTTTGTATTCAAATGTGCTTTCATTTAAAGCCGCTGGGTGTTTGCTTTGCAAATTTCCAAGTCATAGTTTTATTGCACCATTTCCAGGTGGATTGTGCAGAGCATCAACTGCATTTTAGAAATAGTCAATTGGATTTGTGGAAAATTTAAATTGTATTTCCAATCTTCTTTTCTAAAATCCAATTTTCACTTTCCAAAATCCAGTTGACGTTTTCTAAAATCCATCTGGAAATGGTGTAGAGTACACCCGTTCCGCTTCGCCGTGACAAATCCTTTACTCGTATCTCTAACCCTATCCCCATCATTATCAGTATCAATATCAGTATCAGTATCAGTAGCAGTACCTATCAGTATGAGTGTCAGTATCATTATCAGTATCAGTATCCTATCCCTATCAGCATCTCTATCCCTATCCCTATCCCTCTCCGTATCCCTATCCCTATCCCTATCCTTATCCCTATCCCTATCCCTATCCCTATCCCTATCCCTATCCCTATCCCTATCCCTATCCCCATCCCTATCCCTATCCTTTACTCGTATCTCTAACCCTATCCCCATCATTATCAGTATCAGTATCAGTATCAATATCAGTATCAGTATCAGTAGCAGTACCTATCAGTATGAGTGTCAGTATCATTATCAGTATCAGTATCCTATCCCTATCAGCATCCCTATCCCTATCCCTATCCTTATCCCTATCCCTATCCCTATCCCTATACCTATTCTATCCCTATCCCTATCCCTATCCCTATCCCTATCCCTATCCCTATCCCTATCCCTATCCCTATCCCTATCCCTATCCCTATCCCTATCCCTATCCCTATCCCTATCCCTATCCCTATCCCTATCCCTATCCCTATCCCTATCCCTATCCCTATCCCTATCCCTATCCCTATCCCTATCCCTATCCCTATCCCTATCCCTATCCCTATCCCCATCCCTATCCCTATCCCTATCCTTATCCTTATCCCTATCCCATCCTATGGACATCATATCTATATAAAGGATGCCATATCCTTATTTAATATGTTATACTTATTTCAGACATACTCATTCAATTTAGTACCATTTCTCTAATTAAAATCTAATTCGACTATTTTCTAATTCCTATTATTTTCTTCTCTATTTGCAGACGTCCAAACTTCAGCCACCAAGGTAACAATATAACAACTCTCAACTGAAACAAATTTGCGAGCAAACTACCTTCACCATGCCCCAAAAAAACACATCGCTGTCGCTTAGCGGGCATAGAACCCTAACGAAGCGTCAGCGACAAAACTCCAATAGTAGTCCCCTTAGTGGTGCAATGTCACTTCAATTCATATACATTTCCATCACACTCCTGCTCAGCTGCCAATTGCCTGCCACCACTTTAGCCACTTTCTCACAAAAAGACTGTCGCGATCTCGGCGCCAATTCGCATTGCCAGTGTACAATAATGCCTCCACGCTTCGAAATCCAATGTCCCCCCATGGACTTCAATCAGAAATTCACTTTGCAAATTAACCCCGGCGAGCATGTGCAAATCGAATGCGATCGTGTGGATGCGCGCGAGTACCGTTTGCTGCCGCGCATGTCGGTCGGTGTTACGAAAATCGTTCAGATTCGCCATTGCCCGCTGCCGGGACTGACGCCGATTGCGCGCCTCTTCGACCACTTGGGCATAACGAAGGTGAATTATTTGATGTTCGAGAGCAGCGAATTGGGTGGCAATTTGACGCGTCAACATTTGAGTGATTTGCAGAGTTTGGCACATTTACGCTTCAGTTCGAACACCTTGACGCACATGCCGGAGGATTTATTTGCCGACTTGACCAATTTGAATTGGTTGGATTTGCGCTCGAATAATGTTAATTTGGCGGAGAAACTTTTCGAGCCGTTGCGTAATCTGAAATTCCTCGAATTGGGCCATAATAATTTGCAATACCTGCCAAGGGGCATCTTTAAGAATCAACGTAAGTTGCAACATCTCAATTTGTGGGGCAATCAATTGCGCAATTTGACCAAAGATGTCTTCGAAGATGCCACCTCACTGACCGACATCGATTTGAGCGCGAATAATATTGAAACTTTTACACCGGATGTCTTTGAGCCGTTGACAAATCTTAGCAGCATTTACATAAATGGCAATCATTTTCGCGAGCTGCCTTACGGTCTGTTCGCCAATAATAAGAATCTCACCGAATTTCGTCTGATTAACAATCGAGTTGCGCTCATTACACTGCCACCGGGCTTGTTCTCCAATTTGCCACATTTGCGGGATGTACGTTTAGCGTGCGAATTGGAAACGGTACCTGAGGATCTGTTCGCAAACTCAACGAAACTGGCAAATTTGACAATGAAGGAGAATATGTTGACTAGTTTGCCGGCGCGCTTGCTAATGGATCAATATGAGCTGTATGATTTGGACTTGTCACATAACCGTTTACAAACACTGCCGGATGTATTGTTCCAGAACACCAGAAATTTAGTCGTGCTCAAATTGTCACACAATCAAATTAGTGAAATATCGAGGTAAGAGATTTTGAAAGCTGGAAGTTCAGTTTTTAAGTGAAGCCTTTTCAATTGAAGCTTTTTTAGGTGAAGCTTTTTCAACTGAAGCTTTTTCAGGTGAAGCTATTGAAAGTTAATTCATTTTTAAAGTGAAACTTTTTCAATTGTAGCTTTTTCACTTGAAGCCTTTTCAACTGAAGCTTTTTCAATTGAAGGTTTTGAGTGTAAGAAGTTCTTTCTTAAAGTGAACCTTTTTCCAGTGAAGCTTTTTCTAGTTCCATTTCAATTGCATTCCAATTTCAATTTTAAAGTGAATATTTTTCAAATAAAGCTTTTTCAATTGAAGCTTTTACAATTGAACCTTTTTCATTGAAGCTTTTTCAATTGAAACTTTTCATTGCAAGAAGTTTATATTTAAAGTGAAGGTTTATCAATTGAAGCTTTTTCAAGTGAAGCCTTTTCAATTGAAGCCTTTTCAATTTAAGCGTTTTCAATTGAAGCTTTTAAGTGTAAGAAGTTCATGTTTAAATTGAAGCTTTTCCAATTGACGCATTTTCAAGTGGAGCTTTTAGAAGTGAACCTTTTTCAATTTAAGCTTTTTTGAATTGAAGCTTTTTCAAGTGAAGCCTATTCAATTGAAGCTCTTTCAATTGAAGTTTTTTCAAGTGAAGCTTTTTAAAGTGAAGCTTTTAGAAGTGAAGAAGTGAAGCTTTTTCAATTGAAGGTTTTTCAATAGCAGCTTTTTCAACTGAAGCTTTTTCAATTTAAACTTTTTCAAGTTAAGCTTTTTCAAGTGAAGCTTTTTCAAATTCGATCTCAATTTCATCCCAATTTCAATTTCGATTCTTTTTTCGATTAAGAGTTCCTTAATTAATTACTTACAATAACAACTTTAGAAGTTCACTTTTAAAGTGAAGCTTTTTCAATTGAAGCTTTTTTTCAAGGGAAACTTTTTCAATAGCTGCTTTTTCAACTGAAGCTTTTTCAATTATAACCTTTTCAAGTGAAACTTTTTCAAGTGAAGCTTTTTCAAATTCGATCTCAATTTCATTCAAATTTCACTTTCGATTCTTATTTCGATTAAGAGTTCCTTAATTAATTACTTATAATAACAACTTTGAAAGTTCATTTTTAAAGTGAAGCTTTTTTCAGGGGAAGCTTTTTCAATAGCAGCTTTTTCAACTGAAGCTTTTTCAATTTAAACATTTCAAGAGAAGCTTTTTCAAATTCGATCTCAATTTCATTCCAATTTCAATTTCGATTCTTATTTCGATTAAGAGTTCTTTAATTAATTACTTCTAATAACAACTTTTCATCTCTTGCCCTCAACAGCGAACTCTTCAATCCGCTCGTCAATCTGCAAACACTGTACCTCGACAACAACAATTTGATCTCAATCAATATTTACGCCTTCCGTGACACATCCAACTTGAGATTCATAAATTTGGAGAACAACAAAATCGATCTCGCTCCAGCGGGTGCTACCATTTTCGATGCCAACTCGCCATTCCAGTTCCTCTTCAAGCTGCAGGAGCTCAATCTACGCAACAACTCAATTATGTACATTTTCAATGATTGGAAAACTCAACTGCCTCAGCTGCAGAAACTCGATCTGAGTTACAACAACATCAGCATATTCCACGATCAGGACCTTCAATTCCTCGGCAAGTATGGCGTTGACGTCAATCTCACCCACAATCTCATACATGAAATCAATTTCAATACAATCAAAATTTTGGATGCACCTTTCGCCAACCGACTCATACGCATCGATCTCAATGATAATCCGCTGCACTGCGATTGTCTAATGCTGCATTTCTTGCAATTTGTTTTCGGCGAATTTCGTGAAAAATTCGAAAATAAAATTGAGCTTGTCACATCACAGCTGAAATGTGACGGACCGAACTCCCTGCGAGGTAAGCACATGCATGAGCTCAGCTATATGGAACTTGTATGTCCGCTGGACGATAGTGCCTCAACCGAGAAGCGTTGTCCGCGCGGCTGTGACTGTTGGGTGCGACCACATGACCTGATGTTGCTGGTGAAATGCTCCAATGGCAATATGACACGCGTGCCAACGCTGCCACACGAGCCACTGCTCAAGGGCATTGAATTGTTTGTGGAAAATAATAACATCGATCGGCTGCCGCTGGGCAACACTGTCGGTTATGCCGATGTTAAACGCATTCACCTGGCGGGCAACCAACTGCATCGGCTGGAGGCAAAGAACTTGCCAATGGGACTCGAATACCTGGATGTACGTAACAACATGCTACAGCGGCTGAACGAGAGCGTTTTGAACTTCTTCAACAACAGTCATACTCTCGAAGGTCTTCTGCTCTCACAGAACTCGTGGATGTGCGATTGCGAGGCAAAACCGCTGCTCGTATTCACGCAAAGCGCTGCCATGCTGCAAAAGCTGGCGGTGCGCGATTTCATTGAGATGCGTTGCGCGGTGGATCCGGCAAAACCGCTCGAAGTGAAATGGTTCAAAGATGTTTCCGTGGCGGATCTGTGTCCCGCCGAATTTGGTCTTATAATTGCGATGGGTGTTGTGATTGCTTTGCTGGGTCTCATAATTGGCATTTGCGTTGCGCTCTACTACAAATACAATCAGGAAATTAAGGTGTTCCTTTATGCGCACAACTGGTGTCTGTGGTTCGTCACCGAAGAGGAGCTCGATAAAGATAAGAAATATGACGCCTTCGTTTCCTACTCGCACAAAGATGAGGCTTTCATTGCCGATTATCTCGTGCCCGAGCTGGAACACGGACCCATTCCCTTCAAGTTGTGCATACATGTGCGTGACTTCATTGTGGGCGGTTGCATACCCGACCAGATTATACGTTCCGTGGACGAGTCCAGACGCACGATTGTAGTGCTCTCACAAAACTTCATCGAATCGGTGTGGGCGCGCATGGAATTCCGTGCAGCTCATCAATCGGCTCTGAATGAGAAACGCTGCCGTTTGATAGTCATCATTTACAGTGACATTGATAATATCGACAATTTGGATAGCGAACTGCAGGCATACCTCAAAACAAACACCTATCTCAAGTGGGGTGATCCATATTTCTGGGATAAATTGCGTTATGCCATGCCCCATCCGAGCCGTAAGCAAAACAGTGTTCTCGAAAAGTCGGCCATGAAGAGCCCAGTGGATGATAAATTGGAGCTAATTAAGCCATCACCTGTGACACCATCGCCCACGACACCACCCGCCATTGCGGCGGCGGCAGCAGCAGCGGCGAAGAATCAACTAATAGCGCATTTGAACGGTGGTACACCGCAAACGACTGTAATTATACCGAATGGTAAAATGGCAAATGGTATAAATGGCAATGGCACAACGCCAACCGCCGCCCAGAACTATCAGCACATGAACGGTAAGACAACACAACAGAATGGCAATGGACACATCAATGGCGCTTTCATCATCAATACAAATGCGAAGCAAAGCGATGTATAGAATAGGGAGAAGGCGGAAGTGTTTCAGCGATTCGATGATGACTTATTCTTTCGATGAGGCTGAGACAACAACGCGGCGTTGGGTGAGATGAAGAGGCGTTAATGAAAGAGGGATGCATAATAAAAAAAAAAAAACAGAACAAAAGAAAAGCAAAAACAACAAGTAGGAGATAGAGAGGCTTGCTGCTAGATAAATGATGAAATTAAATTGAAGAAATGCCAAATTTTATCAATCAAATCTGAATTGCCGTTTTAACAAAAAAGAACAAAATAAGTTTGCAGTTTAAGTATAAAATGTCTACTTTTAGGCGCCTGCAAATGTTTGTATAACATTTTCGAAATGCATGCCTCATGCTTAGGTTTTTCATTTATGATAAATTTATTGTATAGGCATAATAACTGTTTTCAAAGCAACATTAAGTTTTTTTAGGAAAAAGTGAGCCTATACAATAAAATATAATGTAATACAAGAGCCTACTTTTAGGCGCTCAAAAATTAATATGGCTTCAGAAAACTGTAAACCTCATAGTTAAGCAACTATTTGCAAGTAAATTAAATAGTGAGCACGCGTTTTGCTGGCTAAACTTCGTTTATGCAAAGAAAATGGTAATAAAAAAAATTAAAGCATACTTTTAGATACTATGGAAATTAGGCAGATATTAGTGTAACATTTAAACCTTTTTTTAAACATTGCAAAACGTTGCTACACATGATTTTGAATTAGATTTAAGTTTGAACTGCATTAAGTTTTTATTGATTTTCTTTTAGCGATAGCGGACAAAATTTAATTACTAGATTTTTATACACTTTCGAGCGTTAAGCTGATAGTTTTAAGCAACAACAAGAAATTAAGAATTTTCAAACAAAAAAAACATTTTCAAAAATTGTTATAAAAAAACAATGATTTTGAAGTACATTTATTTTTTTTTTTAAGTAAAAAATTAAAAAAAAATTTTTTTTTAGGATTTGGACAACAGCAGCAACAAGAAAATGCAAAATTTTCAAAAAAAAAAACACTTTCCAAAAATTGTTATAAAACAAATCGTAATTTTGAAGTACATCATTTTTTAACAAAAAAAAATCAATAAACTTTGTTTTAGCAGCAACAACAGCAAATTGAAGATTTAAAAAAAAAAACTTTTTCAAAAATTCTTATAAAAAGAAATCGCAATTTTGAAGTACATCATTTTTTTTAACAAAAAAATTCAATAAATTTTGTTTTAGCAGCAACAACAGCAAATTGAAGATTTAAAAAAAAAAATTTTTCAAAAAATTTTATAAAAGGAAATCGTAATTAAGAAGTACATAATTTTTTTTTTTTTTGATAAAAAAAATTCAATAATTTTTTTTAACAATTGGACAACAGCAACAATAGAAAATGCAAGATTTTCAAAAAAAAATAACTTTTTCAAAAATTGTTATAAAAGAAATCGTAATTTTGAAGTGCATAAATTTTTTTTTAACAAAAAAAATCAATAAATTTTTTTTAGCATTTGGACAACAGCAACAATAGAAAATGCAAGATTTTCAAAAAAAAATAACTTTTTCAAAAATTGTTATAAAAAATAGTGATTTTGAAGTACATTTTTTTAAACTAAAAAAATACAATATATTTTTTTTTTTAATATTTGGACAACAGCAAATAAAAAATTTTCAAAAAAAAAAACCTTTTTAAAAAATTGTTATAAAAGAAATCGTAATTTTGAAGTACATCATTTTTTTAACTAAAAATGCAATAAATTTTTTTTAACATTTGGACAACAGCAACAATAGAAAATGCAAGATTTACAAAAAAAAAATGGATAAAAACTTGTTATAAAAGAAATCGTAATTTTGAAGTACATCATTTCCTTTTTTGTTTTTAACAAAAAATTCAATAAATTTTGTTTTAGCATTTGGACAGTCATTTTGTTACATACTAGCCATCTACTTTCTATGAATCTCTATATATTTAAACTCAGCGGTTTTGTATACAAACAGATCAAACAAGATTCTCACATTATAAAGTAAATTAAAGGCTTTATTTGAAATTTTCAAGTTTTCAAATATGCACAGTGTTGACAAAGCACTAACAGACATTTGAATATGTGGTTACATACATATATTCATAAGAAGCATAGCTACATATGTACATATTTTAAGCATATGTACATAAAAACACACACAAACAAACAAGCACACAAATTTAGTTCACAAATGCAATATGTAACAAATCCAAAAACTAGAATTAGCAGACACACTTTGACTTTAATTTGATTTCAATTCGATATATGTAAGTATGTACTCATTAGATTTCTTAAAATAAGAGAAAAAAAAATTAAAATATGAAATTGCTATAAAAAAAGCTTAGTTTTAGTTTAGTATGTAAATCCAAACAAATGCCTTCTATAAAAGTATGCATACGCATATGTATGTATATTAAATTATATACAACTTAAACAAAAAAAAATAAAAAAAAAAATAATGTAAAATAAAAAAAAAAAAAAACTAAGGTAAAGTAAAACAAAAATTAACAAACAATTAATAAACGTTTTAAACTAAAATAATGGGATTAAGAATAATAATAATAATTAAAAAATGTAATAATTAAAAATTGTATGTAAGTAACGTACATAAAAATTAGTATAAGAAGTAAAGCAAAAGCAAATATGTATGTATTTTATTATGCTTATGTAATTAATACATCATACATACTATATATTTACGTAATCATATGGCACACATTATAACACATACATACATATGTAAATATATGTGACGATGCATAAAACAACTCGAATAATAGGCTGGCTCAAAATAGCATAGACTTTATTAATTCTCGATTATATTTGTTCTCGTACACATACACATATGTATTAAGTAAAAAAAAACTCATTGATAACAAAAACACAGATCCATATACATAAGTATATCTGTGGAATAGTACATATATAAAAACGGCAAAACTTCAACTTTAGCTTTCATAAACAAATGCATGCGTACATAAATAAATACGATGTGTTGTCTATCTGTCGCTCAAGTTTTTGTGTGTGCAGCAAGAAATGTATCGTATTTTTTTTTTTTTAAAGATAAAATGTATATTTGTATAAAAATATACAATATTGTATTATATCATAATACATGCATATATACATACATACATAAGTAAGAAGTATGTAAATCGCTGTACACACCACAAAATTTACAAAAATATGTACATCCGATACATACATATGCATGTATGTTCACTGGTATCTATGTATATTTGAACATAATTTGTAATACATACAGCTCCGGTCAACTAATTAGCAACGCTACGGCACTGATATTTATTCCTTCAATAGTAATGAAATTCCATCGAAATTTTTTGCTCTTTTTCAGTACATATATCATTTTAAATGTAATTTTATGGATTCCACTTGCTTTTCTAACATACCTCAAATATATCGCATTTTATTAAGACTTAAGCCAAAAATGCACTTTTTTAGTCGATCACATAATTAGTAACGCTCTTATTTTATGGTCAAAAATCTAATTTTTTATTAATAATAATTAATATTTTGTTGTCAAACCATTATTTCTAATCACAGCTTCCCACTTACGAGGCATTGACTCAAAAAAATTTGCGCAGACATCCTTTGGAATACTTTCCCACTCCCACTGCGCTTTTTCAACAAATCAGCGAAATTTCTTAGTTTTTGCAAGCGGACTTTCCCTTTAAAGTGCTCCCCCAGATTCTCGATACGATTTAGATCCCGACTGCATGAAATCCAGTCGAAAAATCTAACAATTTTTCCCTCCATCCACCGTTTTGTTGATCTTGCGATCATGTCGGACCGTTATCTTGCTGAAAGATCCATGTCACCGGCATGTTCTCGTTTCAAGTAGGGATCATGGTGTCATTTAATATCGAAATGTACTAATGCAGATCCATGCGATCCTCAATTTTTATAATTGGCAAAATCCTACTCCATGACATAGCGCTCCAGACCATAATATTACTGCCACCGTGCTTAGATGTAGATCGAGTATACTTAGGGTCGAATGTTTGGGACTGGGGACGGCGTACGTAATATTTCCCATCAGGGGAAAGTCTATTTCTTTCTTTTTTCTTGTTTGTTTTACCTTCGTCGTCCCCAGTCAAAAGAATTCGACCCGATTTACACCTAAGCAGTAATATTATGGTGTGGGACGCAATGTCCTGGCGTGGGATTTCGCCAATTACAAAAATTGAGAGTAGCATGGACCGTATATAGTATATTTCGATATCAAGTGACACAATGCACCCTATTTAAGATGACAAAATGCCGGTGACATGGATCCTTCAGCAAGATAACGATCCGACACCTACCGCAAGATCAACAAAACAGTGGATGGAGGGGAAAATTGTTAGATTTCTCGACTGGACTTCATGCAGTCCGGACCTTAAACGTATCAAGAATGTGGGGGAGCACAAAAAAAATTCCGCTAGCATAAAATAAGATATTTCGTTGATTTGTTGATAAAAGCGCAGTGGGACTGGGAAAGTATTCCGAAGGATGTCTGCACAAATTTTTTTGAGTCAATGCCTCGTAAGTGGGAAGCTGTGATTAGAAATAATGGTTTGACAACAAAATATTAATTATTATTAATAAAAAATTAGATTTTTGACCATAAAATAAGAGCGTTGCTAATTATGTGACCGACTAAAAAAGTGCATTTTTGGCTTAAGTCTTAATAAAATGCGATATATTTGAGGTATGTTAGAAAAGCAAGTGGAATCCATTAAATTGCATTTAAAATGAGATCTATACTGAGAAAGGACAAAAAATTTGGAGAGAATTTCGGTATTATTGAAGGAAGAAATATCAGTGCCGAATCGTTGCTAATTAGTTGACCGGAGCTGTATGTACTTACATATGTAAAATAATATTACTGCTAAGTGTATACATACATATTTATATATGAATTAAAGCGTAAAGAAAATTTAAAATAAAATGCATATTTTAAATGAAGAAAACAATGAAATTTGTTCTTATTACAAAATCCAAAAAGAAAATCATCAAAGTTAGAAGACAATGGGTATTCTAATAAGTAAATAAAAGCAATTTCATGCTTCAAAGAATATGCAAATGAGTAAGTACAAGTGAAATGGATTTTTTTTGTTTGATTACAACAATTTCAGAGCGCAGCTATTTAGGAAAATATCTATGGCAGTAATTATACCGAATCTCCCTATTTCTTTCAATTTTTCTGAGAGAAAAATCAGTTATGTGCAGACTACTGCCAACTAGTGATGGGCGAGTCCGAGATGTTTAGACAATCGAGAGAATCGCCATCGTTGCAAATTCACAATCGAGTCAAAAGTTGACTCGCTCCTCGACTACACAATCGAGATGTTTTTGCGATTGTTCCGAGTCAGCGAGTCGGAGGTTGTTTCGATGACATCTCGACTACACAACCGAGATGTTTTTGCGATTGTTCCGAGTCGGCGAGTCGGAGATTGTTTCGATGACATCTCGACTACACAAGCGAGATGTTTTTGCGACTGTTCGGAGTCGGCGGGCCGGCTGTTGTTTTGATGATTTGTTTTAGTTGATAAAATAAACTGAATGAGTGTTGTTGATGAAGAAAGTAGGATTGTTAATGGAAGTGAGGCAAATACATATGTAAATAAATGAACCAAATTGAAAAATATGCTATATATAGACGCTGCATTTTTGCAATCACAATTAAAGAGTGTCGTGCTTAATAAATACAATTAATTATTTAAACATTAATACATTAATAAATTTTCTGAAGTGAGACGCTTACGAAACAAATTAATTTTACGAGCAGTAACAACGGCAATAGATTTGTACCACTGTATACTTTTTTTAAGCAATTTTGATATTCAAGCGGCAACAATAAATGTTATGAATTTTTGCAGCGAGTCCGAAATGTAGGGTTGCTTTGAAAACGAGAGGAAACATTGGCGAGTCTGAGATGTTTTAGCGATTGTTTCGACTGACGGCCATTTACGACTTGACTCGAATACGAATGAAAACCATCGAGAGCATTCGAGATGTTTCAACAATCGAGAGAATCGAATAAAACATCTCGGACTCGCCCATCACTACTGCCAACAAACAGAAATATGTTCGAGTTAGGAAGCCACATCGTGTGGACTATGCTGGGCGTAACCCTACGGTGACTTTGGAGTCCAAAAACACGCCCTCGAAAGATTTATTTTGACCACTTTTTTTTTAATTCAGGAAAAAATAGTATTTTTACGATCGCTAGAGGGTTAAAATGTTCAAGAAAATTATTCGCCATAAAATTTCAGTAGAAAAAATCCTTGTAAAATTAACCTAAAAGACCACAGGAAGCGAAAAACATATATTCCTCGGAATTTTAAATGGGTTTTATTTCGGTTTCTCCTGAAGCGATCGAAATGCTTCTTTCACTAAGTATTGGGTGGAAGTGACCCCAATTACATAATAAAACCTCCTCTCAATCCTTCAATCTCAGAGATCGAACCGTAAATACCCAAGATATTAAAAAAATGTATTTGACAATTCTCGAAACTGGCCAATAGTTCTAAAAATGCAAAGAATATTCTCAGAATATTTACATATCGCTAGCTTAGAGTGCAAATTGGGTAAGTCTGTCCTGTTTTTTCAAACTTTGTAATGCTAGGGACACACATCGTAGTATAGTAGAAATATTGAGATCTATACCACATATGTGTCACTCTCATATTGTAGTTTAATTGAAAATTTTCATAGTAAAGCCAAATCACAGTATTGATATTATAATATTTCTACCACATGTGTGTCTGAGGCATAAGAGAGACAACCCAGCAGAATTTGAGGTAAGGAGGTACATATTCAGTAGAATATTCATTATGAAAAATACCCTGAAACTAAGTTCAAAATTCATTGCTGAAAAAACAACTGAACACGCAGTGAAGACATCAGGTGTACTGAAATACATGCTATGGAAGTTCTCCCTGCGTATTCAGGCCTTTTTTCCTACAGAAACTCTCCCTTCTCGTTCAGCAGTTTTTAGGTAGTTGATTTTCGACGCCACCTTTATATAAAAACGAAAGGGAAATTTCAGATTTTAGAACTACATCTCTACTGAATATTCAGTAGGAAATATGTGCTGTTTTCCAGCTGATAAATACTGCAGGGAAAAAACAAAAAATAAAACAATTTCGAAATAAAAATAAAAAATTCTGTCCATGTAAATATTTTGGACTTACACAATTTTCTTCGCTTTTTTGACTTACACAATTTGCGTATCACTGAATAAAAACGAGTAGACAAATGACAAGTATCACAGACTTGTTTAGCGTGGTGCGTATTTGATTTTTCTGGCGTTCTACATAAAGATACACTTTTTCCTAAAAGTGGAGTTACACAGTTTGCACTCTAAGCTAGCGATATACATATCTGCTATCTGAAACTAGAGCGTGTACAGAGGCTCTCTAGTCTACATCTGTACGACAGCAGCGCTACGCACAAACCCCTCAGCAGCGCAAAATAAGATACTCAAACTGTACTCCGCGGACTTTGTCGATAAAATCGTAGAGGAAAAGACGGCGTAAAGGCTTTGAGTAACATTTGGACGCAGCAACATGCCGCGGCTAAATGACAGTTCAGACTACGTTACCCCCCAAAAGCGACCTCAAGAGAGGACCACGACGAGTAATCGTAGAACAGTACAGATGGAAGAAATTACTACGAACCAATCGCCATATATATACTACATATACGTACAACTTATTTACAGACGGAGCTAAATGGATGCAAGGGTGTAAACTGCAGTGTTTTGTCCGCAGCTTGGGATACAACAGTAATTTAGGCTTCCGGACAACTGCAGTATCTTGCAGGCCGAGGTTTAGGCTGCCTAAAAAGCGGCGAAAATTGCAGCTGAACTAATGCCCTCAAACTCTCGTTAAATATTTTTATCGATAGTCAGGCAGCAATCAAAGCGACCATGGCAGCGACGACTACCTCTATGCTTTTGAAACAGTGCAGGGCCAAGCTACATGAAATCTGTGCGTATAGACGCTTTACTATTCGTACTGGGTACCCAGACACCAGAGAATCGAGGGAAATGAGCGGGCCGACGTGTTAGCCAAAGCCGGGGCATCACTAGCGCAAGCGACTGTGGAAAACATTTTCCCCTATCTAAATTACCATAAAGCTCAAATAGATGAGGCACTGATACAGGCCCGTAGCCAGGAATTCGTTTCGGGGGGGGCTTACAGAAATTATGGACAAATTGCACTCCCCCCCCCCCCCCCCCACATACATATACATATGTACATACATAGGTCAAATGAAAGTTATTCATATTGGTTGATTATTTTGAAAATGAATATGGAAAAAATTTGTACATATGTACAAGATTACTGAAAAGCTATTTTAATTGACTTTTATTATGTACATACATACATACATATACATATGGAATGTGGTACAAAATTTCATATAAAACTTTCTTTTACAATAACCTTTTCATCAAAGAAGTAGCCTTCTGGATTTGTTTTTTGATAAAATGTCTATGACATGGTCAGGATCAACAGCAATATCCCAGTGAATGGAGATCATAGCGAGAACTCGAACTTAGGCTTCCTTACTTGTTATCTAGAAATTTAGTGTTGGCAGAAAAAATTTTGATATATTTAATTTAACGAGCACAGGCCCATGTTATATTTAATTTTTTATTTTTTATAAACTAGAAAAAAACTTTTTAAGCATGGATGTAACTACAGCTGTTTCGCCTTAGATCCCTCTAAGACTCATCAGGTTACTTTTGCTTCTGCCAAGACTCGAACTTGCGCACTTTGGTTGGGGCTAGGTTCACGAAAAAAGGGCTTGAAAAAGCTAAATTTTTTAAAGAAAATCCAAACCCGCTTTCGCCATGCTTGACATTCGAATTTGTGAGACGCGAGTTGAGGAAATTACAAAAAAAAATACTTCCTTCGAATTTCGGGGGGGGCTTGAGCCCCCCGAGCCCCCCCCCCCTGGCTACGTGCCTGCACTGATACAGAAAGGCGATTTCTAATGGCATCCTGTCATCCTGTAAGATCGTAAAAATCACGCTTTGCTCATACAACGCAAAAACCGCAAACTATCTACTCACACTCCCAATAGCAGACTGCAGACTGGCGTTCGGCATCCTAACCTGGCACAGTCTCACACCGTCTGAAGTGCTCAAAATGGGACTGGTGCAGAGTCAGACGTGCACGGCATGCAATGACCCTGATGCTGTCGGCACTCTGGAATTACTTCTCTGTCAATTTCCAGCTTTTTGCAGGCACCGCCTTAGCCGTATCGGTTCAACATATTTCTTTTCACTAGAATGCATTGCGGATCGAGAAATACACAAAATATTGAAACTTGCGACGACTTGTATTCCAGAGTAGGTAATATAATATAATGCCTCAATGCGCTATTGGCGACACTAAAGACCTCAGCCAACATAACCCAACCTACACACATATATCGTCGGCTGAGTGCAAGAGCAAAGATTATTTTAAAGACGCCCTAATTCAAGATTTCGTTCAGAAAAGCTCGTAGAGAACTTGTTAAAAATTAATGTCAATTTCTTTGTCGCGACTAGGCCTTGCTTGGCTAGGGTTAATACCATAAAACCTTTACTATTACATCAGCTAGGTTTACAGTAGGTACCATAACCAGCGATTACTAGTGACTAAAAACTCCTCGACATTCGTCAAACAGCATTGCACAAAGGATAGAAGTCCTGCCAAGTTATTACATCAAGGTATTGACAATTGTTTTAAAGCCTTGCCTCTGAAGTAAGACGTAAGGATAAGCCCAAAAGTGTCCTGTAGCAAGAAAAAAATACACGCACTTAAAAAAAAGAAAACAATGTACAAAAATTCATGCACAGATTTCTCTGGTTTAATTGGTATTAATTTTTAAGTCGTTGTGTAGCATTGAACGTTATCAAGAGCCCTTCTGCCTCACTGCGCGAAAAGGCAAAACGTAAACAAAAAAAAACCCCAACTAATGCAATACGCCAGGAATTTGCGCAGCAATAACATTTTTAAATTTTTCCTTCGTTTGTTTCAAATAACAACAATGACACGAAACAACAACTCTGCAAAAAGATTGAAAAGCTCAAGCTGCAAAATGGAATACGCTTGCAGCGTTGCTTGCTCCGCTCCAAACGTCTTAGTACTCAATTTTTCGTTATGCGCTCATATCTCAAATAGATAGAGAGGGAATTGGATTTTATGAGCAAAAATGGACAAAGAGAACGCAATGTATGGCGAGCCTCAAAAATTGCGTATTAGCGAAGGAAGAATTGTCACTTAAAGCCCGTCTCCACATAACTTGATTCGCCAGCGAAACATCTAGGGAAACATTTCGCTAAATAACCCGTCTCCACGAGGCTGATCGTTATTCAGTTTAACATTTCTCTTTCTTGTTCTTCTTAAATATTTGTATGTTTGCTTATTTTTGTGTTTTTGTTTTGGTCTGTGTGAGATTTCGATAGATTTTCGATACAAAATTAGAGAAGGCATCGATATCATCGCGTTTGGCTAGAGGATTGAAAACAAAACAAGTGTTTCAATCTTCAGTGGCTCTCAGAAATTTGTACGGAAATTGGCGAATTTCGGCACTCGAGGTCGAAACAAGATTGAGAGAGCGAGCGCAGAAAGAAAGAGCGAAACACGTTATGTGGAGACATGGCATTAGAGAAAATACATATTGGACGTATTTTTAACTGACGTGCTATCAAGTGGTTGGTTAAATGCGAACGCTTATCTCATTCTGTAAATATAAACGTTTCAACCCTAGCGGAATATATGTACCTTTTTATTATCCATTATTATAAGACATTTAAGTACCACAGAATTCCTTATTATCAGCAATTATCTACACTCAGGGAAAAACAGCATTTTAAAATCAAAAGTAAAATTTTTATTTTCATAATGCACGTTTTAAACCAAACCATTTTTATTTTAATAATGAAAATTTTTAAATTGAAAATGAAATTTTTGAATTAAGAATGAAAATTTTTTAAGTAAAAATTCATTTTGGATTTAAAAAGAAACATACTTAAATTAAAAATGAAAATGAATGCTGATTCAAAAACTCGCTCTTTGTTCAAAATTTTTTTGTGAGAAAATATTTTTTTGTGAGAAATCGAACCAAAACAATAATGAGAATCGATTTTTTTTAATTTTGCTTTTACAACGATTTATATCAGGGCTGCTCAACGCTCTCGTATTGAAAGTACAAAACTCAATACATCTACAAATTTGGTATATGCACTGAAAAATATTTTCGCTCATTTAAATTTTTTTATGAATTCCAATAAAATATTATTTTAGAATTTATTTTCAAATGGTAGTATCACATACATACAAATTTTTTTTTATTTTTTATATGAAAATTTTTTGAATACAAATTTTTTACAGTGCTTTCATTCTTTTAATTTTTTTTCATTACACATTTGTTATTGTAAATTTCGATTTCTTACGGCAGTGCTCGAGCTCCTATACAAAGTGCCTTTGCTCTGCACATTCAATATGAATCATAGGCACATACATATCAAATTTTTTAATATCTAAGTGCTTATGGGAGTGCAAAGAAAATTTTATTTTCATATTTGAAGTGAAAATATGTATATGTGCCTATGATTCGGAACAAAACAAAAACAATTGTGCTTTGAGTGCCTATGAGGTGAGCAGCCCTGATTTATATTATTCATGGCTTCTTTTTTAGGAAAAGGGAAGTATAAAAAGGTTACTACAATTCAATATAATGTTTAATGTTCCACTAAGTGATGATGTTGGATTGAATTTCAGGTTGATGTCATGGTTCGAATCCGGAGGAGAATATAAAATAAAGAAGAATAAGGAGAATAAGAAATAAAGATAGCAAAAAGTTAAGGCTAAGTAGAAAAGAAGAGGAGAACAAGCCGAGGCTACATTTTTGTAGTTGGGACTCGGATTGAGAGAAGATGAAGAGAATGCCGTTAGATACAATTTCGAATCCGGAAGAGAAAATGATATACTTAGAGAACTCTGCAGCGTTTTTTTTTTCTCATAGTGCTTAAAATAAAAATAAACATTTTTAAATTTAAAATGTTTTTTCTTGATTTAAAAATTTTACAATGTACATTTTTAAAATAAAAATGTTGGTATTTACATCACTTTTAAACACGTTTTTGCCCAATTTAAGCACGTTTTCATATGTTTTATATTTTTTTCCCTGAGTGTAAGACTTATTTCCCATGTTGAATAATTATTTTGTGTAAGGTATGTAGACAACACACAAGGCCTTATTATAAAGAATTATCTAAGCCTTATTTTCATGGCGGGCAAGCCTTGGTAATAAGGATTCCTCTCAGAGAGAGCAGTCCTTACAGTCTGATGACATCAGCACAGGAAAATCAGCCTTATTTTAAGCCCTTGGCCATACAACTTTTGTTAGAATTTTCAGGCATTTTTTCGTAAGCCTTTAAATCTTCTGGAATAAGCCTTAAATAGGACGTAGATTTTTCGGATGGAATAACAACAATAACATAGCTAAACAAAGTTCATTGACATAACACAGCGGGGGGGGTGGGGGGGGGGGTGGTATGACAACCAAATGGAAAAGGTTCAGGCGCACCAAAGCGCAGACATGCCGCCAAGTGAAAAACAAGAATTTTGCCAAAAAAAAAAAATGATGGCTACGCGCCTGGCGGCAGCAGCAGCAACAGCGCAGCACTACAGCTGAAATGGAGTGGTAGGTACCTACTGGTGCAGCCGCTAGAAGAGAATATGAATGGCGCGGCAATAAAATGCTCAAAACAATGTGTGCTGCAGCGCACACCATCTCCAACAACAACAAGAACAACGTCATGGCAACAATTGCCAAAAGCAAGTACCAGAAAACAGGTCAACGACAGGAGGTGACTGGCAACACGAGTGCGTTATAAGGGAATGAGGAGGAAAATGTGCATGCATGCACGTGAGTTTGTTGCACTGTTATCTATCTAAGTGCTCAAAGTAAGTTTGCTAAAAATTTCGCGTTGTTGCAGCAGTAGCAGTAGTATGTAGTTGTTGTTGTTGCCGTTGTTGTTATTGCTGTTATTATTGTGCACGTTGGCAACGCATTAAAAACTTTTGAAGCCATTTAAGGCACCATTTCATTGAATCGCTAATTTCGCAAGTCAATAGTTGGTTGGTCGGTTGCTTGTTTGTTGTTTTGTTGTGTTGTATTGCGCCATACATAGTATTTTCGAAGCACCGAAAGAGCCGGTATAGAAAACAATTCTCGCTGCCAAGCAGAGGCATAGTGAGTGACAACTTGGCTAGAGACAAGTTGGGCGCGCATGTGTTGCGGTGGAATCGTAAATGCCTCGGTAGAAGAACTGAATCTATTAGCCAAAGTGCATTATGCCTGATGATTGCCATTTATTGCACGTTGGAAATTAAATAAAGGTGGCATGGGGAACGTGTGAAGAGCCACTTTAACTTTGCATGCCACAAGTTAGATCCACTACAATGCCGTAATAACTTAGACAAGTTTATGTCTTCAACTAAAGAAGGATGTAGAATTTCTAAATGGCTACAATATTTCAATACTTCCAGACGGGCCTTTGTAAGTAAAAGTATTCATACGTATTAGCATCATTCGTTGGTGACAGAGAAAGGAGCAAACTTCCGCCGCATGCGAAAGTAAAGTAAGTGAAGAGAATTTGGTCCCAGTTTCAAATCAGCGGCGATTATCAGGAAGGGGCAATTATTGAACTCGTACAACATTTAACGAACATACAGCGTCGTTTTCGTAAGGTCAAGAAAACCTTTAAGCATAAATATGCTCTGCCAAAAGACCAACATACTCCATTTCTTGCATTTAAGTCAAAGAGTGCTTTAAGCTCCTAACTGTATTATTACCATTACAGTATTTAGCAAAGATAAGCACTCTTTTGCTCTCAGGTCTTCTTTCTCTAGTCTGAACTAATTTATTATTGGACTAGCAAATACCCGTCCCGCTTCGGGGACCTTTACCTTTACTTTTACCTTTACCTTTACCTTTACCTTTACCTTTACCTTTACCTTTACCTTTACCTTTACCTTTACCTTTACCTTTACCTTTACCTTTACCTTTACCTTTACCTTTACCTTTACCTTTATCTTTACCTTTACCTTTATCTTTACCTTTACCTTTACCTTTACCTTTACCTTTACCTTTACCTTTACCTTTACCTTTACCTTTACCTTTACCTTTACCTTTACCTTTACCTTTACCTTTACCTTTACCTTATGTGTTGAAGAACTGCTCAACGCCTTTCATTTGCTACCAAAATCGCTCAGAAACTTTGCGGAGTCACTTGGTTCCACGTTGTGACCCATATCTGGGGACCCGGCCTATGCATAACAATGTTGAAGTCATCACCAAGACCTTTCAATTGATACCAATATCGCTTAGAAACATTCTAGGGTCATCCGGGTCGACGTTTTGACCCATATTTGGAACCCTGGCCTAGGCATCACAATAAAAATAACTCTATGTTGAACGCCTGCTCAACATCTTTCATTTGATACCAATATTGCCCAAAGACTTGCTAGGTCACTCTGGGTCCAAATTTGGGTATATTTTCCTAAATTCTATATACCCTATCACGTGCGCTTATACCATATGATTCTACTGTGAAAATTTCATAAAGACCGGTTGATTACTTTGGGAGTCCATAAATAACACGCGCACACACACATACACACACATTCATTTTTATATAATAGATATATCCCTGCAAAAAATGCGACTAATCCGGGATACAACCGGGATCACTCGCAATGGAGCATGCGACTACTTCCTTTTTGTATCTCTTTATATGGAATGAAGTGTTCCTTTTTGTTTGAGCATGTCCTATATGGAGACTAATTGTACTCTTTTATACCTGAACGAGTACGAATGTAGAGAAATCCACTTTGATGCCAATAGGATACCAAATGGAAGTTGTACCCTTTTACTTATACCTGAATTGCAAAAAAAAAAATGCAATTACAAAAGTATATTTCAAAATTCGTTTATAGCCTTTTGAGTAAAATTGCCAACAATTACTCTACATTTTTAACGTTCCGGGTATAATTGGGAGTAATTGTAGCCAAGGGTACCCGAAAGAGAGTTGTCCGGGACAAATCTCTTTCGAGACTAATCGCACAATTTTTTGCAGGGATAAAAGTGGTTTCAGCACCTAGCAACCCTGAATGGGCTTAATCATAGGTTCCGTCACCCAAGCTAGAAGAGGTGAGCATTGGCATTAACATCTTGCACATTTAACCCAAAAAACAGTGGAGAAAATCAGATGATCTGGCATCGAGAGAAAAGTTCTTCGCAAGATTTATGGATCTTAGCGCATTAGCGATGGATGCCGAGTATCGACGAAGATTCAATGATGAGCTTTACACAGACATCAATGCTGTTCAGTGAATAAAAATACAGCTGCTGCGTTGGGCAGCTCATGTCGACAGAATGGCTGAAGCTCAGTAGTTTAGTACAAATGCGTGGTGCTGCCATCTTTCACAGATGGGCAGTGTTGCCAGCTTACACTACGTTCCATAAAGTATGTATTTCTATCGAAACCCGCTGAAGCCAGAGGAAAACTCAGACCTCCGCTGCATTCGGAAGATCAGGTGAAAACTGACTCGTCTTCCCTGGTGCGCTTTGTTGGACTCGGTCAAAATCGTTTAGACGGCTACGCGCAAATTAAGCAGAAGAAGATGGATGTGGAGTTGCACGTCGTTGAAGGCACATCAAGTGGGAAAGTGAGACCTTTCCCAGCGCTTTTTTCATGTTACGTTAAAATACAACCTTATCCCAACACTTCAAAGCTCTCCTTTTGCCTTACAAAAGTAAATGATCCGTTTGAAATATTGACCAACAACATCAAAATGGCTCGCCCTCAGCATTTTTTTTTTAATTTAAGGACGAGTACGCACCAACAGAGCAATGCAATCCCTCTTGAGCTCTTATGCTTACAAGCAATTGCCTCAATGTACATACACACATACATACGTATGCATATAGGAAAAATACATACATATGTACAGCAGCCAATGAGGCTACGCATGCCTTCAGGTCATAATATTTGGTGGCGGAAAACAACGTCAGCAGACAAAACACGCGAGCATTTATTGCACAAAATGCAATTTTTTTGTTGTTGTGCTTTTCATTATTGTTGTGGTTGTTGTTGTTCTTGTTCTTGTTCTTGTTGCTGTTGTCGATATTGTTGTGGTTTGTTTGTCATAACTGCGGCAACTTCCTGCGGAAATTGCAGGCTTTTGCAGTCGCCATTTTAGGGCAGGGCACACTGCCGAAGCTCATTTCGTATACAAGCAAAAGAGCTTAAAACAGTAGAAGAATTTACAGATACTTCTAAGTGGAAAGTAAATGAAAACTCACTTGCCGCCAATCACCAATTACGCCGTGTAGAGCTGTTGCTTTCAGCAAAATAACCATAGACGAGTTTTTTTTTTTTGTTTGTTTAAGAGCATTCGACCGCACAGCGTTGGCAATTAACTTGAGCGGAAAGTGGCGAAGTTGTTTTTTTTTTCTTTTTTATATTCTTTATTTTGTTTTCTTCGTATCTGTCAAATGCAGGCAAATAAATATGTATGTTTGTTAATATGTATGTATGTAAATGCTCATGTATAGAATATATATTTATGTAGCTCTGAACTAGGCGACCGTCTGTTGCAGCTTTATTTCTTTGCTGTGCAACCAACCATTATCGCTCGCAATCACGGAAGCGGAAGTTGAGTTTCTTTTAAGAAATTTTCAGTTCACTTTTAGTTCAAGTTTTAGTTCAACTTAGAGAAAAAAGCTTTTGTTGGCGTGCGATAATTATGAGAAAGAAAATGAATGCGACTACAATTACGAAGAAGTATCGAGATTTTAGCTAAATTTTAATTGATTTTAAAAGTGGCATATTGGTTTATTATAAAGGCGTTTGATGTCGCGAAAAATCTGTAGGTATATACGCATGTAGCGGCATTCATATACTCACTATATTTTAAGTAAATTTATATACACGTGTTTATGTATGTATATTTGCTCACTGTATTTTGATTATTGTTTCAATATGTATTTGCCAATTGCGCATTTTGTGGTAAAATCTATATGTAAATATTTGCATACACATATAATGTATTGACTAACCGCAATCTAACCACAAACGTTTAGCAAATACATATGATGATTCCAAAATACGGCATGCTGTATGCCACATGCGTATTAGATCGTATCGCTAAAAAAAAAATTCTTGAAAACATTCCCGAATTTTTTTTTAATTTTTTTCTTTTTGGACGCCGCGCAGTGGTCGGGCGAACCCGCTTTTACAAGAAAAGGTCGTTTTTCTAAAGTTGTGATAAATTAGTCGGAAAAAAGCCATTCTTACTCCTAAGATCTCAGAACTGATAAGCTTTTTCAAAAATATCTGCTGAGACATCCGGTAAAGGCGTCTAAACCCACAATTTCGATCGTGAATTATTTTAGTCATTATTTGAGCATAGATTTCCCTGCATTTTTTGCATAGTGTTTCAAGTAGAACTGAAATTCTTTGGTCTATTCTTACTTTTTACACATGTAAAGCCACGGTTTTACAAAAAATATTAACAAAAAAAATTTGCTACTAAAATAGCAATATTATAAAAAAAAAAGGCTTTTTTGAAGAATTTATTTATTTCAGAAAGGTATAACTAACAAGATCAATCGATTGGGGCCTTAACTTTTTTACCGGAGAATAAAAAAAAGGATGCCCTAAAAATCCATGAAAAGTTTAGCCGCCCATATCCGCCCGAAAAAAAATGGCGGCCAAAAAAGTAAAGGCCTTAGATTTTGCACTTTTTTTGTGTGTATATTTTAAAGGCACGACGACTCAAGTTTCAAGTAAAACTGCAGTCACTGAAGACACAGCTAAAGAGTATGTAAGCTTGTACAACGAATATCCCATGACTCCATCCCTACACAAGCTACTACTTCATGGAGCTGATATAATTGAAGCTCTACCTTTACCAATAGGGAATTTGTCTGAAGAAGCCCAGGAAGCTCGAAACAAAGACTTCAGATGGTATCGCGAGCATAACACGCGAAAAATGAGCAGGGAGCAATCGAATGAAGGTTTGTTTCACATGCTAATCATAACATCCGATTCAGTTATATCGAGTATGAGACCACTTCCTCTCCGAAAAGCAGACACCATTTATGCAGAAGTCATCAGTCTTTTACGGGAACCAAGTCAGAACTCATCAGTTTTTGTTGAAATCGCTACAGACGAGTGAAAATCTGTTATTTGCTACCGTTTCCAAAATGTTCATTTAATACAGATTTTTTATGGTTTATTTCTTTTACTAATATTTTGGTCATGGTACCATTTGTAAAAAAATTGTTCTGTTCGAATTAATGTTGTTTCATTTTTATCAGTATAAATAAAAGATTTCCCGTAAAAAAATGTAGCTTTTGTACTTTGGGTGTAGTACGTATTGGGTGAATAGTGCCTAATAGAGGGTTGTCACTATGGGAAAAGAAAGTCCTGGGAATGGTGTACATCATTTCCCAACTTTAGCTAAAATATGTAAAAAATTATAGGAAAAAACTAAGGTCTTTTGGTTGTGGTCAGCGTCAGCTGTCAGCTGTCAAATTATAAACTTTTTTTGCATAATCGGATTCAGCATTACATAAATAATATAATCCCAGATTTTCACTAGGATTATAACACTACTTCTAATTTTTCTATTCTATTTCACAGCTGTCAACTGTCAAATTATAAATTTTTTTTGCATAATCGGATTCAGCATTACATAGATAATATAATACCAAATTTTCATTAAGATCGTAACTCCATTTCTAATTTTTCTTGTAAAACCAGGTCTCTCCGACAACTGTGCGCCGCTAGATTTCGCCCAAATATTTTTCTTCATATCTTAGGCATTTATTTATTATTTTCTTTGTCTTAAGCGAGCGCTTTTTACTATCGTATTAATCCTATGTGCACCATTAGTGTCACTACCACCCAGTACTTAGTTTATATCACCTTCATTTACCTTTTTAAACTTTCATCAAAATTATTAATCTTTTACAGAAGAAGTATTTCGATATCTATAGTAGAACACGAAATAAGTAAAACATATTCAACATTCCGAGGAATATATCGTCGCTATAGAAGAAAAAAGACGTTTTGTTGAGGAAGAAAGACGCAAACTTTTGTTTTTTCAAAGAAAGACGCATTAAAAATATATTTCTGAAGAAAGACTCTTTATTTTTTTGATAACGAAGAAAGACGCTTTATTTTTTTTTACTATAAAGAAAGACGCAATTAAATTTTTTTTAGGAAAGAAAGACGTATTCGATTTTTGTTTTTTCTTCGTCAATATTAATGCTAATGCGTCTTTCTTCGCAGCTAATAATGCTAATGCGTCTTTCTTCGTCGAAATATTTTAAAATGCGTCTCTGTTCGTCGAAATATTTTTTAATGCGTCTATCTTCGTCGAAATGTTTTGTAAAGCGTCTTTCTTCTCCGACATATTTTTAATGCGCCTTTTTTCGTCGACAAATTACTGGCATGCGTCTTTCTTCTTCCGGAGCGACGATATATTTTTTGCTTCCTGTGGTCCTTTAGGTTCGTTTTTAAAAGATTTTTTCTGAGGAGACCCCTACAAAAATTTAAGCCGAATAATTTTCTAGAACATTTTAACCCTATAACTCCACCACGAAAAGTTTATTTTGACCGCTTTTTCAGAAAGTAGGAAAAAAATAGTATGTATTATTAGGAAATGTTTTACAAAAAGACATCATATGGAAGGGCGTTCGGTGGACTTTTTTTTGGTCCCTATAAGGTGAGGCGGCCTAATGCACATATATATGCCCATACATACTATTATATATGTATGTTCATTTAAGCACTGAATCAATAAACCTAATGCACAACCTGCCTCCAAAGCCACTCCACTTATATCCACCTATACATATTGAATGTACATACATATGTTTCAAAACTGAAAATTTGCAATAACTTTTTCTAAACGACAAAATTCTATATACAGGCATTAATCTAATGCATCCAATTAATATAGAAATAATTTCAAAATCTAAGTGGATTTATTTATTGCAAGGCAATATGGTGCCAAATGCTTACAAAAATAAATAAGTACCTTTTTTAGTACATTTTTTTAGTTTTTGAGAATGAGTGAAAAAGCATAACGGGTTTTCTAAAAAAGATATTTAAAATTCTGATTTAATCGTGAAATTTCCCAATTCTCTTTTTGCTCACGAAAAACAAAATAAAAGTTTACTAGAGTACTGGCTACTGTCGAAACTAGACAGTTGTTTTCTTATGACTAAAGTACGACTATAGTTTCTGTATAATTTTTTATTGTTATTGTAACTGTTACAATTTTGTTGTTGTTCCTGTTGATGCTGCTCCTTTTATTGCTACTTTCGCTGCTAATATTTTGTTGTTGTTGTTGTTGGTGTTGTTGTCGTTACTGGTTTTCACAATTCTCCTACCTACTTCTTTCTGTCTATTTCTGCTCTTTTATTTCCTAAATTTCTTTCCTACTTAGTCTTTCTGATCCTTCTTACTACTTGGCTTTGTGTTTTTATTGTAGTGCTTTTGCTACTTTTTTATATTTCTACTTCTCTGAAACTACACACCACTTCCAATCAAACATGTTCACAATTGCATGGTTAGTTTGGTGAGCACACACAAACTCTCTTGTGCACGGGCATTGCCACATCTCTGTAGTGTTCAAAAGCATGCAACAACCACACGGGAATTTTCCAACCAATTTTAATGAAACTTGGCGCAGTTCTATTTGAGAGCAATACCTTTCTAATGTTGTTCTTAATTTGAAAATCGGTTCAGCAGTTTCGACGAAGAATAATATAGATATCGGTCTAGACCCTAACTACACCTCTTTCAGTTTAAGTTCGAATAGTTGCACTTAAATTTCCAAATTTCAAATTAAAGCTCAGTAAAATATGTAAAATTGAAGCGCAGAAAATTATAATTGAAGTGCAGAAAATGTAGATACAAAGTTACTCATACGCTTCAGTGCCTCGTTTCTGAACTTCAAATTGAAATCCCAAACTTAAATTTTTTCCGGACTTCAACCGAAAAAGGTGTAGACTAAATGATATTCTTTTTTAATTTATTTTATTTTATCAATTTTATTTTATTTTATATTTATTTGATGGTTTATTTCTTTGTTTTTTTTTTACAAATGAGCAATTAGTTAGTTAGTTAGTCGGAAAAGCCAACAACAAAAAAGAAATTAGTTGCTTCTCTCCAACAATGTGCATTAATTTCCAAGCATCAATGAATTCAACACGAAGCTCTGCCACGAATGCATAGAAATGTACCTATGGATATACATACATACCCTGCAGGGAACTCAATAACTAGTGAGCAAAATTTCTAGTTCAGAACTAGCGAAAAGGCGTCAAAAAGGAACTAGATCTATTGTAGTTAGACCCTCACCAGTTCAGAAAGAGTGAATTGAGTGACCATTATAGGAAACACTTTGATTTGTATGCAATTTCGAAGTGACAAAAATTCTATGAAAATTTTTCGTTCGTTCAATTGCCGTCGGCTTTGTATATTTCTGCAATTCTCAGCATTTTATATAAAGAGTTTTCCATTTGCATCTTTTATGAAATGAAATGTTCCTCTAATTATGGTTTTCCGATCCCTCGGGCTTATTTTTAATTTTTTTTATTTTATTACTTTTTAAATATTATTGTAAATTCTTATTAAAGAAAAAAATAAAAAAATATTAGTTAAAAAAAAAAAATTTTAAATTATCATCCACCTTGACACCGACAGGATTCGAACCCGCGCCTCTCAGATTGAAAGGCACATACGTTAGCCAGTCGGCCATCGCGACACTTGCATGAAGTGTGTCAAAGGCTTCACTTAAGGTAAAGGCCCAATGTACGCTTGCTTTGCTTGCTTGGCTGTGAGAAATGTCAAAATTATTTTGAGCTCTACTAAAATGTATAAAAGTTGGCCAAATGTCAGCTTTACTTCACGCGCTTGAAGCGCTGCAAAGTTTCGAATTGCCCAATTCTCTATTTGACAGCGCTTTGAAAGCTTTGACATCATTTTTGACAATTCAATTTGCAAAATGGATGCTGATATTAGGCATTAGGTGTATTCCCTAACAGAAAATTATTACAAATTATTAAAAAATTGTAAGAAATATCACCTTTTCCCATTTTTTACGGAAAAAATTTGCAGAAGAGGAAAAAACTCTCAAAACTTGCTCAGTACTTCGAGCCAACATTTTAGGGTTGTTTCTTAGGAAACTAGCAGCTAGCTGTCAAGTGAAATGAAAAGAGAAAAATGGAAAGAATTACGCTCACAAAGAGCAAAACGGACAGGAAATCAACGGAAAAATACTAAACATTAGCAAAAAAGTATGTTAATGCTATTTATGGCAGTTAATTGTTATTTTTTTCTAGAAAAAAACATTTCATTTTCATTATTTCTATTTTGAAAATTTAGCAAAATTCAAAAGTAATAAAATCATATATATATTAATTTATTTTTTAACAGCTGTTTCTTAATTTGGCAGCAAATAATTTCAGCTAGTGAAAATTTTACTAGCTGAAATTAGGAGCTTTCTATAATTGGTACTATCACGCTTTGGATATCGTTCTGCTAATTTTTTGATTCAAGAAACAATTTGCTAGCACAAACTTGGACAATTATTCATAGCTAGCTAATAAGAAACAAAACTTTTTTTTTATTTCTTTGGATTGCCAATTCAGCTAATTAATATGACAGCGTTCAAAGCTACCATTGGGCTATAGAAGCTTTCAAAGTAAAGCAAACCAAACGGAAGCAAACAAAGCCAGAAAAGCAAGCGTGCATTGGGCCTTTACCTTTAAGCGGCAGATGTAAAACTGTAGAATTTGTAGGTACTTGTAGCTAGTTCAGAATTATCGAAATTGTGAGAATAAACGAACTAGTGTAAACTGTAGAATTTAGTACTAGTTCGGAACTATCGAAAATGTAGTGCAGAGAGTGACAATTGACACCGCCTAGGACATCGCCGTGTTAAATTCGCCAGTTGATAACATGCAAAGGAGATTTATCTCGCACTAGTAGTGTCGAAAAATGGACTAGAAGCGACCTAGTTCGGAACTAGAGATTTTCCCTACAGGGTATGTATGTATGTTACATACACATACGAGTACATATGTACTTGTGTACGTATTAATCTCACACATTAGTTGCCTTTGACTTCATTAACACCTCTCGAGGGGTAAAAACAAATAGATCCATTAAGGTATCTAAACAGGCGAATGCAGATTGTTGCCGTTAACCTAAATCCGGTAAACAATCATACACACACACACACACACAAACACCCGATTACAAGCATGTGCTACTTAATTAAACATATGCACTTTGTATTTACAAAATGGAATAGAAATAGTAGGTATTAATTTGAAAGCACATGCAACATAAGTACATATATTTTCGGGCGTAAACGAACGTGAGCAAATAATTTTGTTTGTTTGTATTTATGTATGTATGTATGTGTTGGTTAATAAGCAATCCCAGGCGTACCCTTTAAGCACTTAGTCATTCACTTTATCACCTTTGCCGAAATGATCCAAATCATTAATTTAATGGCACCGAAATGAACTTGCTATGTATAGATATGAGTATGTACATATGTATGTACTTAACTTTTAATGCATACTGGATAGGATGCTCATATGTACATACATATATGCATTTGTACATATGTATTAGGGCGGAGTGAATTGGGGCTTTTTTTGAAATCATTATTGCTCTACCTGCAGAAATTTGCCTTTCTAGTACAGAAGTAAGACTGCAAAATATTATTGGCCTAGTCCTTTATTTGGAGATGCCCCATAAGATGCATAAAATTAATTTGCTAATTTCTCCTAAATATATATGAAATTTTCCGATGAAATATGGTTAAATCAGTGTATCCAAGCTTAAACAAAAATTCTGAAAATTCGAGAACAGTTTTTTGAAATTTTGGAAATATCCTCGAATTTTCAGAATTTTTGTATAAGCTTGGATACACTGATTTAAACATATTTCATCGGAAAATTTCACATATTTTTAGGAGAAATTAGGAAATTAATTTTATCTAGCAAATGAATTTTATGCATCTGGAGCATTTTGTCCATTCTTTAATGGAATTAGGGTACCTCCAAATAAAGGACTAGGCCAATAATATTTTGCAGTCTTACTTCTGTACTAGAAAGGCAACTTTCTGCAGGTAGAGCAATAATGATTTCAAATAAATAATAGCTTAAAAGAAAAAAACTAAAAAACACGCTTTAATCTTAAAAATCGTACTAAAAATTGAGAAATAATTTAATTAGAAACAAAATGATGAACGAAAATATAAGTATTTAAGGAAAAGCGTGGGGTGCTCAGTATATAAAAAAATATTTAAAATCGGTGTTTTTTTACTAATAATTTTATTTTGACTTTTTTGAGATTTCATATATCGTACTCTTTAATTTCGCAACTAGGTATATTTTTGTACTAGTTGTACGAATCGAATATTTTCATGTTCAAATATTACTGAGCACCCCCACGCTTTTCCTTAAATACTTATATTTTCGTTCATCATTTTGTTTCTAATTAAATTATTTCTCAATTTTTAGTACGATTTTTAAGATTAAAGCGTGTTTTTTAGTTTTTTAAGCTATTATTTCTTTTTGACTTTTTAGTGAAATTTTTCATTAAAGGATGTTTTATGCGGACGCAAGAATAAAAGTAAAAAGAAGTCTGATGGGATGTGGTGTTCTCCGAAATAGATCTACATACATATGTATTTATAACTTCTACCAAAAATCCCAATATGCAGTGAAGTAAACTAGCTTATTATGCAATATTTTCCAAACCCTTTTATTCAAGGTTTTCCAAACTAGTTTGGAAATACAAAATTTCCCAAACGTTTTGTTATATTTTACAATCAGAAAGTGAAGAGAAGTTGAGGTGAAGCATTTGAAAAGAACAAAAAAACAGAAACCTGATTGAATAAATTCGAATTTAGATAATAAAGATCTGAATACGTTTGTAGCGTAATGGTGAGGTATGCTGCCTACGGACCAAGGAGCTCAAGTTCGAGTCCCGAGTGGCGCGTTTACAAAACATTGTATAAAAATGTAATTGGGGTTCCTTTTGGTTGATTCAGCACTTACTATTAAATGAATTACAAACAAAACCAGTTCTTGCTTTGCATACATATGTATGTACATGCGATTGTTTTTATTGCAAACACAACAACGACAAAACAGAAAGCTTGTTACACAAAACACAAAACCAGTTCTTGCTTTGCATACGTATGTATGTATGTACATTAGAGTGCGTTTAAAATTCAAATTAACGATATTTTACTGTATCGCCCCCTCAATCTGTAGTAACATGGTCAAAGATATTACACATAAATTTTGGTCCCGATTGGTGGCGGTTAAGGCGTGGCGCATTGAGGTCAAAGTTCAGAAAACTCTATGAAGGGTCAAAAAATCAAAATATTTTTTTTAATTATCTAATACCCAAAATTAATACTTCTATACCCAAGGATAACAAATATAAATTTTGGTTCCGATTGATGACGGTTTAGTGGTGTTTTAAGGGGGTCAATGTTCACATTGCCATAGAAGACTTACATTTTTAGTGTCGCATATGGTAATCTGAACTTTGACCCCTTGGAAACACCAGTAAACGGTCATCAATCGGAACCAAAATTTATATTTGTTATCATTGGGTATAGAAGTATTAATTTTGGGTATTAGATAATTAAAAAAAATATTTTGATTTTTTGACCCTTCATAGAGTTTTCTGAACTTTGACCTCAATGCGCCACGCCTTAACCGCCACCAATCGGGACCAAAATTTATGTGTGATATCTTTGACCATGTTACTACAGATTGAGGGGGCGATACAGTCTTTTTATGAACTTATGAATTTCTCATACAAATTAAAAGCAGCCTAATGTACATTGTACATGCGGTTGATTTCATTGCAAATACAACAAACCCAAAACAGAAAGCTTCAAGCTTTATTTTTGAGTGAATTTATGCATTGAGTTTATCGCCATCGCTATGAGCGATCGCTGGCTGTTGTGCGTTAGTTCGCTCGCTATTTGAGTGGTTATACGTTTTTCTTTGAACATTTGTTTGTGATTTGAGAAGAATGTACAGTAGAATCGCACAAAAGTTAACTCGCGAGAAAGTTAAACCTTCGGGTAAGTTAACCAAATATGAGCGTCCACGTACGGCTCTAAAAAGTTAACTCTTGGTTAACTTTTCTCAGCTTATCGATTTTTTTTTCAAATCCAACCGTTTATTTCTCAGCAAAAACGAGCTCATTCCCCTTGTTTCTATGTATTCCCGGAATTTGCGTGCATTCCCTGAATTTCTGTGTAAAAAATTATTGTCGGTGTCGCGAGGTACACATGTAATTAGTCGTTTGAACTATTGAGTGTGTTAAAAATGGCAACAAAGCGGAATAAACCATCGCAAATTAGATTGAATTTACATCAAAAAGCTGATATTTTAAGAAAACTTGATGAAGGTATTCACGGGAACCGCTTGGCATTAGATTATAGTGTATCTAAAGTGGCCATCTCAAAAATAAAGAAAAAACGATATGAAATTTTGGAGGCAGTGGCAAGCACACAGGAATTGGCAACCAAGAAAACTTTGCACAAGGCAAGGTTGTATAAATGGTTTTTGAACCAAAGGCAACACAATTGTGGAATTAGTGGTCCAATTTTAAAATCAATAGCTAAGCTTGAATTTGTCAAAATGTACCCTGGAAAAAATTTGTATGCAAGTGATGGATGGCTAACAAATTTTATGTATGTAAATTAAATCTAAGTTTATGCTTTGTAATGATTAAAACTGAGATATTCAAATAAATTTGATATGTTATATCCCAAAAATTATGTTTGTCAAAATGTACCCTGGAAAAAATTTTTATGCAAGTGATGGATGGCTAACAAATTTTATGTATGTAAATTAAATCTAAGTTTCTGCTTTGTAATGATTAAAACTGAGATATTCAAATAAATTTGATATGTTATATCCCAAAAATTATGTTTATTACCGTAATCTATCTAATTTAAAAACCACCTGGAAAAGTTAATATTTCGGAAAAGTTAAATGCCCTTGGGACCATTTGGTTAACTTTTGTGCGATTCTACTGTATTTTTGAGCATTCGTGAGTGAGTTTTTCCGTACCCTGCAAGCTTGTTACTTATTGGCTTGTATACGGGAGTGAATTGAAATTCATAGAGGCTATTTTGAAGAAAGGTAACATAAAAGCCGCAATGAGGCATAAAATATAATGTTGAATGTCCTACTATATGATGCCGTTGGGCTGTTGATGTCATGTTTCGAATTCGGAGGAGAATAGAAATAATAGAGAGAAAACACAAAAAAGTGAATGTTGGAAATATATAATTAATTTAGTTAAATGTTGCAACTTTTAGGATGTGATGAAGTTACATAATACATACAGGTGAAGCTAATAAAAGCGTGTTAAAAAAGGCCAAGTTCACTCCGCCCTAATATGTATATATGTATGTATGTATGGCTGCGCATATGCTTATTTGCGTTAATACGAGTGGGTACATCCAATGTTTGTAATATTAGGAGAATCGCAGTAGCATTTTGGGATTTAGTCTCACAACAACTACAACATTTACACTACCAACAGCCACAGGAGCAACAAAATAGGAAATTAGACGAAAAACAGTAAACGAAAATATCGATGGAAATATGCGTAGTTTGTACATTAGCGAGCGAAACTATTACCTCGGTGGTATATTTTCTGCAGCAAGATAAAAGGACTAGCTGGAGAATAAAAAGATGAAATTTTTACGGCTTTGGGGCTTAATAAATATGTATGTACACACATCCTGGAGATGATTTCAGGATTTATCATTTTTTATGTTTTTCTGGACCAGAACCACATATACATACATATGTAATAATAATACACTGGCGCGTTTATAACTCTGACGAGTTTTATGGACGAGCTTTTCTCCCAATTCGAGTCGTGCTACTTAACTTTGGTTTTTTTCTACAAATTGGGTGGGAGACCTACAGTTTTATGCCGGCTCCAAACAGCGAATGCACTTTTTGTGAGAAGCTTTTTCATGGCAGAAATATGCTCGGCGGGATTGCCAACCGATGCCGAGAGGTAACCGCTATTTCAAAAAAAAATCAAGTAATTGGGTTTTAATTAATTAGAAATTTTGTTTTTAGGTGTTTATCCGGACTGTGGTTAGTACCAGAGAACTCTGGTATAGCAGGCGAGCACTCTACCGACTACACACCAGAACGAAAAAAAGGCTGAAGCCTGCTATGGGAACCATTTTGTTCGATACTTTAAGTACACACACACATGCGAAAACGTAAGTATGTACATACGTTTGTATATAAATTGGTTAGTCAGCAAATTCTTATTGCCGGAAATCGATGTTGGAACATTAGATGTGTGTACAATAACAAACTAATATCATAACACACTACCTAAGCTATCAACTAGGAAACAACAGTAACAGCAGCAGCTATAACAAGAACAAGAACAGCAACAAAAAAACCATTATCACAAAAATTAATGGCTCAAAAAGCATCATACACACAACCACCATTTTATGTACATACATACATACACATGTAGCTGCTATTTGAGTATATGTATATAAGTATTTATAATGGCAAAAAAGGAAATAGTAGAACGGTTAAAATGAAAGTGCAAAAGTCGGCAGCAGTGATGAGCTGCAGGCAGGGCAAATAAGTTAGATAATATTCATCTGAACTCTATTAGATAATTCTAAATGTGTTCTACTTTAATTAGGTCACACAAAAAGCACAACTAAATATTAGCAAAGTGGCACAAGCGCTGACCCAGCAATTTAACAGAGCAGATTTATAGCAACATATGCTACATACGGATGTACAGATAAAATCAATTTAATATTTACACATGTATAGTACATACATTTACTCTAACATAGTACATGACAACTTGAAACATAAAATGGACTAATTCATGAGTATAACGACCGCGAACTAGCAAATATTTATATATTTGTTTATAAATTAGTAGGACAACGAACGAAAGTAAAAGCCACAGCGGCGAATTACATTAAGTTCAGTGTTAACAGCAAAATTTCAAACGAAAATTAGTAATAGTACAAAAGGACATGTTTTGGAGTATGTTGCCAGTCTCTGACGTTAGAAAAGTTGTCGAGATTACCTTTGATAACTAGTGTTATTCTCTATGTATTCTCAAATGGATAACTAGGTTTGAAAACTACTCTAGAACTCAAAATGAGACTGATTAGAGAATGAGTCAAATCTCACGCCTCCTATCGATTCTCGATATACTTATTTATATGATACATACATACATACATATATTATGAAATAGATACTATGAAATTAGATACTAAAAATAAATAATAAACTTATTATCTTTAATTTAAATAATAAGACTGAATTTAATTTAAATTTAATAAAATCTGAGCACTAAAAGAATTATGTAAAAGGAGAGAAAGCTTTGTTTTTCGTTTCAATTGGAAGTATTTGCAAATTGTCATTAGTATCTCATTAGAAAGCTACATTAGAATTCGATTCGAGAATTCAAATTTTCTCGATTTGGGAAATGTGTCCCGTTTTGTTTGATATTGCTATGATCCTCGACAGTTTTTCGTTTCGTCCTCTAACGTTAGAGGATTCCTAGGCTAGGCTAGTTCCTAAGTCATTCGCAAATGGATATCCAACCTGAGCGTTTGTTGGGTTTGCGTGTGCGGCTGGTTATTTTCCGTTACAAATGTTGGAACAAGTGCAGAATAGCTACATTTTAGCTAGACAAAAATAAAAAAGTGGGCGTGGTCCGCCTATTTTTCTGATTTATCGGTCTATTTTTTTTTTGGTGCAAACCAAAGGGGAGGGTGTTAGGGGAGGGTAAAGATGGAAGTCTAAATTTTTTCAAAGGCGTATATCTTGAAAAGTACTAATCCAATCTTAAAAAACTTTATACCGGTGAATAGGTAATTAAACGGTCTTTCATTTGGTGCCCATATTTATATAAAGTTTTATACAAATTTTGAAAAAAAAACACTTAAAAAACATAATTTTCATATTTTTTTTTTATAAAACACATGCTTTTTTCGTAAAAATGCCTAACTAACTATATGTAAATGTATCATTGTCAGAAAGAGCTTTAAAATACCTTTAATTTGGTGTATAACTTGTTGGAAAATACCACAGAGTTCTCCTTCTAGAGTAGAATATATGGACCGATCCACAGTACTTTTGCGTGGAACACCTTTCTGCATTGGCGGCCTTCGGCCGCGCTCTACACAAATAACCCTCAGCCGGCAGAATTCTCTTTCTGGAATAGTATCTAAGGACCGATCCACAGTACTTTTGGGTGGAACACCTTTCTGCGTTGGCGGCCTTCGGCCGCGCTCTACAAAAATAACCCTCAGCCGGCAGAATTCTCTTTCTGGAATAGTATCTAAGGACCGATCCACAGTACTTTTGGGTGGAACACCTTTCTGCGTTGGCGGCCTTCGGCCGTGCTCTACAAAAATAACCCTCAGCCGGCAGAATTCTCTTTCTGGAATAGTATCTAAGGACCGATCCACAGTACTTTTGGGTGGAACACCTTTCTGCGTTGGCGGCCTTCGGCCGCGCTCTACAAAAATAACCCTCAGCCGGCAGAATTCACTTTCTGGAATAGTATCTAAGGACCGATACACAGTACTGGAATATTCGAGAACTATAAGCCTCCGGCAGGTGGGGTCTTCAGTTTTGTGATCAGGGGGCCCTCCCCCACCCCCCCTAAAAAACCGTTTTTTTCTAGGCGTGGTGGAGAGGTGTAACCCGGACCCAATTTCTCCTTTTTATATTAATTCGTGAGAAAGTGGTTACTTAATCGCACTATTTTACATAACACTTAAATATTACCTAACAATTAGAGATGAGCGAAACTGCGATTTTTCGATATCTGTGATTTCGGTGATTGCTATTTTTAAATCACTGCGATTTTAAACTGCTATTGCGATTGCATGGACTGGTATAAAATCATCAGTTACCGGTAGAGATTAATTTTGCGTTTTCTGAGCGATATAACCTGTCTTTATTTTATGTTAACAAAATGATAGCAATAACAACGTATTCCGCAGTAATATCGCTGTTTGTAAATATTTTTCAAAGACAAATTGTAAATTCAATAATATTTTTTTCTTATATTTCTATATATGTACGTATGTGGTCTGCTCAAAAGTGTAAACAAAAAGAAATTTATAATGCTTTTGCGATTGCGATTCACATAGGTGAACTGCTTACTTGCTACATCGATAGCAGTGCCAATAAGTAGTGAACTGCGATTTTGAAAAAGTGATCGCAATTGCGATTTGTGATTTTTTATTCACAGTGAAAAAATCACCGTTTGCGATATATCGCTCATCACTACTAACAATGTTATACACCAAAATGAAGGTAATTTTGTCGCTTTATTTTAAGATAATTTTAGCAGTTTCTTTATAACGAATTTTTTTAAGAAAACACACATTTTCCTAAATTAAATGTTTATAATTTCGTTTTTTTGCATTTTTTTTACAAAAATATAAATTTTTTGGTGAAGTATGTATATCGCCTGAAAGGCAATTAAATTACCTTTTTAACGACGTAAAATTTTTGAAAATAGACCCAATACTTTCTGAAATATAAGCATTTAAAGATATTTAATTTTGAAAGTTTACCCCCCTCAAACTCCTCACCTATATATTTGCACCAAAAAAATATTATATTTTTAAACTCACCTTGAGAAGCTTTATCGATCCCAATATAAATTTTGTCGATTTGCAAAATGTAGCTATTCTGCACTTATGTCCAAATGTTGACAGCGTAAGCATCTTTGAATCGATGGAGGATTAAGATCTTGGGAAGCAAAAAGACTATTTAACTGGGCTTTTTAACACACGCAAAAAGACTACTCAAACAGTTATTTCTACTTTCTGTTTCTATTTGATTGAAGGTCAAATCGTGACACACTGCTCTAGAATCAACATAACCCAATAAACACAAAAGAGAACATGAAATCGTAGGGAATTCGAGATGAATTCGCAGAGGTGAAGGTTATTGTTCCGATTCGTGTCGAGTTCGAGATGGACTCGAAAAAATTAAAACTGGCTATAGCATTTATCAATTTTGTTAAATCTTTGTTTGCACGAAAAATTTCCTTATGGCTTATGGCGTTTTCTATTCTGGCATAAAATGTTACCCTTTAATACATAGATGCTCATTCCCTATCCCCTTGAATCACATTTGTTTTTGTTTCCCCCCCCCCAGACATAAGCACAGATACAAATTTGCAGGTTCCCCAACAGACCAGGAAGTAAGCGAAATGTAATAGGACTTGAGAACAAGCTTATAATAATTGTCCATTGTAAGCTTATTGCAATACAGTTTTTATAAGCTTAATTGTAAGCTTATTCACAAGCATGATTGTAATAATTGAGAAACACTTACTTTATGTAAGCCTTTCTCAATACTCCTTGTGTTAAAAAGCTTGAAAACAATATTACAATAAGCTTACTTTACACTTGCAATGAAAGCTTGAAAAACTATTAATAATAATATTGTTATAAGCTTGTTGTTTTTTTAAATTTTGGTTTTACAATGATTCATATAATTCTCGATTCCTTTTTCGTAAAAGAGAAGTATAAAAGCCTCAATAAAATTCAATATAATGTTGAATGTCCCACTATATGATAACGTTGGATTGAATTTCAGGTTGATGTCATGGTTCGAAACAGGAGGAGAATATAAAATAAAGAACATTGCAGTAAAGGTGAAGAAGGAAAGAAAATGAAAAAAAAAATGCAAATAAAAATTTATTTTTTCTTTATTTCTACTATTTATACATACAATTGTTTTTGTAAGCTTACAACAAGCTTTCACAAGTAATATTTTTCTACAATTACATTTGTAAGCTTATAAAAAGGGTGCCGTTTTGATTTTTCTACAATTATTCTTAAGTCTTTTTCAATACTTTACACAAGCTTTCCTCAAGCTTAACGCTTATATTTGTAAGCTTGTTATAATATTATTCTCAAGCCTTTTGGTTTATTGGGTCCCCTTTCCATAAGAAATTGAAAATTACACTAACAAATTCAAAATAAAATTCTTGAATTGAAAAGCGGCATAACTCAAAATATAAATAAATATAAAAACAAATGTGAAGAGAAGCAAAAAACTTTTTTTTACAAACGATGCTTTGAAGTAAAACCTTTGGTATGGAAGAAGACTGTTGCTGCGAGGAGATTAACATTTGGCAGTTCCTAATTCCCTGGATTCAAAAAATTTTGAGTTGTGCAATTTTTGATTTTTTGGAATTTTACAAACACAAGTAAACAAGCACAAGTAAATTTTTGTAGATGTATTGTATTTCCCCTTTCAATACGAGAGCGTTAAGCATCCTTGCTTTAATATATCAATTATCAAATTACGTAACCTGACTTTGTTTTAAATGGCTGGATTTGTAGATAATGATGCCCTCTGACTTAGAGGTCAATATTCGCTCAAATGACACAAGCTTACAAGATGGCTAAAAAAATCAAAGAGGGCAACATTTTTTCGAGAACCGAAAACGGCATTTATTTAGATACTATTAACGCTCTACTCAAGAAACTCAAAAGTTAGAATGATATCGTGACGAATTCGAGGCGGATTCGCAGAAGAAAGTTTTCTAGAATTTATTTGCGAATGAGCCTAAATCTCGAATTGCCAACGACCCGAGAATATACAAATGCGCGAATCGCTAAGGATAAGTAACTCGCCTGGATATTCTGATTCGTCGATCTATCGTCGCGAAGTATCGTCGCAATAGTATAGTCAGACTACCGAAATCTTTCAATCCATGGAGTCGAATCCATTATGTTTATTGGGAATAGCCGTCCACCAGACAATAGGGCATAAATATTCATATGTATGCACACACTATACCAGACACATGAATATATATGTATGTAAGTACGTACTGCTTTCAGGCAACGAATCTTTCGCCATAAAATACTAGAGGTTACCCGCGGGTTTCACACCACGTGCTTTTAAAAATATTAGCATATTGAGTTAGTCCAAAAAAGTTACATAGAAAAATATCATCCTTGACGTCAAAGATAGTTTTCTTATTTTTTTTTGTCCGTTGAGTACGTAATTATCTCATATGCCCAACACCAATTTTCAGTACCCTACTATAAATATTTCAAGAGATTTTCGCTGTAAAAATTTCAGTCTGTATGGGAGGTGCCCATCCCTGCTTTACTAAGACCTAGCGTTTTTACCCGTTTAATACATAGTTATCTCACATGCCCTCAAACCAGTTTTCAGAACCCTACTACAAATATTTCCAGAGATATTCGCTGTGAAAATTTCAGTTTGTATGCTAGGTGCCCATCCCTGCTTTACCAAGACCTAGTGTTTTCCCGTTTAATATATAGTTATCTCACATGCCCTCACACCATTTTTCAGTACCCTACTACAAATATTTCCAGAGATATTCGATGTGAAAATTTCAGTTTGTATGGGAGGTGCCCATCCCTGCTTTACCAAGACCTAAATTGTTTATCCGTTGAGTATATATTTTCGTATTATTCCTTCACAAAAGTTTTCATTATTCTAGTACAAATATTTCAAGAGATATTACGAAAAAAAGGAAAATTTTGTATGGGAGGTGCCCATCCCTGACTTTTAATCAGATTAAAAATGTGCCTATAGCAATTACCGGGTGAAAATACCTAGGTGTGCAAAGTTTCGTGAGAATCCGTTCAGCGGTTTTCTCGCCAATTGAGTTTAAACACAATTTCCATTTCACATTTATAATATAAGATTAATAACTTTAACTCACTTTATGCTAAAAATTTAATTAAACGACAATGTTTATTTTAAATATACCAGATAGTGATATAAAACGAAACCAGATAGTGAGAAAAGCGAATATGGATAAGAAAATACAAATACATACAAATATCTATGACTATCATCAAGGAAAATCTCTAGTTCCGAACTGGGTTGCTTCTAGTGTATTTTTCGTCACTACTAGTGCGAGCTAAATTTCTTTCAGATGTTATAAACTAGCGAATTTAACACGGCGATGTTCTAGGCGGTGTCAATTGTCACCCTCAGCACTAAGTTGTTGATAGTTCCGAACTAGTACCACATTCCTCAGTTTGCACTAGTTCGTTTATTGACACAATTTCGATAGTTCTGAACTAGCTGCAAGTTCATACAAATTCTATAGTTTTACATCTGCCACTTAAGTGCAGTATTTGACACACATCATGCAAGCGGCTCCATGGCACAGTGGCTAACGCGTCTGACATGGAATGGGGCGACCACGGTTCCATTCCTGTCGCCGCACAGTGGTCGGGAGAACCTGGGGCCAAATCGTGGCAGTCGTGAACGAGCGAGCATTCGAAACGAATAAAATTTAGAAACGTATCGACTGGCTGAATTGTCCCATTCGAAACAGTTCGTATCGAAATTTTATTATCCAAACTTATATTCCACAAATAAAAAACAAAACAAATGTACATACATATGTACATATGTCAAATTGAAGGAAAATTATTTTAAAAAAAGTAAATTTTAACGAAGAGTTTTATTAATATACATACTTCTTTTGCATATGAGTTCTTCGGGGTCAGAAGATGAACACAATTGTGCAATCGTAAGGAGATATATGTACATATTCGTTTCGATTATTGCCGCCGGGGCATTGCTGCTTTGGGGAAATCTATGTATTTCCGAATCGTTTAACAGAAATCATTCCATCAACAGCAACATCCATCCCATGAACCTGCATGATTTGCCCATTTGTCGCCGTTGAAGGTCTTTCCTCATTAGGGCCCCGCAAGTTCTCTTCTTCGACTCCTTCTTAAAAGGCAACTTCTTGACATTGGGTTTTTGGTCAGCAAGGACCTAAAAGGTGTGAAGAAATTGCATAATAAAATTTATACATAGGTACCTTAATCCATGCTTTAGCATCTTTTATAGGGGGACATTTACCATTAAGCTTCGCCCTTCGGTATCATATTGGTGGCCCAGTTTATGTGTTCAATCATGTATTTGGCCATTATGCCTTTTGGAGGCATATTAATTTTATTCCTATAATTATTCATATCAGGGTTGAGCAAAGTGCACTAAATTTTGATTGCATTCAGCCTTGCACTGCCCAATCAATGATGAGTGGTAGTGAAAAATTGATTTGCACTACCATTCATCATTTAATAGCAGTGGAAACCTATGGTGCTCCGGCCAAGAAAGTATTTCTATCGAAACTAGCTCAACGCAAAAGAAAGGGGAGAGCTCCACTGCGTTGGGAAAATCAGGTGGACAGCGATGCTGACTCCTATGTATTCCATAATGCCGCCATGCTGCACGAGACAGAAACAATTGGAGTACTTTGTTGGACTTAGCCAGAATCGAAGAAGAAGAATAAGATGAAACATATGGTGGTTGCTAAAGTATTAGGCTTAGAAAAGTGAACGGAAACCAGCACGGCCTCTGTCCAATGTTATAACTACATGTATAAGTATTTCTTTACCTTCTTCGTATTTAAAAGAAATTTATTAACAACTTTAACACCTATTGATATACACAGGACATATTATAATGCCGTTTTGTTCACTTTTCTAAGCCTAATTCCATGTGTACAATATCCCATAAACTTCCTTGCCGTTAATAAATAGATTGGCCACTAAATACATTAACTACGACCATAGGTTTCCGCTGCTATTAAACGATTAGTGGTAGTGCAAATCATATCTGCATTCTCACTCATTTATTTATTCGTTTGATAATTTCTATTCGAATGAAATTTCGTTCTGTTCGAATGATGAAATACTCGTGAACAAATGAGAGAATCTCAAATTTCGATAGAGTCCACTCGTTAACGAATGTGGTGATACCAAATTTAAAAATTTCGAAATTTTTTTCTCGTTCACGACTACGACGATTTGGCCCCTGCTTTTACAAGAAAAAGTCGTTTTTTTTAAGTTGTGATAAATTAGTCGGAAAAAAGCCATTCTTACTCCAAAGATCTCAGAACTGATAAGCTTTTTCAAAAATATCTGCTGAGACATCCGGTAAAGGCGTCTAAACCCACAATTTCGATCGTGAATTATTTTAGTCATTATTTGAGCATAGATTTCCCTTCATTTTTTGCATAGTGTTTCAAGTAGAACTGAAATTCTTTGGTCTATTCTTACTTTTTACACATGTAAAGCCACGGTTTTACAAAAAATATTAACAAAAAAAAATTTGCTACTAAAATAGCAATATTATAAAAAAAAAGGCTTTTTTGAAGAATTTATTTATTTCAGAAAGGTATAACTAACAAGATCAATCGATTGGGGCCTTAACTTTTTTACCGGAGAATAAAAAAAAGGATGCCCTAAAAATCCATGAAAAGTTTAGCCGCCCATATCCGCCCGAAAAAAAATGGCGGCCAAAAAAGTAAAAGCCTTAGATTTTGCATTTTTTTTGTGTATATTTTAAAGGCACGATGACTCAAGTTTCAAGTAAAACTGCAGTCACTGAAGACACAGCTAAAGAGTATGTAAGCTTGTACAACGAATATCCCATGACTCCATCCCTACACAAGCTACTACTTCATGGAGCTGATATAATTGAAGCTCTACCTTTACCAATAGGGAATTTGTCTGAAGAAGCCCAGGAAGCTCGAAACAAAGACTTCAGATGGTATCGCGAGCATAACACGCGAAAAATGAGCAGGGAGCAATCGAATGAAGGTTTGTTTCACATGCTAATCATAACATCCGATTCAGTTATATCGAGTATGAGACCACTTCCTCTCCGAAAAGCAGACACCATTTATGCAGAAGTCATCAGTCTTTTACGGGAACCAAGTCAGAACTCATCAGTTCTTGTTGAAATCGCTACAGACGAGTGAAAATCTGTTATTTGCTACCGTTTCCAAAATGTTCATTTAATACAGATTTTTTATGGTTTATTTCTTTTACTAATATTTTGGTCATGGTACCATTTGTAAAAAAATTGTTCTGTTCGAATTAATGCTGTTTCATTTTTATCAGTATAAATAAAAGATTTCCCGTAAAAAATGTAGCTTTTGTACTTTGGGTGTAGTACGTATTGGGTGAATAGTGCCTAATAGAGGGTTGTCACTATGGGAAAAGAAAATCCTAGGAATGGTTTACATCATTTCCCAACTTTAGCTAAAATATGTAAAAAATTATCGAAAAACAATCTAAGGCATTTTGATTGTGGTCAGCGTCAGCGGTCAGCTTCAAATTATAAAATTTTTTTGCATAATCAGATTCAGCATTACATAAATAATATAATCCCAGATTTTCATTAGGATCGTAACACTACTTCTAATTTTTCTATTCTATTTGACAGCTGTCAACTGTCAAATTATAAATGTTTTTTGCATAATCGGATTCAGCATTACATAAATAATATAATCCCAAATTTTCATTAAGATCGTAACACTACTTCTAATTTTTCTTATAAAACCAGGTCTCTCCGACCACTGTGCGCCGTCAATAATTTTTTTTTAAATTTCTTTTTTTTTTCGTTTAAGTATTAAATAAAAATATAAAAATTATTTAAAAGCTAAACAAATAAGAAAAATATTCCTGGGAATCCGAAGGGCTAATGAACTATGAATTATTTTCCTAGGACTTGCTCGAGCAAAGCGCAATATTTCATTTCATATACATAAGTGCAGATGCAAATAGAATACTCTTTATACCAAATGCTTCACTAACCATCTGAGAATTGCAGAAATATTCAAAGCCAACGGCAATTGAACGAATAAAAACTTTTCATAGAGTTTTTGTCACTTCGAAATTGCATACAAATCAAAGTATGTCTTATAATGGTACTCAATTCACTACTTCTGAACTAGTGAGGATCTAACTACAATTGAGTTAGTTCCATTTTGACACCTTTTCACTAGTTCGGAACTAGAAATTTTGCTCACTAGTTATTGAGTTCCATGCAGGGCGAATACGAATACGAATACAAATACGAATACGAATATGAATACGAATACGAATACGAATAAGAATAAGAATAAGAATACGAATACGAATACAAATACAAATACAAATACAAATACAAATACAAATACAAATACAAATACAAATACAAATACAAATACAAATACAAATACAAATACAAATACAAATACAAATACAAATACAAATACAAATACAAATACAAATACAAATACAAATACAAATACAAATACAAATACAAATACAAATACAAATACAAATACAAATACAAATACAAATACAAATACAAATACAAATACAAATACAAATACAAATACAAATACAAATACAAATACAAATACAAATACAAATACAAATACAAATACAAATACAAATACAAATACAAATACAAATACAAATACAAATACAAATACAAATACAAATACAAATACAAATACGAATACAAATATGAATACAAATACGAATACGAATATGAATACGAATACGAATACGAATACGAATACGAATACGAATACGAATACGAATACGAATACGTATACGAATACGAATACGAATACGAATACGAATAAGAATAAGAATAAGAATACGAATACGAATACAAATACAAATACAAATACAAATACAAATACAAATACAAATACAAATACAAATACGAATACAAATATGAATACAAATACGAATACAAATATGAATACAAACACGAATACAAATACGAATACAAACCCGAATATCAAAAGGAATATACCACCAAAACGTACACGAATACGAATACCAGTAAGAATACGAATACGAATTTTTCAACGAGCTAAAATAGCGGTGCCTTTAATAAGTTAAATCGTTTACTCTTTTATGCCGCAAGAGGGTTCCATATCTTTATATTAAGAGTATATGTAAAAACACTCAAAAACGACCAAGCGAAATGCGCCAAATTGGCGCGTTCATACGTGTAAGCCCAACCAGTCAGTGTAAACAAGTATACATAATATAATTTATTGTTATTTTTGTAGCTGTGGTGTATTGTCAGTCAAGCCACCTACGCAATTACCAACAAGCAAACGCACATCCTTGCAATATCAATATTTGAATTGCCCTTAACTGCTGCGCTTTAAAACTTGCCGCGATTCGCCAGCCAAAAACCACTTCATCATTCCATTTTGGGGAAAACGAACCACTTGACTGTTATTGCATTGGATGTTTACCCACTGAGATGGTGGTGGTGGTGGTGGTGATGGTGATGGCGTTGGTGATGGCGGTGGTGATGGTGGTGGTGCCTGGTTCAGTTTAACGGCCTTGGCGGCTTTTTCATATGCAATTTTCACATATTTTGGTAACGTCATCTCTGCTTTATTTAATTTGAATTTTTCGGTGCTTTTTTGCAATTTTTTAACACACTGTGCGCGGTTCAATTTTTCTCTTTTCTCTTTTTTTGCTGTTGTGGTTGACATTTCTTTTTTTATTGCTGTTTGCGTTCCCTCGAGCAATTTATGCAAAATTTCGCTTTTGTTTGCGAAACTCGACGGTTGGTTACAAACATTCAATGTAAATAGACGTGTATGTATGTATGTGAGTTTGTATGTATTAAAAATTTACATGCATATACATATGCATGTACACACACGGGTTAGCTGACATGTGTTTGTCACTATTCGCATGCAAAAATGTGCAAGGCGTGTTGGTGTATTGAAGAGATCAAAGGCTAGCGCAGCAGCAAAACATGCCACAATGCGGCGGCTGTTGCCTTGAGCGTTTACGTTATTTTTTGCATAAGATCATTGTTGCAATACCCACTCAACTGGAAAGTGAAGGCAAGTGTGCAAAAAATAGCTCCATTGCAATTAAGTATAGATATGAAAATATCTATTTATCCCACCAGCGCACAGGGCGTATGAGCAATATTGTTAAATTGACATGAAAAAGTGATAAATAAAAAAAGCGTTTTTGTAAAATTAAAACACAGCATAATTTTACTGAAATGTAACTTATATGTACATTAGACCGTATCGCAAAAAATAAAGTTCGCCGTACGCCCCCGCATATGATGTCTTTTTGGAAAACATTTCCGGAAAATTTTTTAATTTTATTTTTGGACGCCGCTAAATGTCGTTAAATTTTATTTTTCTCATATCTTCGGTATTTATAGTCCGATCTCTAAGTTTAATACACCGATGTCTTTGGCTTGAAAGGTCGGCTTATACTATGGAATATTATTAACCCTATGTGCGCCATTGGGGTCACTACCACCCAGTACTTAGTTTATACCACCCTAATGTACCTTTTTTATGTCTGCATGTTAAACGTAGTCAGAAATCATTAATCTTTTGCAAAAGTATAAGGCGTCCTTTCAAGCCAAAGACATTGGTGTATTAAACTTAGAGATCGGGCTATAAATATCGATGATATGAGAAAAATAAAATTTAGCGACATCTAGCAGCGTCCAGAAAAAAATTAAAAAATTTTCCGGAAATGTTTTCCAAAAAGACATGATATGCGGGGGCGTACGGCGAACTTTTTTTGCGTCCCTATAAGACGAGACGGCCTAATGTACATATGTACATATCTGTGCCCGCAAATTAAAGTAGCCTAACTCGAGATCATGCGAAATTGAGTTATTGTTATAGTGTTAATCATTGGAGGAAAACCCATCGATCTGTCTTATCCCCATTTAAATTGGAGTAATATTTAAAAAGTTATTAAGATATAAAAATTATCCTAACTCAGATAGAAACATTTTGCACCAGTTAAAACAACTTATCTTCTAGCAAATCTCTTAAGTCTAGTATTGTATGAAAAATCGTTTTATTAAAACATCCTAACTAGAGTTATGTGGGTACTTCATGGACGTATTTATTTGCGTTTTCAGTTTATTAAAAAAACCTAACTTGAGTTAGGAATTATAATTTTTTTTTGTCAATTTTGTTTTCATAGCCTAAGTGGAAATAGGTTATTTTAAGTGATTTTTTTTTATTTTTACACAATTTATCTCGAGTTAGGTTTTTTTGTTAGAATACTTTTCTCATTTCATGCGTTATTATATTCAGTTAGGTTTTTTTGTTCGAAGCAAGTGGATATGATAAACTGAGATAAGAGATTTTTCAAGGATATATATTATAGAAATTCAATTAATTATTATATACTGTATACATAAAACACCTTTTTTCATCAATTAAACTTTAATGTGGCCGCTGATGTGCAGTGCGTAGAGTGCTCGCCTGCTACACCGGAGGTCTTGGGTTCTAACCCAGTCCGGACAAACACCACAAAAAAATTTTCTAATTGATTAAAACCCAATTATTGGGTTTTTATAAATAGCGGTCACCTCTCGGTAGTGGGCGGCATACCCTCCGAGTGTATTTCTGCCATGAAAAGGCCTCACAAAAAAGCATTCGCCGTTCGGAGCTCGTATAAAACTGTAGGTCCACACAAATTGTAGGAAAAACAATAGTTAAGAGGCACACCTCGAATTGGGAGAGAAGCTCGGCAATAAAACTCGTTAGTTTTAATATCGCCAGTGTATTATTATTGTTATTGTTTTACTTATTTATTAATATTGATAGTTAAGCTTAAAAGCTAGAAACTAACAGATATTTTTTTTATATAGCACTGGCAACTCAGGCCTTCGGCTAGTTATTATTGTTATTAAATTTTAATCGGGTAGCGTTTTACAAGGTATGGATCCTGGTAACATGGAGGAAGAAAACTTTCTAAATATGGATTATAGTAGTGACGACTCAATTAAGGACTCATTTTTTAACGATCGTCAGTCGGACACGGGGTCAGATAGTGCTGATTAGCCTATGCCTTCCTACACCTTTTTGCGATCTTCTGTATATTTTTATAAACGCTTTATACACTTTTTATTTAACTGTACATGACTGTGTTTCCGGACAACCTACGTGTTATATGTGCCATGAGACCCTTGCAAATTGTGGTGGCAATGGAATAGCATCGTGCTTATTCAAACACTTAAATAGTTTACCATTCAATATTAAACATGTCGTTTTTTATAGCGATTGCTGTCCTGGCCAAAACCAAAACTCTTCTATTAGTACTATGTTTTAAATCTTCATGCAAGGTGATACTCACATTGAGAAAATTTATCACAAGTTTTTGGTTCCTGGTCACACGCATATGGAGTGTGCTGTAGACATGCCTTAATTGAACGAAAAAAAAAAAACAAACGAATATAAAGATTCATCACTGGGTTTATAAACATATGTATTTTGCACATGACTCTATATGTCGATTCCATCACAATTACCAGCTGTTTTCTATCAAACAGTAGTGCTACCGCACCCCTTTTTTCGGCGGTTCCAGCTGTTATAGCTTTGAACCTCTCGCTTGGGAGTCTTCATTAATCATTTCCGGATAAACCAAGCTTCTTGTGGTGATTTCCCTAGTACCATGCCTTTTTCAGTATTCGGTAAAATAAAATGCAAATTCAGTTCGGGTTGAAAACGATCCGCGGCGTAGGATTATGGATTATTTTCTTCAAGCCCAAACAACAATGATTAGCGAAACGATTTTTATTTTATTTCATTCATTTCAAACAAAAATTAAAAGTCAAAAACTCTAAGACTTCTAATTCCACTACTTGTTAGTTATATCCACTTAAATGGTCGTTTCGGGTCGTTTTCGACCCGAACGTAGGTCTACGCTTAAAAACACTTAATTCGAGTTAAATGGAAATAAAAACCTTATTGGGAAGAATTCGACACAATAAAAGAACTTAACTAGAGTTAATTCTGCTTTTCGTAAAAATTGCATCCAATAAAAGCACTTAAGTTATAAAAGACAATTTTTTGCAAACGAATCGAAACGATTTTTATTTTATTTCATTCATTTCAAACAAAAATTAAAAGTCAAAAACTCTAAGACTTCTAATTCCACTACTTAGTTAGTTATATCCACTTAAATGGTCGTTTCGGGTCGTTTTCGACCCGAACGTAGGTCTACGCTTAAAAACACTTAACTCGAGTTAAATGGAAATAAAAACCTTATTGGGAAGAATTCGACACAATAAAAGAACTTAACTAGAGTTAATTCTGCTTTTCGTAAAAATTGCATCCAATAAAAGCACTTAAGTTATAAAAGACAATTTTTTGCAAACGAATCGAAACGATTTTTATTTTATTTCATTCATTTCAAACAAAAATTAAAAGTCAAAAACTCTAAGACTTCTAATTCCACTACTTAGTTAGTTATATCCACTTAAATGGTCGTTTCGGGTCGTTTTCGACCCGAACGTAGGTCTACGCTTAAAAACACTTAACTCGAGTTAAATGGAAATAAAAACCTTATTGGGAAGAATTCGACACAATAAAAGAACTTAACTAGAGTTAATTCTGCTTTTCGTAAAAATTGCATCCAATAAAAGCACTTAAGTTATAAAAGACAATTTTTTGCAAACGAATCGAAACGATTTTTATTTTATTTCATTCATTTCAAACAAAAATTAAAAGTCAAAAACTCTAAGACTTCTAATTCCACTACTTAGTTAGTTATATCCACTTAAATGGTCGTTTCGGGTCGTTTTCGACCCGAACGTAGGTCTACGCTTAAAAACACTTAACTCGAGTTAAATGGAAATAAAAACCTTATTGGGAAGAATTCGACACAATAAAAGAACTTAACTAGAGTTAATTCTGCTTTTCGTAAAAATTGCATCCAATAAAAGCACTTAAGTTATAAAAGACAATTTTTTGCAAACGAATCGAAACGATTTTTATTTTATTTCATTCATTTCAAACAAAAATTAAAAGTCAAAAACTCTAAGACTTCTAATTCCACTACTTAGTTAGTTATATCCACTTAAATGGTCGTTTCGGGTCGTTTTCGACCCGAACGTAGGTCTACGCTTAAAAACACTTAATTCGAGTTAAATGGAAATAAAAACCTTATTGGGAAGAATTCGACACAATAAAAGAACTTAACTAGAGTTAATTCTGCTTTTCGTAAAAATTGCATCCAATAAAAGCACTTAAGTTATAAAAGACAATTTTTTGCAAACGAATCGAAACGATTTTTATTTTATTTCATTCATTTCAAACAAAAATTAAAAGTCAAAAACTCTAAGACTTCTAATTCCACTACTTAGTTAGTTATATCCACTTAAATGGTCGTTTCGGGTCGTTTTCGACCCGAACGTAGGTCTACGCTTAAAAACACTTAACTCGAGTTAAATGGAAATAAAAACCTTATTGGGAAGAATTCGACACAATAAAAGAACTTAACTAGAGTTAATTCTGCTTTTCGTAAAAATTGCATCCAATAAAAGCACTTAAGTTATAAAAGACAATTTTTTGCAAACGAATCGAAACGATTTTTATTTTATTTCATTCATTTCAAACAAAAATTAAAAGTCAAAAACTCTAAGACTTCTAATTCCACTACTTAGTTAGTTATATCCACTTAAATGGTCGTTTCGGGTCGTTTTCGACCCGAACGTAGGTCTACGCTTAAAAACACTTAACTCGAGTTAAATGGAAATAAAAACCTTATTGGGAAGAATTCGACACAATAAAAGAACTTAACTAGAGTTAATTCTGCTTTTCGTAAAAATTGCATCCAATAAAAGCACTTAAGTTATAAAAGACAATTTTTTGCAAACGAATCGAAACGATTTTTATTTTATTTCATTCATTTCAAACAAAAATTAAAAGTCAAAAACTCTAAGACTTCTAATTCCACTACTTAGTTAGTTATATCCACTTAAATGGTCGTTTCGGGTCGTTTTCGACCCGAACGTAGGTCTACGCTTAAAAACACTTAACTCGAGTTAAATGGAAATAAAAACCTTATTGGGAAGAATTCGACACAATAAAAGAACTTAACTAGAGTTAATTCTGCTTTTCGTAAAAATTGCATCCAATAAAAGCACTTAAGTTATAAAAGACAATTTTTTGCAATTAACCTTGCTTTAAGATTTCTGGTTCACAACTATTCCTTCTCTAACACTACAAATCCATTATTTCACCTTTTAAAAATCCGAATTGGTCCAATGGTTTGAATTTTGACAAAAAATTGAGTTTTCTCCGTTCACCATATTTTGAGTTAGGCTACTTTAATTTGCGGGCACAGATATGTAAGTATACAGTAGCATGTGTATATTCCCCAAAGCAATTATTTTTAAACGGTTTTATTTAGCTCACCCCGTTTGTTTTATTGTTGGGTCAAATTTAGTAATTCAAATTTCACCCTCTTCCTGTCAACCGATTAATCTGAAATTTTGTACGCATGTATAACCCCGATGACAATGCAATATTATGAAAAAAAAATTCCGATAGGTGGCGCGTGGGTCGCTATATTTACAAAAATCGCATTTATGGTCCGATTTGGCTGAAATTCGGAACATGTATTACTACCTTGAAAGGAAATATTTTCGTAAAAAAAACTTCCGCTAGGTGGCGCGTGGGTCGCTATATTTACAAAAATCGCATTTATGGTCCGATTTGGCTGAAATTCGGAACATGTATTACTACCTTGAAAGGAAATATTTTCCTAAAAAAAACTTCCGATAGGTGGCGCGTGGGTCGCTATATTTACAAAAATCGCATTTATGGTCCGATTTGGCTGAAATTCGGAACATGTATTACTACCTTGAAAGGAAATATTTTCCTAAAAAAAACTTCCGCTAGGTGGCGCGTGGGTTGCTATATTTACAAAAATCGCATTTATGGTCCGATTTGGCTGAAATTCGGAACATGTATTACTACCTTGAAAAGAAATATTTTCGTAAAAAAAAAATTCCGCTAGGTGGCGCGTGGGTCGCTATATTTACAAAAATCGCATTTATGGTCCGATTTGGCTGAAATTCGGAACATGTATTACTACCTTGAAAGGAAATATTTTCCTAAAAAAAACTTCCGATAGGTGGCGCGTGGGTCGCTAATTTAGAAAAATCGCATTTATGGTCCGATTTGGCTGAAATTCGGAACATGTATTACTACCTTGAAAAGAAATATTTTCTTCAAAAAAAATTCCGCTAGGTGGAGCTGAGATCGGGGTAATTAAAACTGAAAATCCTATTTGCAGGGACTACGTATAGAGGCGTTGGACTGCAATAAACTAACGGGCAAGAAACCTTGCAATAATGAAGCACTAAATGAATTAAACAGAATGCGAAATAAAAACTAAAAACTAGAAAATAAAAATAGGTAAAAAAACTTTTTAAGTTAAACAGTTTTATGTTATACATACATTGCAATGCTTAAGATAAATGTACTAAAAACCAAAAAATAATAAAATAGATACAGTCGTGGGAATTATAAACATTTGCATAGACTAGACTAAAATAAAACCGTGGGGCACGTCAATTGTCTACAATCGTTGATTAAAATGTTTGTTTTGTAATGTTACACTATAATTAGGCAGTTGTTCAACCGACAACGATGGACGTGTGATAAGTAGGGCTAGAATGTGGAAAAAAGCGAGCAAGCTCGATTATAAGCGAGTTTTAGGGTTTCATAGTGGTGAGCGAGTAGTACTTTTATCACATGTTTTGTCGATTAAAGACAAACTACGAGCAGTGAAACGATTCCTCGTGTGAATGTCCAACGATAAACTAGTTGAAACATCTCTTTTATTAACATGGAGTGTATAACTATTGGAATTTCCATGAGCAAGAAAATAGTATGTAATTTCCTCACCGTCTGCGGGCCAACTGCCTAACGACGAATTAAACGATTCTTCTATCGCACATTAAGTCGATAATTTGTAGACAATTAACGTGCCCCACGATTTTATTTTAGTCTAGTCTATGCAAATGTTTATAATTCCCACGACTGTATCTATTTTATTATTTTTTGGTTTTTAGTACATTTATCTTAAGCATTGCAATGTATGTATAACATAAAACTGTTTAACTTAAAAAGTTTTTTTACCTATTTTTTTATTTTAATAATTGCATCTTTGCTATGCAAGAAAATTATTTACTGAAGCTTACACCTGAACTTATGCATAGTCGAATATACCAAGTTTTTTAGTTTTCACTCGTGTTAGATCTGATCGCAATCTTCTTTTTAAAATAATATTGACATTAATAATTCAAGCTACACTACTTCCCCCAGTAGCCGAGGCCTTAGCCTGGAAGAAAAGCAGGACAGGAGCAGAGAACATGCTCTACCGTATCTTCATGCTAGCCACATGCTCTGCATTCACTTTCACCAACTAGTCCGATTTTGAACGCATGTAATGCCAATAGATGAGATGACACTTGGAATATTCGAGAGAAAAGTTCTTCGGAAGATTTATGGATCTTTGTGCGCTAGCGAGGTCCGAGTATCGACGGAGATTTAATAATGAGCTGCACGAGCTTTACACAGCCATCGACATTGTTCAGCGAATCCAGCTACCCGACGGCTGCGTTGAGCAGGTCATGACGTGAAAATGGATGGAAAGTATTTCCCGCTAAAAGCAGAAGAAAACTGAGATCTCCACTGCGTTGGGAAGATCAGCTGGACACCGACGCTGCCTCCCTTGGTATTTCCAAGTAGCGCCATGCTGCATGAAACGGAAACAACTAGCGTTCTTTATTGGACTCGGCCAGAATCGTCTATGTAGACGGTTACGCGCCAACTAAGAAGAAGAATATGCCAAAAGTCTGTGTCTTGTGCGGACCACGATGTTAGGTCTACATTCATCTCTTTTCAGTGATAGCAATCATTTCAGCTTTCTCATTACCGTCTATCCCCACTTGTGGCCTGGGTTCCAGTATAAATGGACAATACTATAAATGTATATTACCTTTAAGGCTTGCAGTCCGCTACACATTTGAATGAATTGCTATGCGAAAATATGGGCTTTTGTAGCCGCCGGACCATATACTATATTAAAATTAATACGTTCCCTTCGTAAGTTATTACAGACTAACAACTCTGTTGGCCCTTCTCACAGCTAATACTTCTGCCTGAAAGACACTACAGTGAGCTGACAGTGTGATACTAGTCTTGATATTCAATTCAATGCTATAAATGGCAGCTGCTACTCCTAATGAGGTCTTAGATCCATCCGTGTATAAATTAATTACGTCTTCTTTCATATCGGCATCCCTACGCCAGCCCTTCGTCTGTATTGTGGCATCAAGATACTTATAGAAGCACAGACATGGATCAATGTAGACTCGGAGGGTATGCCGCCCACTGCCGAGAGGTGACCGCTGCTCTTAAAAAATCCAATTCGGTGTTTCTCGGACTGGGATTTGAACCCGAGACATGCATAAAGGACAGTATAGCTTCCATCTCAGTTTGCTGTCTAATATAACACCGTGGTACTTTGTGCTACCTCTAGTTTACAGTGTCTCGCCGCCCAAGCTGAGCTTAGGTTGGTTGGTTGGTTAGAGTGGCGAGTCCCACAGACTCCGGAGCGCCGTTTTGATACCACGACTCGTGACTAAAGAACCAAAAACCAGAAGAATAGCGTAAACATGGATATCACCTCGGAGATCAGGGCGGGTTCTACGCCCTATATCCATCCTGTTGTGTTCAGATATCTAACAAGCCCCTCAGGCCTGACGTCATTGAGTTCAGATAGGTCGTCGAAAAGGGGTTTTCCAAGGAATTTCAATCTGCCTAGGCAGTGCGAAGGACATTCGCATAGCAGGTGCTCCACCGTCTCCTCCGTTCCTGGAAGATTACAGCTGCGACACTGAGTGTTGTGATTCAATCGCAATCGGGCCGCGTGGGTACCAATAGCCCAATGCCCCGTGAAAATCGCAGTTAAGCGGCAAATGTCCCTCCTGTCCATTTTTAACATGGCTGAGGATCGTATCTCATTGTAAGAAGGCCAAAGACTTCTGCAGACCCTGCAGGTCCGCAACCGCTTCCATCTGATTTTTGCCTCCTCAAGCCAGTGCCGAGTGATTCGCCCTTGATAAAGCGCAGAGGAAGCTGGGCTTAACCCAGTTTGGTAACTTATACCGTCTGGTAAATAAAAAAAAGTTGAGTTGTTGGCCTAAGATTTAAAAGGAAACTATTAACGGTACATCGAAACTGCGCCGCCTTTTTTCAGATAAAGTCACATTACCCAAAAGAAATTCCAAATTGTCAGCTGCACCACACACTCAAAATCCATTGCTTCAATTACAAAAAACTCAAATTTGTGTGTGTGTCTATTCTGCTTAGAATCAGAGAGTCGTTTTAGCTTATAAGTACTTTCTATTCTTCTAGCGACTAAATTATAAAAGCAGCTATCCTACTATACTTTTAAATAAACTAACGCTTTTTACGTTTAATTTCATTGCGTAGTCTTTACAGCAAACAGATTTAATCTGCTTCATGCGAAATTAAAAGCTACTTATTGCCTTTTGCTTTATTTAATTCTTTTGATTTGTTTGCTTCCGAACAACTACTCTCATTTCATTGCTTATGCAGGAGAATAAATTGTAGATCTTTCATTTGACTTCTTTCTTTGCGTATTTTTTTAACATTAAGCTCTAGGTACTTAGAATAAAAACATTCTCATTCACTTTCGCTTACATACATATGCATTTAAAAGCGGATCTTTTCCATTGTGAAAGTCAACTAAGGGATTTCCGTTAATGTCCTTTGTTGCTTCCTGTCTCCATTACAGAAAGTTGACGGTTTTTTTTTTTGGCTCCCACACTTACAAACGATCAAGCGGCTTGGCGTTTGCGGACAAAAAACCACCATTGAATAAACCGATGGCAGAAGATTTTCTTTCTTTCACATTTTTGTGCCTTTTCTTGCATTTATTATTCATTTGGTATGCTCCTGCAAATTTCTTGCGCTGCGCTTTATTATTTGTCTGCTTCTTCTTCTGCTTCTTCTTCTTCTTATTCTGCTTCTTCTTTCGATTTTTCTTCTTTTGATTCTTCTTCTTTTTTCTCTTCGCTTTTTGTTGCATGAATGCAAGATTCATCGGTGATGATAAGCGCATCGCTTTTGTTAGCAATCTGCGGTGTCTGATTGGCTGTGTGTCTGCGTATTTTTTTTTATTAATTTTTTTTTTTACATTTACATATTTTAATTCGCTAAGGTCTCTGCAGTTTTTTTTTTCATGTCATTCATTATTTTATAGTCGTGTTGCACGCAATCTGTTTTAAAAAGTCCTAACTACAAATGTCGGGCGCAAAATGGGATTTTCTTTTTAGTTCGTCCGTTCAGTGATGGCGTCTCTTTCTCTCTCTCTTCATTTCTCTTTGTTCTTGTTTGTGTGCAATTTTGGCTGCTGCCACAGTCAGTGCTGAGATGCCACCTTTTCAAGTACATATCGCCGTACCATACGAAAACTAGCACTTTCAAAATTTTTTGCTTAGAAATTCTTTGTGAGAAATTTTGGAAGTGCTAGTTTTCGTATCGTACGACGATATGTAGTCCAATCTGTTGGCTGAATGAATGTTGGCAAACGAATTGTGTGTCTCAGTTACAAACACACAAATACATAGAAATTAGAAAAAAATGCAGTCAAATATCCCACTGCACAAAATTGAAGTGAGTTCAATGAAATTACTGAAAAAGGTATTTCAGAATGTCGGAATGAAGATTGATAAACACTCTCTCCTTTTAAGTATTTTTTGCGCAACGCAACGAACAGTTCTTTCGTAAACTGCGCCATCACGGTCAAATTCAAAGAAATATTCTGTGTTCCTGGCAAATTTAATTTACGATAATCATCAGTTCACGGTAATTGCTTATTTGTACGCAGTTGGTGTTCACTGGGATCACATAACTAAACACATGTATGCAAGGCCGTATTTAGGGGGGGAAGGGGGGGAGGAGGATTTGTGTGTTTGAACCCCCCACGAAATTCTGGAAGATAAATTTTACTTCTATCATATTCAAAGCTATATGTTGAAAACACTAGTTTACAAATAATTAATTTGAGAAAATACCAAGAATTTCAGGTATAGGGGTGGGCTGACATGAACCTGCTGAGGTCAAAACCATTTTTTTATAGTTAGGATTTTGAGATAACGGTAATTTTGGGTTTTTTTGGTTACAACTTCAATAAAAAGTTCTTTTCGCTGAAGTTACAAATACCCGCAAACCGTATCTACTCCGTTCGAAAGATAATTAAAGTAAGCTTCTAACGCCATACCACTTATAAATTAAATTATGTTACCACTCCGGTACAGAGTTCTGCTTCGATCAGTTTGAAGTTCGGGTATAGCATACAACTCATTGTGTACGTACGTTTGATACCCGGCAAACCGTAAACGTACGAGCTACAGCTCGTTTGTATGCTTTCATACTAAACAACACAGCGATCGAACGGTTTGGTTTGAAACAAACATATGTACAGGTTGAACGGTACGATCGCTGTATGATCGCACGAGTATACATATGTACATACTATAACGAACCGATCGATCAGTTGATCGATCGCGATCATTGCATGTTTATACGATCATTCGACTGTACGAAAAACTTAAAAGTGGTGTTTACAAAAAATCTAATAAAAGAAAGGGCCGCAGTGAAGTGTGGGAAGTTTTTTGTGAAATTGAAGACGAAAATGGGTGTCAAATTAATGAATTTGTACAATTCGGCCGTGTGCCAATCGGTAGAAGAAATGAAATTTTGACATAAGGGAGTAAAATTTTGACAGTATTCGTGGTGGATTTGAACGTCATAATTTTACCTAGCCCATTGGGCTAAATACATACACATATAAGTAACACAAATATTTAAATACAAAATAAAATCAAATCGTTACATGAATACATTTCTTCTGTTCCATTAATACTGCCATCAACAATTATATGCATTTTACGGTTTAAAATTGTATCGTTGCCCGTTTTCGCCCAAATGTGTATCTTTGTAACTGTCAAAATTTTCTCTTCCGTTTGGCACAGCAAAATAGGTTTTTTTTCAACATGGAAAAAATTTTCTACCTCATTTTGCCATAGAGAAAAATGTTACCGATTGGCAAACAGCCTTCGAAAATAATTTTGATGCCATGCAGTGGTGGGAAAATCAAAAAATGAGTTTCCAACTCTTTATAATTTTGCCCTTAAAATATTATCCATTCCAGCTAGCAGTGCAGCAAGTGAGCGCACATTTTCACTTGCTGGTAATATAATAGTCGAAAAGCGCAACCGCCTAGCTCCTGCGCTTATAGACAATATGCTTTTTTAAATTCAGTTTTAAGAAATGAAAATATTTTACATAATACGCAAGCACGAAGTTTTTCCTTTTATATATTAATTGTTCTAATTTAATATTAAAAATTAAATAAAAAAGTATTAATGAAAACAAGAATAAAGAAATGAAATAATGCCTAATTTGTATGCACGAATTTTTTCCTTTTATATAATAACTTCTAATTTTCTATTAAATATGAAATAAAACAGTATTGATGAAAACAAGAATAAATAAATGAAATAATGCCTAATTTGTATGCACGAATTTTTTCCTTTTATATAATAGCTTTTCTAATTTTATATTAAAAATGAAATAAAAAAGTATCTATTAATGACAATAAAAACAAATTGATTTTTCATTTTATCGCTTGAAAAGTTTTTAATCGTTTATTTAAATTTTTGATATGTAAAATAAGGCGGCTGATCCGCACTCATACAAAGATTACAGAAAATAAAGAATTGAAAATGCAAGAAAAACGGCTTTAAAACTAAATCCAGCATACATACATACATATATTTATACGACACACATATTAAAAATGTACATGATCGTACACCGATCGATCAAACGATCATTTCTGTTTAAGTACAAATCATACACCGATCGATCAAACGATAATTTCTACTTATGTACAAATCATTGGTTTGTATATTTCTTTCCAACCAAACATTTGTTCGTTTGACATCGAACGTACAAAAGCTTTACTCGTATCGCTTATTCGGGTAAACTTCATATGTATGAGTTGCATTGCACTGTGTCAGATCGATGAGCCGAAACCCTTACTCGAAGCAGAACACTGCTCCGGAATAAGGCAGTCAATCATCGCACATTTTCTAAAATTTTAGCATATTTCCTTATAACTTCATAAAGTCATTGCATGGCTGAAAATTCATTACTCGGGTTATATTAGTGTCTGAATTATAAGATTTTGTGTGTTTTTCGAAAGATCCCATATATGGGATGTGTGAGTTGTTATAGTCCGATTTCACCTACATATTTTCAATACTAACTTTTCAAAGTCAACATTTTATTGATTTTTTGCGATTATTGAAAAAATTTAGTTTTTATTTGGGTTTTATAAGAAGTTTTAAAAATCAGGAAAGTTTTATTCTTTTTAAAAATTATTCTGTTTTATTGCAAACATTTTAAGCGTAATATTAAAAAGATTCGATGAATACTTTATTTTTGACGATTTTTTCCAAGTGAAACAAAAAGGATGTTTTATGGTCGAAAAACTCGGCTAGGTGACCCAACTATATGAAAACGACTTCACAGATAAAAGGAGATTAGAGGGAAATATATAGCTTCCCAAGCAGTGTTTGCCAGCATAACACCAACAGTCTCAAAAAATAAGCTGTTGCTGTTCTGCGAAAGTTATCATAATTTTTTGAGAACTTTAGAATTTCGATTTCCTTTGAAAATATCTGTAGTCGAGGCACAGAACAGTCGAATATATTTGTTTGTTTATTTGTGCTGTTGCTTTACTGTGAAATTTCAAACAGATCAGTCAACAGCAAAGCACAGATAAACAGAATTTTAGTTTTAAGTGCGGATTTTTAAAATTGGTTTTTTTGTACATTACAATTTCGATTGTGTTCCCATAAATTAAAAAAAAAAACAATAACATCAGTGCTGTAAAAACTCGAAATTATGTTTGCCCTTTGCTGTGCTGTACAAATTTCACAATACAACAACAGTCGACTATAATTTTTTGAAACTTAAGTCTGTGCAGTTGCAGTACAGTAGAACTTTTTATTTATTATACTACTGCTGCGCTGTTTATTTTTTAATTTTCAACTGAAAATGAAATTCAATGGAAATAAAAAAAAAGTTGGAAATAATTTCAAACTCTGCTCAAAAGACTAAAATAATGGCATACATATCTATCAGTTTTAGAAATCGGTTGTCAAATAACAAAGTTGTAAAAAAAAAAACAAGTTAGAGTCCAACATAAGCTAAAAATCTTGGGGGCGGACTTTTACAGCTGAAAACAGCTGGGTAATCTAACCGAGTTTTTCGTCCATAAAATATTTTTTTTTTTTTCACTTGGATAAAATCACCAAAAATAAATTATTCATCGTGTTTGCAATAGAAAAGTCTAATTTTTAAATGAATAAAAGTTTCCTGATTTTTAAAACTTCTTATAAAAACCCTAATTTGAAAATCAAAAGTTTTGTAAAAAAATTTTTCTTCTAAATAGCACTTTAGAAACCAGAATTTTTTTTATTATTTTTATTTAGTGCACGAAATAGGTTATATATTTTTCTCAAAAAAAAAAAAAAACACACAACGATAAAACCGCCCATGAAAAAATTCCTGGCTACGGCCCTGCATGTATGTAAGTATGTACTTATACAATACTTATTGGCCATTTTGTAAGGTTGAATGTTAGTTTTGAAATTGCTACGTTTTAAGCCAATATGTTTTATGATCTATGAAATTTGATGTTTCATGTGCGATAACATTTTGCACACTCGAGTGCACTTTACTTTTGCTTCTACACACACACACACACCATTTTTATCTCGACCATCTTGTCCAGGTTTTTATAGTTACGAAAAGCAGTCAATTGGCCGTACATATGTTTGTATGGAAGTACAATTGGGGGAAAATTAAACCAGAACCGGATATGATTGTTATGTGAATTTCCGTTTGTGCGTTAGTATGTACATTAGGGTGGTCCTTAAAAAAATCAAATTAGCGATTTTCTTCTATCTCACACCCTAGATCGGTAACAGCACAGTCGAAGATAGCACATATAAATTTTGTCCCCGATCGAAGATGGTTAAAGAATGTCGCACAATGGTCAAAGTTCAGACCAAGGTAAAGACCAAAAATTTCATAAATATGTTTTTTTATATCTAATGCCCAAAATCGATAGTCCTGTAAACGAGGATACCATATCAACGGCTGAGTAAAAGATCACCCTATTTAAAACAAATTTCCAATAATTTTCTATTTCAGAATTTTTTTCAATAACACCCTATTTCATAAAAATATTCAAAAACGCCCCATTTCAGAGAAATAGATAAGGAAATTTCTCTGAAATAGGGCGTTTTTGAAGCAAAATCTGAAATAGGATGTTATTGAAACAATTTTTGGAATCGGACGTTATAGAAACAATTTATATATAAGCTTGGAGGTATTTCAAAAATGCGTGACTAGGCATGTAAAAGTGAATGTATTTATATATATAGATGAGTGATTTATTAATTGGTTAAAAAATCAATAATTTTTTGTATCAGTTGGTGATCTACAAAACAACCCAAAAATCAGTTCTCGTCTTCAGCCCCGGTAGACAGCACGGCTACACGGTCTGAGAGAGCTAAGGCAACAAGCACGGGCTATGAAATCCTCTACGGGCGAAGTGTAACACCCTGCGCCTATTGAATCTCCCCTAATCTGTAGAACACTTGCCTCGAAGACGGTTAAGCAAGAAACCAGAGGAATGCATACATATATATTTGATGGAGAAATAGAAAACTTGGCTTTCATGAGAGCCAAAAAAAAAACCCACTCCTTCTACATGTTGAACAAAATTCACAAAGCCAGGAACCTTTGGAGCTGTTATCGCCTACCAAAACCTGGTTTTAGCAGTCAGCGGGGAGGTATTACCAACAGATCAAGATACGGGTGGTTAGTTTCTGCTAAACCATTCATGTTAAATTGAATTTTAGAGCTGTAATCTAAAATCCGAGCGAATTTGGAGAACTGAGACGAGCCGCAGAAGAAGTGATAGGTAACAGTTGGAACGAGCCTGAGCTCTAGAAACCAGTCGAAATGGATTCGCAATTACCCAAAACGATGACTTACCTTCTTTTACCTTGTGCGCGTAGTTCGATGAGGCCAGTTTAAAGGAAATGCGAATCAAGCGTTGTAACAAAAACAAACAAATGCTGCGGCAGCAGGAACTCAAGTTGCATTAGTAATTTTAAAGGTATCCAAGTGAAACGCATTTCCTTTTTTTATACATAAATACAAAGCATGATATCTAAGTCAATGCACCCTCACACAAATTCTCCTTCTTCCTACACTTAAGTATTATACAACGGCATGAAATGAGTGCAAACTGCTTCAAAGCCCAACCACCAGCAAAGTGTTAAGACATGAAAAGCCTAAAGCCATTCAAAGTAAAAACAAAAAAAAAGAGCAAAAAGGTTATTGAATGCTTGATTGTGATTTACGATAAGTAACCGCATGTGTGTCATATGCAAGACACTTCACATACATATATACACATAGGTATGTACATTAGGCCGTCTCGCCTTATAGGGACGTAAAAATAAAGTTCGCCGTACGTCCCCGAATATGATGGCTTTTTGGAAAACATTTCCGGAAAAGTTTTTTATTTTTTTTTACGCCGCTAGATGTCGCTAAAACTTATTTTTCTCATAACTTCGGTATTTATAGTCCGATCTCTAAGTTTAATACACCAATATCTTTGGCTTGAAACGCCTTATACTATGGAATATTATTAACCCTATGGCGGTCTTTGGGGTCACTACCAGCCAGTACTTAGTTTATACCACCCTAAAGCAATTTTTTATGACTGCATGTTAAACGTAGTCTAAAATCATTAATCTGTTGCCAAAGGAGTATTTCGATCGCTTCAGTAGAACCCGAAAAAAAACACATTCAACATTCCAAGGAATATATGTTTTTCGCATCCTTTGGTCTTTTATTTTCATTTACAAAGATTTCTTCTGAGGAAACCCTACTGAAATTTTATGGCGAATAATTTTCTAGAACATGTTAACTCTCTAGCACCGCCAATAAAGGGTTATTTTGACCCCTACTTTTTGAAAATCAGGAAAAATAGTATTTTTAAGGTCGCTAGAGGGTTAAAATGTTCTAGAAAATTATTTGGCATAAAATTTTACTAGGGGTCTCCTCAGAAAATTTTTCTGTAAAATTAACCTAAAAGACCAAAGCAACCGAAAAACCTATATTCCTCGAATGTTGAACGTGTTTTATTTCGACTTCTGCTCAAGCTATCGAAATACTTATTTTGCAAAAGGTTAATGATTTTTGACTACGTTTAACATGCAGACATAAAAAAGGTACATTAGGGTGGTATAAACTAAGTAATGGGTGGTAGTGACCCCAATGGCGCACATAGGGTTAATAATATTCCATAGTATAAGCCGCCCTTTCAAGCCAACGACATTGGTGTATTAAACTTAGAGATCGGACTATAAATACCGAAGATATGAGAAAAATAAATTTTAGCGACATCTAGCGGCGTTCAAAAAAAATAAATTTTTAATTTTTTGAAAATGTTTACCAAAAAGACATCATATGCGGGGCGTACGGCGAATTTTTTCTTTTGCGATACGGTCTAATGTACATATGGATGTGAGTAAGTAGATGAGCAGCCACTGCCCCGCACTGTCGCAATCCAGGTACCGCTTTCTCCATAAACACTTTTTCGAGTGCCTGGCGGAGATGGAAAATGCAAGGACACTAGATTTTCTGCGCTTCATGAAACAAACGCGCTGGTTTAGCTTAACGGGCATCTAATCTTATCATACTTTCGAATCTAATTTTTCCGGAAAGGTTTGTAAACAGGGATAAGGAAGCTAGGGCTCCCGTGTGGTATCACAATGGGCCACCTCGGCCTAAGTGTGTCCCCGCTTTCATGAATTGCGGAGACAGCCACCTCAACCTAACCTAACCTAAGTAGATGAGCATATTTTTTTCATATACGAGTAGGTATGTAAGCGATAAACGTTCGTTGTAATGAGTTGTAAAGCAGCACAAAAAATGCAGGGAAAGCCTAGAGAGCAGCATACCGCACTCAAAGGAAATGCTGCTTGCTGACGACGACACTTGTAAAAACAAAGAATACATACAAACATTCAACGTTTCCTCTTTTCTTTTAACATGCATTTGCATTTTTCTTTTACTTTGATTTTAAGTCTTTTTTATTTTTTTTTTAGTTAACTTATTGAGTTAATGATGTATTGTGGAACGATTTTCCGTCATCCCTTGTCAAGTTTGGTTTGGAGACAAACCGGTTTCGGCTAATATGCGCCATCTTCAGTGTCTTCTTTCGTTCTGAGTTATTTTGTGTAAGTTCGATAGTATTTATAGTAACTAACTTCCGTCGTTTTGTTCAGGTACTTCGTGTTCATGTGATGTGTTCGTGCATTCGTGCGTGTGTGTGTGTGAGTCTGTGTTGTGTGTTTAGGTATGCAAATCTATTTTTTGTCATATTTTCATTATTGTACCCTCATTAACCAAGTAGGTAAAAGTCCGTTATTGTCCGTTTGTGTGTTGTTTTGTTTATGTCGGTTTTTGGTCTTTTGTCCTCTTTCGGGTATAGTAGCTTAAGCGGTTCAAATAATGTATCCGATGCGGTGTTTATTTGTTCATTTATTATTTTACCTACGAATGTTTTTTGTTTGTATATCTCCATATTTTCTAATATGTTAAGTCGTCTTCCTTTATGCTGTATGTGGAGAATTTTAGCTGTTTTTCCTATTTTCATGGGTGTACACTTGTTTTCTGCCATGTGGTTGGCGAAATTTGATTCCACTGTCGTTGATGATTTTCTTATTTTCTTATTGTAATCCCTTATGTGTTCTCGATATCTCGTCTTGATTTGGCGTCCTGTTTGTCCTATATAACTGTTTTGGCATTCGCAAGTCAATTTGTATACGCCTTGTTTGTCAAAGAGGTCTTCCTTGTTAATGTTGTTTCGTAGAAGTTTTCCCATATTGTTCCTCGTTTTAAATGCTGCATTAATGTTATATTTTTGGAAAACTTTAGCCAACTTGTAAGATGTTGCTCCGGTATATGATAGGACTGCCCATTTCTTCTCTTCTTTTTCTTTGGTTTCTGACTTTCTTGAATTTATGTTTTTTTGTATTTTCTTCACTAAACTTTTTTGATATCCGTTGTTCTCTGCGATTGTGTATATTGTGCTCAGTTCCTTGTTGTAAGCTTCTTTTCCTAACGGGGTTCGTTCAAGTCGTGTTAATAAATGTCTGAAAGCGGCGTTCTTGTGCTGTTGAGGATGGTTAGATTTATTGTGTATTATTGTATCTGTTGCTGTGGGTTTTCTGTATATTTCGTAAGTAAATTTGTTAGTCTCTTTGTTTATTTTAATTGTTAGGTCCAGGTAGTTGATTTTTCCATTTTTCTCTGTATCCATAGTGAATTTTATATTTTTGTGTTGGCTGTTGAGGTGCTCCAAAATTTGTTCTTCTTTATTTTCCGATATTAGGCAGATGATGTCATCTACATACCTGGCATAAAAATTTACTCCCAAATTTGCCGTCAGTTCTTCCATATAAATTTCTTCCAAATGTTGCATAAATACTTCCATAAGGATAGCTGATGTGGGGCTACCCATGCCTAGTCCGTGAGTTTGTCTGTATATTTTATTGTCAAATTTAAAATAATTCTGGTCCAGGGTTACTCTCAGCGTATTTACTATCTCTGTAGCAATGTCTTTGTTCGTTTTCTCTGTCAGTATTTTAGTTAAAGTTTTTAGTGTTTCTGTCGTTGGTATCGAAGGGTATAGATCCTTCACGTCAAATGATACCAGTTTTGAGTCCTTGGGTACGTTCAGGTTGTTCAGTTTGTTGACTAGTTCCGTCGTGTTTTTGATTGTGTATTTATTGGATAGGTCTAGTTTCTCGGTTAGTAGCTTGTTTAGATGTTTTGATAGTCTATATCCTGGTGCCGACTTATGGTTTACTATTGGTCGCATAGGTGTTCCTGCTTTGTGGATTTTAGGTAGTGCGATCAGTGACGGGGCCGATGGATTCATTGCTGTGAGAGTGTAGGTCATCTTGTTGTCTATTATATTCTTTGCTTGTTTTATTGCACGCTTTATTGCCATTTGGTATTCTTCCGTTGGGTCTTTCCTTATCACTCGACAGCCCATTTCTTTGATGAGTTGACCCGTTTTCGCGGTGTATTCCTCTTCGTCCATTAGCACCGTTGTATTTCCTTTGTCTGCTTTTGTTGCTATCACCTTATTATCGATTAGTTTCTTCCTTAATACTTTTGCCGTTTTATTGTCGTCCGTTGCCATTTCATTTCCAGCAGCTTTTATACTCTTTTCGATTATGCGTCTGCATAGATGCCTTGCGTGCTCCTGTTCTTCGTTTGGTACTAGTGATATGGCCATCTCCGTGTCTGCAATAGTGTTCTCTACGTCTTTTTTTCTATCGTAGCTTTCGATATTGTACTTCAAACCTTTTTATACTCAGCTGTACTAGTACACAGAGTATTATAGTTTTAATCACATAACGGTGGATTGTAACAGAATGAAATAATCGAGATAGATATAGACTTATATATATCAAAATGATCAGGGTGAAAAGAGAAATCGATTGAGCCATGTCCGTCCGTCCGTCCGTCCGTCCGTCCGTCCGTCCGTCCGTCCGTCTGTCCGTCCGTCCGTCCGTCCGTCCGTCTGTAAACACTCTAACTCGCGCAAAAATTGAGATATTTTGATGAAATTTGGAACGCAAGTTGGTATCGAGACTGGGACGGTTGGTATTGAAAATGGGCGAAATCGGACCATGACCACGCCCACTTTTCCTATATAGAAAAAATCGGAAATTTGGTATCTCAGCCACTAATATAGCTAGAGTTTTAAAATTTTACCCACGTATTGAGCTCGGGCCCTTATGAAGAAATTTGATGAAGTTTTGGAAAATGGGCGGTGCCACGCCCACTTATTAAGGGTCAAACATTGAAAGTTTTATATGTCATAACTCAGAAACCGTTGAAGATATATCGATGAAATTTGGTACGCGTAATTTGCTTACATAGACAAATGTTTTGACGAAAAATTATCAAAATCGGTTTACGGCCACGCCCACTTTTATATATGTGTATTATAAAGTGACCTAATAAAACCATTTTAAGCGATATCTCTGTCAAATATAAAGATCTATCATTGAAATTTTGTCGCATGAGTCCAACTATGGACATAAAACAAAAAACACAAAAATTTTGGAATATGGGCGGTGCCACGCCCACTTATTAAGGGGCAGACATTGAAAGTTTTATGAGTCATAACTCAGAAACCGTTGAAGATATATCGATGAAATTCGGTACGCGTAATATAATTACTTAGTCAAATGTTTTGGCGAAAAATTATCAAAATCGGTTGACGGCCACGCCCACTTTTATATATAGGAAATATAAGGGGGCCTAATAAAAACATTTTAAGCGATATCTCTGTCAAATATAAAGATCAATCACTGAGATTTTGTGGCAGGAGTCCAACTATGGACATAAAACAAAAACTACAAAAATTTTGGAAAATGGGCGGTGCCACGCCCACTTATTAAGGAGCGAATATTGAAAGTTTAATAAGCCATAACTCAGAAACCGTTAAAGATATATCGATGAAATCTGGTACGCGTGATATATTTACTTAGCCAAATGTGTGGACGAAAAATTACCAAAATCGGTTGACGACCGCGCCCACTTTTATATATGTGTATTATAAAGTGACCTAATAAAACCATTTTAAGCGATATCTATGTGAAATATAAAGATAATTCATTGAAATTTTGTGACATGAGTTTTACAATAGACCGGAAACAAAAAATAAAAAAGTTTGGAAAATGGGCGTGGCACCGCCTCTTTTTAGACAAAGGGATATATGAGATTTCTTAGCCTTTAACTCGACAAATAATTGAGATATTATGACGAAACTTGGTTTATACACTTTTATAACATGTGTTAATAGACACGCAAAAATGTATTGAAATCGGTTTATGACCACGCCTACTTTTTAACAAAGATATTTCTGGAACACCCTTTTGGAATTTGTAACGTGAAGTCTTTGTAACTAAAAGTCATAGAGGGATGAAATTTTGCACTAACAATAATATTTGTATGCTTATTTGGATGATTGATATAAATTTTGAAAATGGGCGTGGCTGCGCCCTGTTTATGCAGCACTCGTTTCATATAAAATACACCCTATATCGAACAAACGCAAACAAACAATGAAAGCATACAGCTGAGTATCTAATGTTCGATTGCACTCGAACTTAGGCTTCCTTACTTGTTGTAGTAGCTCTGTTTCTTTGGCGTTGATTGAAAGATTTGTCAAGTTAACAAATCTTGGATGGAATGATGTTTTGTTCTGTTGTGAGCCTTTTTTGTTGTTGTTTTGTTTTGTGTCAAGGTCCTCCAGTTTTTTATTGAGTTTTTTGTATTTGTGTTCCATGGCCTTTTTGATCTCCTCCTTTATAGTGTCTAACGTTTCCATAAGGCAACTAACTAGGTTGTTTTCCATCAGCTCCAGGTGGATGCGTAGTAGTTCCTCATTTATGCGCTCCTTCTTTGCGTGTTGGTTCCTGATCTCGCATCTGACAAAAAATAGATTTGCATACCTAAACACACAACACAGACTCACACACACACACACGCACGAATGCACGAACACATCACATGAACACGAAGTACCTGAACAAAACGACGGAAGTTAGTTACTATAAATACTATCGAACTTACACAAAATAACTCAGAACGAAAGAAGACACTGAAGATGGCGCATATTAGCCGAAACCGGTTTGTCTCCAAACCAAACTTGACAAGGGATGACGGAAAATCGTTCCACAATACATCATATTCCTACCCTGTCGGAAAAACAAGCAACCAAAAAGTTATTAATAATGCCAGTCAGGCACATCAAATCCGGACTAATATTCTACTGACAGCATACAAAAGGCGGCTACAGAAAATACACAACACAAAAGCCAACATATGGTTTAATAAGGAATGTCTAAAGAACAAACTCATTCCAAAATACGCGCAAATAGGGCACAAAGTGAACAGCGAGGATAAACGCAAAATTATACGGAAAGCGGAGAACAGCTTACTCAGATGCGAGATCAGGAACCAACACGCAAAGAAGGAGCGCATAAATGAGGAACTACTACGCATCCACCTGGAGCTGATGGAAAACAACCTAGTTAGTTGCCTTATGGAAACGTTAGACACTATAAAGGAGGAGATCAAAAAGGCCATGGAACACAAATACAAAAAACTCAACAAAAAACTGGAGGACCTTGACACAAAACAAAACAACAACAAAAAAGGCTCACAACAGAACAAAACATCATTCCATCCAAGATTTGTTAACTTGACAAATCTTTCAATCAACGCCAAAGAAACAGAGCTACTACAAAAAGGTTTGAAGTACAATATCGAAAGCTACGATAGAAAAAAAGACGTAGAGAACACTATTGCAGACACGGAGATGGCCATATCACTAGTACCAAACGAAGAACAGGAGCACGCAAGGCATCTATGCAGACGCATAATCGAAAAGAGTATAAAAGCTGCTGGAAATGAAATGGCAACGGACGACAATAAAACGGCAAAAGTATTAAGGAAGAAACTAATCGATAATAAGGTGATAGCAACAAAAGCAGACAAAGGAAATACAACGGTGCTAATGGACGAAGAGGAATACACCGCGAAAACGGGTCAACTCATCAAAGAAATGGGCTGTCGAGTGATAAGGAAAGACCCAACGGAAGAATACCAAATGGCAATAAAGCGTGCAATAAAACAAGCAAAGAATATAATAGACAACAAGATGACCTACACTCTCACAGCAATGAATCCATCGGCCCCGTCACTGATCGCACTACCTAAAATCCACAAAGCAGGAACACCTATGCGACCAATAGTAAACCATAAGTCGGCACCAGGATATAGACTATCAAAACATCTAAACAAGCTACTAACCGAGAAACTAGACCTATCCAATAAATACACAATCAAAAACACGACGGAACTAGTCAACAAACTGAACAACCTGAACGTACCCAAGGACTCAAAACTGGTATCATTTGACGTGAAGGATCTATACCCTTCGATACCAACGACAGAAACACTAAAAACTTTAACTAAAATACTGACAGAGAAAACGAACAAAGACATTGCTACAGAGATAGTAAATACGCTGAGAGTAACCCTGGACCAGAATTATTTTAAATTTGACAATAAAATATACAGACAAACTCACGGACTAGGCATGGGTAGCCCCACATCAGCTATCCTTATGGAAGTATTTATGCAACATTTGGAAGAAATTTATATGGAAGAACTGACGGCAAATTTGGGAGTAAATTTTTATGCCAGGTATGTAGATGACATCATCTGCCTAATATCGGAAAATAAAGAAGAACAAATTTTGGAGCACCTCAACAGCCAACACAAAAATATAAAATTCACTATGGATACAGAGAAAAATGGAAAAATCAACTACCTGGACCTAACAATTAAAATAAACAAAGAGACTAACAAATTTACTTACGAAATATACAGAAAACCCACAGCAACAGATACAATAATACACAATAAATCTAACCATCCTCAACAGCACAAGAACGCCGCTTTCAGACATTTATTAACACGACTTGAACGAACCCCGTTAGGAAAAGAAGCTTACAACAAGGAACTGAGCACAATATACACAATCGCAGAGAACAACGGATATCAAAAAAGTTTAGTGAAGAAAATACAAAAAAACATAAATTCAAGAAAGTCAGAAACCAAAGAAAAAGAAGAGAAGAAATGGGCAGTCCTATCATATACCGGAGCAACATCTTACAAGTTGGCTAAAGTTTTCCAAAAATATAACATTAATGCAGCATTTAAAACGAGGAACAATATGGGAAAACTTCTACGAAACAACATTAACAAGGAAGACCTCTTTGACAAACAAGGCGTATACAAATTGACTTGCGAATGCCAAAACAGTTATATAGGACAAACAGGACGCCAAATCAAGACGAGATATCGAGAACACATAAGGGATTACAATAAGAAAATAAGAAAATCATCAACGACAGTGGAATCAAATTTCGCCAACCACATGGCAGAAAACAAGTGTACACCCATGAAAATAGGAAAAACAGCTAAAATTCTCCACATACAGCATAAAGGAAGACGACTTAACATATTAGAAAATATGGAGATATACAAACAAAAAACATTCGTAGGTAAAATAATAAATGAACAAATAAACACCGCATCGGATACATTATTTGAACCGCTTAAGCTACTATACCCGAAAGAGGACAAAAGACCAAAAACCGACATAAACAAAACAACACACAAACGGACAATAACGGACTTTTACCTACTTGGTTAATGAGGGTACAATAATGAAAATATGACAAAAAATAGATTTGCATACCTAAACACACAACACAGACTCACACACACACACACGCACGAATGCACGAACACATCACATGAACACGAAGTACCTGAACAAAACGACGGAAGTTAGTTACTATAAATACTATCGAACTTACACAAAATAACTCAGAACGAAAGAAGACACTGAAGATGGCGCATATTAGCCGAAACCGGTTTGTCTCCAAACCAAACTTGACAAGGGATGACGGAAAATCGTTCCACAATACATCATATTCCTACCCTGTCGGAAAAACAAGCAACCAAAAAGTTATTATTGAGTTAACTTGAGTTTTCGTGAGATTTTAACTGTTTTGTGCACATTTCCTAGCAACGAAAATACACACGTGCGCAATATTTTCTTGGCCCCCGCAGAAATCAAATAACGCAGTTGTGAATAAACACAAACACACACCAAAACCTGAAAAGCTGTGAAAAAGCAATCAGACCGTAAAGCAATAAGGATTACCGCAGTGGTGGCAACAAACTTGAAAATAAAAGCGAACACCTTGGTTACATATGTGCGTACATACATACATACGACACATGTGTATGTCGCTAAAATACCCAGCAGAAAAAGTAAGGAGTCAGAAAGGTACCATCTGGATGATAATTTTGTTAGTGACACTATTGAGCGTTGTGGACTTTATGTAAACCAGTTACTTATACGCAGTGCAGTTCACTGTTTGTTTGCTTATACCTACGCTTGTATGTAACCAATGCCTTTTTGCATGGCATAAGCTAACGCGAAAGCGTGTGCATTTATATACTGAATGAGAGTTTTTCAGTGTGAGCTGTGCTTATTTATAGTAAAAGAATTCTTCGAATTCATCTGTGGTTAATAGGACCAGCTACAGGTATATACCAGCACGGCGCCACATGAGTCAGCTAACCTTAAAATCAGTCTTGTACATAAGTATGTATATGTATGTAGTATATACCCTGCAGCGAAACAGCTAACAACCCTGCAACGAAAGTCCAAACTAGTCAGCCAACCTACCAGTTAACTGACTAGATAAATTATGGGAGTTGCCCAACTAGATTCATAGGGGACAAATTGAGATTAGTTATGAAACAAGAAGTTTTGCCAAAAAAAGCGTTTTAAATTAAAAACGAATGTATCGGGGTTTCTGGAGGTTGCAATGAACACGTATGCAGTAAAATTAAAGCAACTTCTTTATTGTTGTTGTAGTATTCGAACCCTGCGTAGTAGGCCCCTTGTAGATTTAGTTGGTTGCAAATTGGTAGATCATTAAATCAGGTGAATGCCACAAATATAACATAGTTTGAGATGTTAATGTAGCCGTGTACATTAGATACTACTTCAGCCATAGAAAAAAGTACACGATATGTTTGTATAAAGTCAGAAAATCATCAATATAAATGTCAAGCTTAGAATGGTCAACGTGTTACTTATTCACAATGTTAATGTTAATTTACCTAAATATTTAATATGCAAGATCACAATCTAATGTGCCTGAATTCTTTAATTTAAATATCATATTCTAATAACTAAATAAATGTATTAGAAACTTTATTTTGCAACTTTTATTTTCATTGGAGTAGCATGTAAAACTAGTCAGTCAACTGGTATAGTTCTGATATCTACACTGACTAGTCAGCAAATTGGTATGATGCTGGTGTGTATACTGACTAGTCAGTCAAGTGGTATGATGCTGGTGTGGATACTGACTAGTCAGTCAAGTGGTATGACTCTGGTGTGGATACTGACAATTGCCATTTCCTAGGTCATCACCGTGTTAAAAATACCAGTTGCTAATATGAAAAAAGATAGATGGCTGACTAGTTGAGCTGTATGGCCAACTAGTTGTCAATTAGTTTGCAACTAGTTGATTTCGCTGCAGGGTAGTATGCCAAAATTGTAGTAGTAGTATATTAACTGGTATTCGTATGACAATACCATACCAGTTTATTTTGTCTAGTATTATACCAGTTAAATACAGTTGAACCACAAACTAGTTATCAAAATACTAGTTTATCAACTGGTATCCAAAAGACAGCATCATACCAGTTTATTTTATCCAGTATAAAGAAAGTTGATGAAGTCCAGCTTGGAAAAGCATTGCAATTGAACAAAAAGGGGTATTTTCAAAAAAGAGCAAAGGAATTTAAAAAACAGAGTGCCTGAATTTTTATACAATGGGTCATATTAATAAAATCCAAGCAAATGCTTTTACTCAAAATTTCAGAAATTTGACATTAATTTGTATGAACCAAATTTCAAAATTTGAGTAAAAGGTCTGAAATCTTGAGCAAAAGCAAATGCTTGGCTTTTATTAATATGACCCAATGTGTATGTTTTTGTTTTTTAATTACTTAATATGTTTTTGTTTTTAAACTGAAATGGTACCTTATTAGTTATTTAATTTAAAAAATATTTTTAAGATTCCTGAGTGCCTGAATTTTTATACAATGTCTCTGTTTTTGTTTTTTAATTACTGAATATGTATCTTTCGTTTTGTTTTTGCTTATAAAACTGAACTGCCACCTACATATATGTATATCTAAGCAATATTTATTTTTATTGAATTAATGAATATAATGAATTACATATGAAATAAATAGACTTCAAAAGTTATTTTTTTTGCATACCTAAACTGGTATTTGCCGATGTAAATGCTACTAGTATTTTTCTGACCCATACAAACTGGTATTTAACTGGTATGAGCTTATGCAGAGGAAGACAATTGCCATTTCGTAGGACATTAACACACAAAAAATACCAGATGTTTACATGGGAAATTTACAGTCGGGCAAGTAGTTGACTGTACCCTGCAAACTGGTATAATTGTAGTTTGCAACTGGTTACTTTCGCTGCAGGTTACATATTATGTGCACACAGAAATAAATATATGTATATACATATGTATTTATTTACAGTTAGCTTATTGTCACCGAGGGAAAAACAAAAACTGAGGCCAAAAAGTCTCACAAGAACTTCAAATCCATTTACATCATACTTTACTTAGTTTTTAGTTTTTTACTACATGTAAGTAGAAAAATATGTAATCGTAGTAGAGTTTAGAGTAATACGTAGTCCATTACGTAGAAATAATCAGAAAGAAAATTCGTTCGCCTTCGAGTTCTATTCTATACATGCTATAGAATACGAATGTGTTTTTGAATCGAATTTCGCGTTCGAATATAACAACAAAGTGAGGGTCCTCGACTTAAACTAACATACTTTCCAAAACTCTGCTGTAATCTACAGGCAAATATTGACAAATTCGTAGTCTTATTATATTGCACAACACTGTAGACATTGGAGTAAAGTGTTTTTACAACCTTGGCATAAGTTTTCCCAGCGGCGAGCATTGCCTACCACACTACTTCTCCCCAATGATGTATGCTACACATTATGAACAATGCCAACTAACATACAATGTATAAGAAAAAGTATGTTGGGTTAACAAAAATGAATTTTGTTCATTTCTTTTTTTTTTTTTTAACTTTGTTGTTGTTGTGTTGCTATCGTAAATTCGGAAATTCCATAGAAACACAATAACAACCAATTTGAAAAAAGTCCTGAAATTTGTTTGAAAAATAATTTGTTCAAATTAGTTCCTGAATTGAATCCTACCTAATCGTTTTTAATTAAAGCAATTTTTAAAACAAAAAGGTACATAGTACATATATGTATAAATATGTATAAAAAAATATATAAAAAGGGACTCAGTCCTCGAAATTTACGGCGCATAATACAAAAAAAGAAAATAAATACGAATCAAAATATTTCGCGTGTTGAAGTTCGCGCTGAAAATTGGGTTCACAATACGGTAGAATATAATAGTCGAGCATCTGACTCACGGACCACGGAAAGTGTTAGTGCGCAAAGCAATGAAAGTGTTGCGAGTATCAACATTTCTGAACAGCTGAAAAATTGGTACTTACAGCATTATCCCAGCCGAAAGTGTACTCGACATTTGCTAAGGATAATGTGTAGTGCGGGAATAGACGTTCCATATACTCAAACTATAATTTTTTGCATAGCACTTAATACCTTGTTTTTATTATTTCAGGTTGAAATATTAAAAAGCATTATTCATCCAAATGGATTGACTTCTACTTTTTCGCAAATACTTGGGGAATTATTGGTGAAAAATTTTAATTACGACGGCGTAAACGGAAAGCGCAGTTTCAAGGAATTTAAAGCCTTAAACAGGGCAATATTTGGTAAATGGTTTGAGTGAAATCAAATGAAATTGAAAAAAATTAACAATTTATTTTATTTTAGAAGCAAATTTAGCCGAGGGGTACAGTGAAAAAGAGTATATTAAGGACATAAGAAATGCTTTTCGTTTAACTAAAAACAGATACTTCAAAAGAAATTACGACAAAAGAACAAAAGAAAATAAGCCAAGCTCATCAACTAAAAATATTAGCAATACTAATTTAATTTAATTTTGACCTACTAACTTTATAAAATAATTTGTTGTATACATATGTAGATACTTTTAATAACTAATAATGGACTAACTAAATACCTATGTACTTACTTTATCAAACCTTAAATATATTAATTCATTTAATTTAAATCTACTTTATAAACACTTAATACTTACAATAGAATACTTAAATACTACTTTAATAGAATACTAAAATTCTTACTTTATAAAACCATTAAAAAATAATTATTTAATTTCATGTACATATATATTTATAATTAATTTTCTATATACGTAAAAGAATTTACAAATAACAGAATACTAAAATAATTACTTTATAAAACCTTAAAATATTATTCAATTTACTTTTAATTAACCTTATAAAATAGTTTTTTAATAACTAATAATATAATACTTAAATATCCAATTTGAAAAACCATTAAAAAATAATGTACATACATACACATTTAAAAATATTAATTAATAAAAAAAAATAATTACATTAATTATGTGTTCAGGCTTTTTACTGTAAGGTATCGTGCACAATACAGGTAAGCGGGGGCGGATTAGAGCTCTCTACTTACAGCTTACAATGTAAGCGGAATTGTATTCAGTCCGCCTACATCTACCTTACAAGGTAAGCTAAGGTAGATTCGAGCTCTCTACTTACAGCTTACAATGTAAGCGGAATTTTATTCAGTCCGCCTACATATACCTTACAAGGTAAGCTAAGGTAGATTCGAGGTGCCTACCAACAACTTACCCTGTAAACGGAGTTGTATTCAGTCCGCCTACATCCACCTTACCAGCGTTGCGTGATTCGAATCAATTTTGATTTAAAATCAACTTTCAAATAAAGAATCAACTTGATTCGTGATTCAAACTATTTTCAAATCAAAGATAATTTTTATTTGTGATTCATTTCTCAAAAGAATCAAAAATACCCTCTGATTGGTGATTCAAACTGTTTTCAAATCAAAGATAAATTTGATTTGTGATTCTTTTCTCAAAAGAATCAAAAATACCCTTTGATTCGTGATTCAAACCATTTTCAAATCAAAGATAAATTTGATTTGTGATTCATTTCTCAAAAGAATCAAAAATCTTTTTTGATTCTTGATTCAAAAAATATCTTTGATTCGAATCAAATTTTTGATTCGAATCAAAAATTTTATTCGAATCAAAAATTTTATTCGAATCAAAAATTTGATTCGAATCAAAAATTTTATTCGAATCAATAATTTGATTCGAATCAAAAATTTATTTAGAATCAAAAATACTGTAGCATATCAGAAATATTCAAGTACATTCTCGGTAACTTAAAACACAAAAATGTATAAAATGCACCAAAAGTGCAACAACAGCCAAATTGTATGCTGACGCCAAATGTTTACATATGTATGTACATATATACATATTTCTGATTGTCGTATTTACGTTTGTGCTACGCCGTACGTACATACATACATACATACATATGTATGTATGTGCATAGGCACTTGGGTGCATACCCTGCAAAAATCATTGAATTATATGCTCCATTTGTGGTAAGTTGGAGTACTTTCAAAGTGACCACTAACATAGCCCAAACGACCGATTCATGTATCTGCATCGGTTCGTAGTTAGCCGAACATAACAAAAACCAAATTTTTATCGCGACGAAGACGATATGTGTATCCATACATAGCTACATACATACATATGTTTGAATGTATACACGTCATTCGTCGTCGTCGCGATAAACATTTGATTTTTGTTGTTATGTTCGGCTAACTGTTAGGTACTCCATCAATTAATCCAATGTAGGTACTCCATGGGTTAATGTGATTGTTATGCGGGACTGGAGTATATACTCCATTGCAATGACATGCAATGTTAAATGGACCATATTTTTTGTATGAAATGTGGCAAGTTATGGAGTAATCGGTTGGTCCATAGCGAGCACTCCATGGATTAGCGAATGGAGTACTCGGAAGTTTTGCAGGGTATGCATACATACATATGTATTATATGTACATATGCCCTGCAAAATTCATTGGATTATATGCTCCATTTGTGGTAAGTTGGAGTACTTTCAAAGTGACCACTAACATAGCCCAAGCGACCGATTCGTGTATCTGCATCGGTTCGTAGTTAGCCGAACATATATATGTACATATCTACATAGAAGTAAGAATTAGAGCAGATATACATGTATTATAGTAAATAAGTAGTGTGTACATAAGAAATTTTGTGTATAGGTAAATAAGAATCAATTTTACCAATAAATTCCCTGATTGAATTGCTGTTCGTAAAGCAATACAACAAACCACTTTCGTTTAATTTGAACGGGTTTAAAATATACATATGTATGTACCTATGTACATATAGTGAATCCTAAATATATTTCAAATAAAAGATACTTTTATTACGAGATCATTTTGGGTAAATGCATTATTATTATTTATTTTTAAATTCTGTTATTTTGTTCTTTTATTGGGTTCATTCAATGTATGTAAAATATATAAATTATAAGTACATAAGTAAGTACATATGTGTGGATATGTATAAGAGAAATTTACATATGTATGTATATACATTTACATATTAAGGGGTAAGTACATATGTACATACATCATACATAAGTATGTATGTATGTGTTAGATTACATCTGTATTTTATATGGAAATGAAGTCAGGAGGTAAGTGTTGGTCCCCATGCGAAAAACAAAGTTATAAAAGTCCGCCCCTAAATTTTAAGCTAATGTTGAGAGGGTTAAGGAACAAAAAATTTTTTTTTGATTCCGCGAAATGTCGCCAAATTTTTTTTTTATTGTAGCTTTGTTATTTGACATCCGATTTTTAAAATTGATACGTCATTATTTTGGTATTTTGAAGCTCTATATTTCCTTCGAATGTCCTTTTGAACTCTGAAGATGTTTTCTCATAGTTGGGTGTCAAATAACAATGTTACAATAAAAAAAAACAATTTTGGCGGCATTTCGCGGAATCATATTCTCATTTAAGATTACTCATTTTCATTCATTTGTGAGAATTTTCACGAATATTTCTTCGTTCTTTTATCACGAGAGAGAAATGCAAAAAAATATGCTCCTGTCTCGCAAGAAGCGATCAAACAAAAAAATCCAGTTATTCCACTTGTGCGCGAAAAATAACAAAACAATATTTCTCCTTTCTTCCTTCCTTCCTTCCTTAATTGGCACGTAACCGTCTAGACGATTCTGGCGGAATCCAGTAGAGTGCGGCAATTGTTTCTGTTTCGTGCAGCATGGCGCCACTCACATGTGAGACAAACTGATCGCGAAAACTAACAAAGCATTCGCGAAAACAATTTATCACGAACATTTTTCAGCTACGTTGTAGGGAAGGATATGCATACATACAAGCAGATTTTCGCAGTTGCCTTAGCCAGCCATTTGCGCGTACATATGTATGTATATTCCCACCAAAAAATCTAAGCCTTTTTAAGAATTAAAACCGCAGATTTTAAGGCTTCCGAAATCAGGCCTGAAAATTATAAAGGTAGCAAATTTGTATGGCGTAAGGCTTAAAATAAGGCTGATTTTCCTGTTTTGATATCATCACGCCATAAGGAGTACTCTCTCTCTGAGAGCACACCTTATTCCTAATGCTTATCCGCCATGCGAAATAAGGCCTAGATAATAAATAATGCCATGTTAAATGGACCATATTTTTTATATGAAATGTGGCAGGTTGAGGAGTACTCGGTTGGTCCATAGCGAGTACTCTATACACGCGTGCATGGAATACTCGGCTTTTTTGCAGGGATTCTTTTGTATGCATACACCCAACCATAATTCATTCATCCTTTCATTCATTTATTCGTTATATATATATGTATGTAAGTATATATATACATATGTATTCGCAAGTGCTTGGCTAAAGCAACTGCGAAAATCTGCTTGCATTTCCTCCCATACAACGCAGACGTTTGTTGAAATTTTAGATTTTTTGCATTTCAACTCGCGGGGGTGGTGGGATCACGTACTAAAGTATTTTTTATATGAAATAAAGTTTTGATTCAAAATAATTTTTTGATTCGAATCAAAAATTTTATTCGAATCAAAAATTTTATTCGAATCAAAAATTTGATTCGAATCAAAAATTTTATTCGAATCAAAAAATTTATTCGAATCAAAAATTTTATTCGAATCAAAAATTTATTAAGAATCTTGATTCGAAATCAAGTTTGAATCAAGAATAAAAAAAGATTTTTGATTCTTTTGAGAAATGAATCACAAATCAATTTTATCTTTGATTTGAAAATAGTTTGAATCACGAATCAAAGGGTATTTCTGATTCTTTTGTGAAACGAATCACAAATAAAATTTATCTTTGATTTGAAAATAGTTTGAATCACGAATCAAAGGGTATTTCTGATTCTTTTTTGAAAGGAATCACAAATAAAAATTATCTTTGATTTGAAAATATTTTAAATCAAGAATCAGAAAATATTTTTGATTAGTGATTCAGTCAAATCAAAATCACGCAACCCTGCACCTTACAAGGTAAGCGAAGGTAGATTCGATCTGCCTACCAACAACTTACCCTGTAAACGGAGTTGTATTCGGTCCGCCTACATCCACCTTACAACGTTGGCGAAGTAGGATTCGAACTGCCTACCTACAGCTTACAATGTATGCTAGTTAGTGATATGCTCATTGGATGAACACCTCACTACCCTGATTACTTTGTATGTAACGTGTAGGCGTTCACTCTACTTTTGCGGCCATGTGTATGAAAATGTATAACAGATCTGTATATGAGGTGGTGTGCATTACAGCCATACATGTATGCATGACTTAATCGATTCTGTAAGCAACATTTTCGCCGCTGGGTTCTTGGCTATACTCACACCTTGAGATACCGACTTCATATTTACTCTCACTCTTGTAGCAACCCTACTAAGCTGCGCTGTGTTTGGCAAGTCAGTCAGCCAGACTAACCACAACCAGTGGCAACCAGCACGAAATGATGTGCAAATGACGAGTGTCATGAACCATGAATTATACTTTTTTACAATGTCGCATTGAAGTTAGACATAAGGAATGGGTTATATACTTACGTATATACATACATATTTACATATTTACATACCTACATATGTATGTGCGTGAATATCAGATTGAATTTTACGAGGCAGAAAAGGTACATATTTTGTTTTTGTGCTTACTCAACCATACCATACATACTTATTATGACTAGCAGTCCTTGCTGAAACCTAGAATATAATCAAGCTCTGAAGAGAAGAACAAGAAGTGTGCCAGAAATAGCCAAGGTTGTCGAACAATAGCTCTACAAATAGTTAGTTAAGCACCAAAATGCAATTTCGTCGTTCATTCAACATATCGACGGGGTTTTTATGTTTATAAATTTGTCTACTACCTTGTTTTATGACGATTTATCTTTCAGAGAGTTTATCATGCAGTTTGTATGTATTTATTTTATAATTTTTCGAGCTCTTTTGAGAACATGTAATGTGGGAATGAAGTGCCCCGGCGTTTTTGTTATTTGTGCTCATTGCATGCAATCTCGGAAAGTGAAATCTGATCCAGAGATTTACTCCTTTATATATATCATCGGAATCGGTTAATAAGGGTTTTAATTCATTGGCGGAGAACCTTGATCTGAACATTGAATGTGAGAGTCTGTAGATATCACTGCATACATTAAAATTTTTAAATTTAATAAAACATACTTTAAAGTTTATAGGAGTAGAAATAAATTAAGAAATAAATAAAATTATTTCCCATTATATTTAAAACTACTCATATCCACTTTGCAGCTTTAGGCAACCAAATTAAATACATATGTATGTATACAAGCTACATGTTCTATGCATAACTCTGCATTGCATACGATAATTATTCTTGAAATTTCATTTTGAAATGCATATCTTAAAGGAAGTAAGTAATAACTTCTACTTGAATTACTTTGCAAAACATAAATAAACCAAAAAGCACAGAGAAAAACAGAAAGCAGAAAGCAGAAAACGTTGCGTACGACAACAATACGACAATTGTGTGTTTGGGAGCTTACTAGCACTTGAATTTTGTTGCAACATTGCAACTTGGCACATAAATAATTCTTAGCGACATAAGTGCATTGCAGCAGATTGGCAAACATGGCCAAAAAACATGACCAAGTACAGAGATAAGTGTCGGAGGACAAATATATATAAATAGATAGTAGGTACATACAAACATATGAAGTATATATGTATATACATAAATAAATACATATTTATACATATATGTATGCTGCATATGCATCAGCGAACTGCAGTGTTCAACAAATATTGACTATATAAGCAGCTTGTTCTTCTTTTCCTTGTTTTGAAGCATTCACATAATGCAGCTCTCTGCTAGACACATGTGTTCTATTTCATACATATACATACATATGTAAGTACCAAGGGTAGCTCTAATAACAACATTATTAACTATTGGAACTTTCAAACTTTTAGCGAAACAAAATGCCACCGCAAACTTATTTCGTAACATTTGAGAACATGGCAGCACTAGTAATAATGCAAAAAGTAGCAACAATTGTGCGATTTGAAACTGTAATGCCGCAAGCAATGCGAAAATATGAAAGTTAATACAAAATACTTCGCAAAAGTTGCACTTATGTACATTAGAGTGCGTTTAAAATTCAAATTAACGATATTTAACTGTATCGCCCCCTCAATCTGTAGTAACTTGGTCAAAGATATCACACATAAATTTTGGTCCCGATTGGTGGCGGTTAAGGCGTCGAGCATTGAGGTCAAAATTCAGAAAACTCTATGAAGGGTCAAAAAATCAAAATATTTCTTTTAATTATATTATATCCAAAATTAATACTTCTATACCCAAGGATAACAAATATAAATTTTGGTTCCGATTGATGACGGTTTAGTGGTGTTTTAAGGAGGTCAATGTTCACATTGCCATAGTCACTCACACTCAATCACGCTCACCTTCGCCCAAAAGTTGGTATTATATAAGATTTTACGTTTTCGCGTTCACCCTGTTGCGTAGTCACGGCGATTGTCAAACGATTTACGTAGCTTATGTGCCACCTATTTTGTTTTTTTAGTTTCCTTAGTAATTTTTAGTGCGTTTTTTTATTAATAGAGGTATTTTGTCGAGTAGGTAATTCTGAAAAGTTGGCAGCTGGCAACCCAATAAACATTTTTCTTCATTTTTAATTTGAGGTTCATTTGAGAAGTAACCCTATTGTCAAATATCAAACGTTAGTTATCAAATGCACCTCAAATTTCTCTTGATAGCGTTCTCAAACAAAAAGGCACATTTTTAGTATGGGATTTTGGGCTGATTCTCAATTTGATAGATTTCATTTTATGAAATCAATTTCAAAGTTAGTACGAAATGGAATGCAATCAATAGATGTATGTATGTATTACATATTTGTTCTCTGATGTGATGTTTTTTAGGCATGGGTAACACTGCGCTGCGCGGCGCAATTGCGCTGACACCAACCCTGGTGTTATTGCGCTAACTCCGATTTGGGAAATGCGCCAACTCAATGTAGCGCCAACTCAGTATAGCGCCAACTCAGTATAGCGCCAACTCAATGTAGCGCCAACTCAATGTAGCGCCAACTCAATGTAGCGCCAACTCAATGTAGCGCCAACTCAATGATGCGCTATTGCAATATAACACTGACTCAATTTCGTGCGCTAACACCAGCTCCAATATAGCGCTAGTGTAAAATGGCGCAACCACAACGCCAATAACAGCATCATAGTATATGTATACGTATGACAACGTCACAATTATGTGTGCTTGTGATAGTGATCTAAGTGACTCTAATTTCCAGCATATTTTCACATATATACGGAATATTTTTCCAAATGATTATGAAAATTAAAATTAATTGTGCCCTCGTATATGTAAGCAGAATTGCGCCAAAAGAAATAAAACGGGGATGGTAAACAGTAACAAGCGAAAAAATGTTATTTATCGATTATTCGATGACAATTGCGCTAAAGGAGTTAATGCGCCAGTACCGTGAGTTGGCGCCACGGTTGGCGCTGGCGTTATTGTATCAGCGCCAAAAAAATTGCGCCATTACCCATGGCTAATGTTTTTCATTTACCCGTGCGGGTGAATTTCGCCGGTGCCTTTTGTACAGTCACGTGAGTATATTAATATCTTTTTTAATATGCATACACACATGTGAGAAACAAACTATGGCTTTAATAAAGTTTTTGTAACGTCACAAAAAGCAACAAACAAATAAAAAAAGAGTAAGAAATACAGAATCATTATTATACACAATCATTTTCAACCATCATTTCAACCGTTAAGAGACTGCTCACGTAAAACAACGAACGCTGATTGAAACTTGCAAACATACAAAATGTCTTCGTTCCTTGAAACCTTGACATGATGAAACTCGTGAAATGGTACAAAATGCGAAACAAGTTTTTTTTCGAATGTGTTGTAAGTTATTCTAAAATTGATTAACAATGTTTGTTGAACACTTGAAAATATAATTATAATAATTATATAATTTAGAAACAATATTTTCTCAAACGTTTGAGAATTTCTTTTTCAGTGTTTAGTGGGAAGTCAACAAAAATAAAAAAATGTATTTGTTGACATTGTGTGTAAATACATACATACGTGTTTTGTTTAGTTTTTTTTTTAATAAAATATATTATTTATGTATATGCAACATATTAAAAAATGTGTGTGTAATGCAGTTAATATAAATATATGTACTTGTTATCCAATGTTAAAAAAGAAGGTGCATTTGTGTGTTCGTGTTTGTGCAAAAAGCAAGACAAAAGTTAAAACGTTTTTATTAACAACTGTTTTATTTAAATCAAAGAAAAAATTAGTTCAGCATCATATTCGGGTTCGCGAGATTGAAACGCATCGATTGATACCCCGTTTTTTTTTTTTAAATTGGCCACTTTTAGCCGTTGCAAATTAAACTATATCGAATGTTCACTCGAACAAAAGGAAGTGACTCTTTTGACAGTTAAAGTGACCGTTTTCGTCACTTTGCGTTTTATAAAATTCCAAAAACGTAACATACTCACCAAAAAAACGTAACACATTCACTTCGAGTCACTTACAGTCACTTTCAGTCACCTAAAGAGATACAAAATACGAACACGACAATAAGTGACTCTGGGTGACTCGTTGCGTCGCGTTGCGTTTTACAAAATAAGGCCCTTACATTTGTAGTGTCGCATATGGTAATCTGAACTTTGACCCCCTTGAAACACCAGTAACCCGTCTTCAGTCGGGACCAAAATTTATATTTGTTATCATTGGGTATAGATGTATCGATTTTGGGTATTAGATAATTAAAAAAAATATTTTGACTTTTTGACCCTTCATAGAGTTTTCTGAACTTTGACCTCAATGCGCCACCAATCGGGACCAAAATTTATGTGTAATATCTTTGACCATGTTACTACCGATTGAGGGAGCGATACAGTCTTTTTATGAACTTTTAAATTTTTCATACAAATTAAAAGCACTCTAATGTACATACATATATGTTATGTATGCAATTTTGTACATGTATACGCTTTTACATTCGATACGCACTTTTGCGCTTGTACATAACGCGCACACTAAGTAAGTAGATCCCGTCTACAATCGGGATTCACCACACATTCGTGTTTTATGATTCAAGTTTTTTCAAAACAACCAGAGGGATACCACTTGCACTAGAAATGCGCTGGCAAGCTGATAACAATTTTAGGCAACAAAAATGAACAATAACACTCATAATAGTTAGACATATTTACATATTTACTCACATGACTATAATTGATATCACGATTGCTATCACCGCTGCAAATCAGACGCAATTGTACATTCAATTTTCCTGAAAATACAAGTAAAATGCAAATTATATTTGATAAAAAAAAATTAATATTCTTTATAAAGGTGGTAATGGTAATACAAGAGATCAATGGATAGATCCAGAAACTCTATTGGGAAGACCATAGAAAATCTTCTACACAGAAGGATCAAGAACAGAATATGATACGGAATCCGGCTGGCACCTCGAGGCCGACTTCAGATGTCATTATGCTTAATTAAAATGGCGACGGGTTTTCAATAGAAGATTTATGCCATACTAAAAGCATCAGAATGGATAATTAGTGAGAGATGGCGTAAACACCGAATTTGTATCTACAGTGACAGCCAAGCTGTACGGAAGGCACTAGAAACTGCGCGAATCTCTTCATAAAATTTTCACGAATGTAAATTAAAACTTGGCTCCGTAGCAAAATGGAACTAAGTTCAACTTATATGGGTACCGGGACACTGCAGTGTTGAAGGTACCGAAGTGGCCGACCTTCACTAGACTAAGATTGCGCATTCTCGGGTCAGCTGTATTGATAATGGCGGATGAACATTCTCTATCACCCGATAAACTTCTCAGATTTGTTAAAGGATATGTGAAGTTTGCTGAGGAACTCTGATTCCACTATTCCACCTATGTATTTCCTACATCCTGATCCGTTCTAAAGGCCTTAAGTACAATGGGTATACCTTAGACTGGGTTGGTCCCCATACGAAATAAAAAAGTTGTAAAAGTCCGCCCCTAAATTTGAAGGTTATGTTGAGAGGGTTAATGGACACCAAAAAAATTTTTTCTTGACACCGCGAAATACCGCTGAAATTGTTCTTTTCTTGTAACTTTGTTATTTATAATCCGCTTTTTAAAATTGATACGTCATTATTTTCGTATTTTGAAGCTCTATATTTTCTTCTAATGTACTTTTGAACTCTGAAGTCAAATAACAAAGTTACAATAAAAAAACAATATCGGCGGTATTTCGCAGGATCAGAAAAAAAAATTTTTTTCTTTAATCCTCTCAATATGAGCTTCAAATTTAGGGTCGGACTTTTACAACTTTACATATACTGAATTGCTTAAAAAAATTAGTTAAATAATCGCTACGTTAAATAATTTCTTTGTGACGTAACTTCTTTGTTTATTAATTTAGTAAAACCGTTTCAAGGCAACATTGTAATGAATTTTGAAGCACTTTCATTTGGCAATACAAAGAGGATAATTCATGGACATACAAATAAGTTAGCGGACCCAACTATGTGAAAACGACTTCAGAGCTCAAAAGGACATTAGAAGGAAGTGTAGAGCTTCAAAATACGAAACTAATGACGTATCAATTTTAAATATCGGATGATAAATAACAAAGTTCCAAGAAAAAAACAATTTCGGCTGTATTTCGCGTGATCAAAAAAAATTTTTTTGTTGTGTCCTTTAACCCTCTCAACATAAGCTTCAAATTTAGGGGCGGACTTTTACAACTTTTTTTTCGACCCTCAGTGCTTGGGAAATACATAGTTTTTCCCGGCTTACCACAATCTCATTCCATTCCAATAGTAATACTTATAAGAACAATAACTGAGAGAATTTGTTTTAAAGACTATTGAAATAATTACTACTTAATTATTATAATCGCGGTGCCAATCAGCTAGAAATCAAGGGAGAGTTGGAGTTGGGCTCAATAATACATTAAACCAAGATTTGAAGGTTAAAATTTACATCACTGACAACAAAAACAAATATGATAACAACAATAATAAAGTTTCAAATCACAACTTCAGCAATCATCATCTAAACCGCTTATCCTAATCCATAAGAACTACATAAATTTGTAAATAACAACGAATTTTACATGAAAAGAATTGCAAACCCAAAATCCAAAAGCGAACCGCATTTAGCACAAATGAATGCAAAAGTTTTGCTTCAACTAAAGAAGTGAAAAATTCATTTGGAGCTGAACTGTTAATTTCTAAGCGTGTTAAAAGGGAAAGAAAGCCATACAGCTTTAGTAAAATATTCTGCTCAATGGAAATGCTAATGTAAAAGAACAACAATACATTGGAATAAAATTCCTTGATAAATGCAAATATTTGCGACAATAAACATCAAACAATAACACCAATAGGAAATAAAAGCAAATACGGTTTAAGATAAATATGAGGGAGAACAATGCTTTGCAATACTTAACAATTGCTATGACAATAATAACAATTGAGGGAAAATAACAAATTAATCTTATTCCTATTGTATTATTATTATATTATTATGTACATTACGGTGGTCCGCCAATATATGGTGACAAATTTTAGAGCATATTTCCTCAGCCTCAGCCCCTAGATCGATAGTATAATATAGTCGAAGATATATATATATATATATACAATGGCGCTATAACTCTGACGAGTTTTATGGCCGAGCTTCTCTCCCAATTCGAGGTGTGCTCCTTTTTGTTTTTCCTACTAATTGGGTGGACCTACAGTTTTATGCCGGCTCCGAACGGCGAACGCATTTTTTGTGAGAAGCTTTTTCATGGCAGAAATACACTTGGAGGGTATGCCGCCCACTGCCGAGAGGTGACCGCTGCTCTTAAAAAACCCTATAATTGGATTTTTACTAATTAGAAAAATTGTTTTGGTGTTTTGCTCGGACCGTGGTTTGAACCCGAGACCTCTGGCATAGCAGGCGAGCACTCTACCCACTGCACCACAGCAGCCACACATAGTCGAAGATACCACAGATAAATTTTTCGCGATCGGAAACGGTTAAGAGGTGTCGCACAGTGACCAAAATTCATAAAACTCTATGGAGACTTAAAAATTGGAGTTTAATTTTTTGTACATCTAATGCCCAAAATCAATTGGCTTGTACTCAAAAATACCAAATGCAAATTTTAGTTCTGATCGGAGGCGGTTAAGGGGTGTCGCAGAGGGGTTAAGATTCATATTACCATATAAAAACCAAAAAAGTTACATAAAAATTGTGTATATCTAATGGCCAAAAGTAATGGTATTGTACTCAAGGACACCAACTATAAAGTCTGGTACTGTTGCGTCGCACAAGGATCACATATGGCTATCTGAACCTTTGCGACACCCCTTAACCGTCTTCGATAGGTTCGATTTTGGGTATTAGATTTGAAAAAAAATTATAATAAATTTTTTGGGTCTTCATATGGTAACTAATCTGAAATTTGTCCCCTGTGCGACACCCTTTATCAATCTCCGATCGGGACCAAAATTTATATTTTATATCTTTGACCGTACTTTAACCGATTATATATTATATAGATTTGTATATTTTATAACCATTCTCGTGAGAAAGCTTGGAACAAATATCATAGATACTGCTTGCCATTTCAATGAGTTCGTATTTAAGTTGTTTTGATAAAAAATTTAGAAAATTGTTATTGACGGGTTCTCAATAGTGCTCTAGATACCCGGGTATCGAGCAATTCGAGCTGATCGTTTTTGTTTGAAGCCCGTTTGTTGTTCAAATGCCCGTACAAACATTCGAGCATTCGAGCTTACAAACAAAAAAATGTGTATCGGAAAAACAAAAATAAAAAAAACTACATATGAAGAAGAAAAAAAATAATAAACAAAAGAAAAAAACAAACTTCAAAATGCCCGAATTGTTCAAATGCCCGTACCAAGGCTTATCCAAATAGAGGTTATATTACTTCCGTTTTTATGTGTGTGTTTTCTTTAAAAATGTCAATGTGAAAGAGAAGAGAAATGAATTTCAAGGTAAAATTTTTGCCAATTCGTTTTGTCTGACATTCACACTTTTTAGTATACATACACAATTCCAATCAGCTTATCTACTGCGATATCCTTCTTTAGATAATTCTTGGCCCGTACAAACATATGGGTAATAAACAAACAAACGACTGTTCGAGCATTTGAACAACATTTGTCGGGCTACTCGAAAATGTTCAAAAAAAATCTGGAGCTCTAGTTCTCAATAATAGTTAAATATTGAGGACTCAGAACAGAGCTCCATAGTTGCGATCAAGAGGAAATAATCATCTTTAATCCTAATAAATACTAACTCTATTCGATCCTTACGTACATTTTGCGAAAATTTTAGTGCCAATTTGAAGTCCAACTATGATTTCTATGAAATTTGAAATCAATTCTGTAAATCAATAGAGCAAAAAACAATGACTAGAGATTTACATAAGTCACAAAATACGCTGAAATAGAAACTATGAAGACTTGAAATTTTAATACTCAAATAAAACTGCGTATGTACATTTATTTCCAAGCCAATAAAAACAAGCTGCACTAGAAATGCAGTTGAAGGATAAATACCAAGGATTCCCACTGCGAATTGGTATTTTATTTTGTTTCCTTTTTAATTTACGTATGTATGTTATTTTATTTAACTTTTTTCTGATTTCATTTTATTTTAGCGTCAAATCTTTTCCGCTTTTTTATGTAAATAAATTTCGTTGATTCGTAATAAGATTTCTTTGAGGCTCAACGCTTGTCTCCATTTTTGTCGCCAACTTGCCGCAGCCGTCGTCGCCATATTAAAAATTCATAGACCACGAAAACACGGCAAATTTCTTTTTTCATTATCATGCGGATTTCATTTTGAAATTCCTGCTGTTGTCATATCGCTTTTTTTGCTTTTGCTGAGCGCAGTTTTTCCGTGCGATATACCAAGGAAAAAATCCGGTCAAAAAGCACAAATAAAAACACTACAAAGAATGTTGAGACTGAGTGCCATAATACCAACTGGTGCAAACGTACATACATACATGCAAATGTACGTATATAAGTATGTAGCAGTGGTCGGAAACTATCGATGGCACTATCGTCACTATCGATGGTTTCTGAACATCGTTTACACTATCGATGGTTTTCGACTATCGTTTGAACTATCGATAGTTTATTGAAAATTTGAAATGTGACCACTAGGCACCAAACAAACGGTAACTATTCCATGCAGGGTTTGAATTGCTAAATAGCAAGCAGTCAAAGCAACATAAATACGACTATGCGTTCTAGTCGCATGGTCGTTTAAAATGTGATTACCCAAAAACATTAAAATTACACTACAATATTGGTATGAGCAATTGATATTTTTTTCGATCTTAAATAACAATTACTGCGCTGTGGAGATCTTTAGGTCAGCTCATAATTGTGGAAAAGCGGATAAATATGGATACGGAATACGAATATAGAATACCGAACACCGCAAAATGGGTATCAAATGAAATCGCTTGGCTAGGGCTATCATTTGGTCGAGTCTTAATTAATTATGAACTGATCTAAAAAATATCCATCATCCAGTAATTGTTATGGAAGATCTAAAAAATATACATTGCTCATAACAATTATGGGATGATCTAAAAAATATCCATCATCCAGTAATTGTTATGGAAGATCGAAAACAATATTAATTGCTAGTAACAATTATGAGCTGATCTAAAAAATATCCATCATCCAGAAATTGTTATGGAACATCGAAAAAAATATCAATTGCTCATAACAATTATGATCTGATCGAAAAAATATCGATCTTTGAGTAATTGTTATTGATGATGGAAAAATTTTTCCATTGCTCAATAATTGTTATCAAGTGATTTTTATATTTATTTGTTATAATTGTTATGGTCTCTGGTTAATATATTAATTTTTTTGAACAAGAATAAATGGGCTAATAAATAAATAAAACAAAACAATGTACTGAAAAAAGTTTTATTGGATCATCTTCTATTACTTTCATGTATTGGTAAGAATAAGACCAGGACAGGTGGGCAAAGTTTGTTTACATTCGGGTGAAATCGGGTGAGCTCATTTTAAACAGATGTGTTTGTGGATGTGTTTGCTGCCGGACGGTAAAAGGCGGTTACAGTGTGAGCGTAGCCGTAGACTCTCCCAAATCACCCGAAACTATCGTCAACTATCGATAGTATATCGTGCACTATCGATGGTGCTGACTATCGATAGTTTCCGACCTCTAGTATGTACATAGGTATATGCATATAGGAATACAGTAAGTAATAGCGATGACGCTAAGCGGAAGTAAGATTTAAGCACAAATATCGGCGGATAAAGTGTTGTTGGCAGGATGAGTTGATTGTGAAGGCAAATAAGCAGCACACACATAAGTGGAGTCTAGCAGCTTAAAGCACAGATCCAACGGAGTACAGGCCAAATGGGCTAGCATAACAAAGAGGAAGTAAGTAGAAGTAGTCATCCGGCTTCACGGCATATGCAAGAAAGCGCCTCACAGCATGACATGGCAGTAGTAGATATACGTTTTTTTAGCAAAAGCTCAGCAAGGAATATGCAGCGGCATTTGTCTCTCCGTCATTCGTGTACGGAGCGAATGTAAAGGGTGTTTCGTTTCGACAGAACCTGAAAATCTTGCGGGTAACTCTAACTGTAGTAGACTAATACTATGTTCACGTTGAAGAGTTAACTAGAGTTAATCGTTTTGAGTTAATGGATAACTATCAAGTGTTCACGTTGAGGGATTTATCTAACTCAGAGCTTAATTTGACATATGCTAGGTGGCCACAATACTGCATACATACATTTGCTGCGGATCTTATGTCAAAATCACATGCAAATTGATATAAGCATCTCAAATCATCCGTCTATTGCGAACACCTAGCTGTCCAAATAATGCCAACGTTTCAAAAGTGCTACCAAATTTTGGGAAAAAACAGGGTTGCATTCCATTAACTCAAAATAAACTCCAAATGAAAGTAGAGTTAATTGGAGTTAAAGGCGATTTTATCAAAATAATGTGTATGGTTAACTCAGAGTTAAGAGTAGAGTTAAATGGTTAACTCGAAATGGCCACTTAACTCTAATTAACTCATCAACGTGAACATAGTATAAAAGTACCTTGATTTATTGACGCAAGTAACTCGAAGAAAAGTGAAGCCTTGTATGTTACTTAGTGAAAATAATTGAATGTACATACATACATATGTACCTTCCCAGCTCACTTCTAGAAGCTGGAATAAGAACGAAGCTAAGATCGCAGCAGTGTCATTGATATGATCAATCAATCGAAAAGCTTAAGTGAAGCTTATTTTCTAATGTAAATAAAATTAAAAAAAAAATATGCTCACATTAAAACACCCTTTATATGCTATCGGTAAATACGCTGACATTTCTTATACTCGTATACATATGTGTATGAATAGACATAGTGAATACGCTGATAAATGTACTGCGATGATATTCGGAAGGGAGTGCCAAAAGCGCAAAACGTTAAGATAACAAGCACAGAGACAAAACAAGCGCAAAGGGACATTTGCCAATTCTAATGTGATTTACAGATTATTTAAGCACTTGAATAAGTGGCATAAGAAAATCGGGATAAGGAATTTAGCTTTGAAATATTTATTACTTAAATATACTTGACTTCAGCGTGCAACTGTGGGAAATGATAATAATAATAATACAATGGCGCTATTATAACTCTGACGAGTTTTATGGCCGAGCTTCTCTCCCAATTCGAGGTGTGCTCCTTTTTGTTTTTCCTACTAATTGGGTGGACCTACAGTTTTATGCCGGCTCCGAACGGCGAATGAGCATATGTATTAAGCAAATTTTTGAACAGTAGACTGAAGTGAGTAGAGGAAAAACTATGTGCTATGATAATGTCTCAGAAATAGTTTTCCATCATCAGGAGTTTAATCGATTATCGGCAGTTAACGTTTATAAAAATATTTTTGTACTCTTGGCGAATTAGAAACCTCGTGCGGCGTTAAACCAATATTCTTTGACATCCATATGTCTTTGAGTCATGCATCAAGTGCTACTCTGAAAAAAATACCCGTAGTTGAACCAACAACTTTCCGCTGTTGAATCTCCGTCTTTGATTCAAAAGCAAAATTATTTGTTTTAACGGCAAAGTTTTTGATTCAACAACTTTCCGTAGTTAATTCAAAGACGGGCGTTGTTGATCCAAAAACTCCCTTGCTGTTAAAATTTTTTAAGTATAAAAAAAAGAAGAATAAAAAGATAGAAAAAAAATTTTTTCAAATTCCATAACAAATACATAAAATAAACGGTTAGCGTGTATACGAACTTTTTCACTACGAAGCTTTAAACATGCACCACGAGTAATGTATTCAAACTACTGCAACAACCCATCATGTGAGAGTGTGGCAAAAATTAGGCGGATTTGCAAAATATACCAGTGAAGAAAACAATAGCATATAAAATCAATAACAATAATAATAAAAACAAAACACAAATAAATTAAATTTAGTGAAATTGTATTGCAGTGGAATGAATAGCATAAGCATTACTACGCTGCAAACAAGAGTTGTTTTAAAGGCTGGAAGGAGTGGCCAAGGCAGATGAAGAATAAAAAAATAAAGATGGAAATGGTGAATCGAAAAAGTTCGTTTTGTGAGACTAGGCCTTAGTATTAATATTGCTAGGTAAACATACATTATATAAACAAATAAAATAAAATAAAACAAGTAAGGAAGCCTAAGTTCGAGTGGAATCGAACATTAGATACTCAGCTGTATGCTCTCATTGTTTGTTTGCGTTTGTTCGATATAGGGTGTATTTTATGTGAAACGAGTGCTGCATAAACAGGGCGCAGCCACGCCCATTTTCAAAATTTGTATCAATCATCCAAATAAGCATATAAATATTATTGTTAGTGCAAAATTGCATCCCTCTATGACTTTTAGTTACAAAGACTTCACGTTACAAATTCCAAAAGGGTGTTCCAGAAATATCTTTGTTAAAAAGTAGGCGTGGTCATAAACCGATTTCAATACATTTTTGCGTGTCTATTAACACAAGTTATAAAAGTGTATAAACCAAGTTTCGTCATAATATCTCAGTTATTTGTCGAGTAATAGGCTCGTAGATTTCTTTGTATAAAGAGGCGGTGCCACGCCCATTTTATTAACTTTTTTTATTTTTTGTTTCCGGTCTATTGTAGAACTCATGTCACAAAATTTCGATGAATTATCTTTATATTTCATAGAGATATCGCTAAAAATGATTTTATTAGGTCACTTTATAATACCCATATATAAAAGTGGGCGTGGTCGTCAACCGATTTTGGTAATTTTTCGTCCACACATTTGGCTAAGTAGATATATCACGCGTACCAAATTTCATCGATATATCTTTAACGGTTTCTGAGTTATGGCTTATAAAACTTTCAATATTTGCCCCTTAATAGGTGGGCGTGGTTCCGCCCATTTTCAAAAATTTTTGTACTTTTTGTTTTATGTCCGTAGTTCGACTCCTGCCACAAAATTTCAGTGATAGATCTTTATATTTGACAGAGATATCGCTTAAAATGATTTTATTAGGTCACTATAATACCCATATATAAAAGTGGGCGTGGCCGTCAACCGATTTTGATAATTTTTCGTCAAAACATTTGTCTAAGTAAGCAAATTACGCATACCAAATTTCATCGATATACCTTCAACGGTTTCTGAGTTATGACATATAAAACTTTCAATGTTTGACCCTTAATAAGTGGGCGTGGCACCGCCCATTTTCCAAAACTTCATCAAATTTCTTCATAAGGGCGTGAACTCAATACGTGGGTAAAATTTTATCACTCTAGCTATATTAGTGGCTGAGATACCAAATTTCCGATTTTTTCTATATAGGAAAAGTGGGCGTGGTCATGGTCCGATTTCGCCCATTTTCAATACCAACCGTCCCAGTCTTGATACCAACTTGGATTTCAAATTTCATCAAAATATCTCAATTTTTACGCGAGTTATCGTGCGTACGGACGGACGGACGGACGGACGGACATGGCTCAATCGATTTCTCTTTTCACCCTGATCATTTTGATATATATAAGTCCATATCTATCTCGATTATTTCATTATGTTACAATCCACCGTTATGAAATCAAAATTATAATACTCTGTGTACTAGTACAGCTGAGTATAAAAATATATATTATACTAGCAAATACCCGTCCCGCTTCGCAGCGACAAACAAAAGCTTTTATGTTATAATGGGTCTCTCCCTTTACCTTTACCTTTACCTTTACTTTTACCTTTACCTTTACCTTTACCTTTACCTTTACCTTTACCTTTACCTTTACCTTTACCTTTACCTTTACCTTTACCTTTACCTTTACCTTTACCTTTACCTTTACCTTTACTTTTACTTTTACCTTTACCTTTACCTTTACATTTACCTTTACCTTTACTTTTACCTTTACCTTTACCTTTACCTTTACCTTTACCTTTACCTTTACCTTTACCTTTACCTTTACCTTTACCTTTACCTTTACCTTTACCTTTACCTTTACCTTTACCTTTACCTTTACCTTTACCTTTACCTTTACCTTTACATTTACCTTTACTTTTACCTTTACCTTTACCTTTACCTTTACCTTTACCTTTACCTTTACCTTTACCTTTACCTTTACCTTTACCTTTACCTTTACCTTTACCTTTACCTTTACCTTTACCTTTACCTTTACCTTTACCTTTACCTTTACCTTTACCTTTACCTTTACCTTTACCTTTACCTTTACCTTTACCTTTACCTTTACCTTTACCTTTACCTTTACCTTTACCTTTACCTTTACCTTTACATTTACCTTTACCTTTACCTTTACCTTTACCTTTACCTTTACCTTTACCTTTACCTTTACCTTTACCTTTACCTTTACCTTTACCTTTACCTTTACCTTTACCTTTACCTTTACCTTTACCTTTACCTTTACCCTTACCTTTACCTTTACCTTTACCTTTACTTTTACCTTTACCTTTACCTTTACCTTTACCTTTACCTTTACCTTTACCTTTACCTTTACCTTTACCTTTACCTTTACCTTTACCTTTACCTTTACCTTTACCTTTACCTTTACCTTTACCTTTACCTTTACCTTTACCTTTACCTTTACCTTTACCTTTACCTTTACCTTTACCTTTACCTTTACCTTTATCGGGACCACCCATCACCATCCGAGCTCACTACTTGAACCATTTCTGAGAAATCGACTCAAAAAATAACTATGAAAATATCTGTATGTTGAAGCCCTGCTCGACACCTTTCATTTGATACCAATATCGCCTAGAAGCATTCGAGGGTCATCCGGGTCCACGTTTTGACCCATATCTGGAGACCCGGCCTAGGCATCGCAATGAAAATAACTCTATGTTGAAGGCCAGCTCAGCACCTTTCGTTTGATACCCATATTGCTCAAACACTTGCTGGGTCACTCTGGGTCCACATTTGGGCCTATGTTCCGGGAAGTTCCCACTTTTTCGAAATTCTATATACCCTATTGTGTGCGCTAGTACCACGTGAATCTACTGCGAAAATTTCAAAAAGATCGGTTGATTACTTTAGGAGGCCACAAAGGACACACACACACACACACACACATTCATTTTTATATAATAGATTAAAAAAAAAAATACTATTGTTTACAATTTTTTTGAGGTTAATTTATATGCGTGAGTATTTGCTTCAATGGTGCCCGTTTTTGCACCAAAAACTTTTGCTGTTAATTCAAAAGCAAAAACTGTTAACTTAAATGTAAAAGTATTTGCTTGAAAGAGTTTTTAGTGCTTAGCACGAAATTTTTATTTTTAATTCAATTTTAAAAAAAAAAATTCAATTTTAAAAGTATTTGATTTAACAGGTTCCGTTGTTAACTTAAATACGAAAAGTATTTGAATCAAAAACGCTCGCATCTTTGAAACAACAACGGAGCGTTGTTGGGCACATTTCAACTGCGGAAAGTTGTTCCTTTAACTGCAAAAGTCTCTATATTTACAGCGTTTTTTTTTTTCAGAGTACGAATGCAATCTTATGTGTATACTGTGCCCAGAGATGGGATAGAAAAAAGAAGAAGAAATGCTAAAAGTATAAAAATTAGGTTTGACTAACTAGCTTCAACTTGAGAGCCAAGTCTGTTTGTTTTAAGTATTTCTTTTCTTTTAAGCGAGTTCTTGAATTCTTACCGCAACTCTTTTTCTATCTTTCATTAATAATAATATAAGTTTTCATTTTCATAACACACAATAATCAACTTAATAATATTATGTTATTCTTCATTTCATCAACTCAAAAAGAAAATTAAAAAAGAAGAAAAATCACTGCAGTCAGATTTCTTGAAAGATTAAAATCTTCTTTTGCTTAACAACATTTTTAAAAATGTTATCTCATTACTCTTGAGCTGTTTAATTATAACGATTCCGAGATGTGTTAATTACATATATACGTACAAAGTTTTACTGACATTCACTTTACTTACCACATGGAGCCTCGGCGCTAGAGAACAGATTCACCAATCCTCGTGAGTAATCTGTCTCCGCCTTGCCATGCGCTGCGCAGAAATCGAGCATGAATTCATTACTATTGCCGGTGGGAATCTGATGGAAAATGAAAAGTGAGATATATGTACATACATATAATTTCATATATAAGCACATATCGTTGGCTTCGTGAGCAAATGTGCTAAGTCCATTTATGGTAACTTTTCAGGAGAGGCAAAAAACGTCCTAACTTTTTTTGTTGTTACTATTTTAAAAATCTGAAAATGCAGTTTTCTTCCTCAGATGGTCATGCTAAAATACCAGTTATCGGCACATTTTAATATAAAGCTTGTACAAAGTTATGAGCTTCATTAGGACTTAGCACATTTGCTTTCTATGATGTTGTGTTTTTTAGGTGGACTTAGCACATTTGCTCACAAGTTATTATACTCAACTGTGCGTAGTAAAATTGAAATATTTTGATGAAATTTGGTACAGAGGCTCCTAACTAGACAGGGAAGGTTGGTATTGAAAATAGACGAAATTGGATGATAACCACGCCCACTTTCCCTATATAGTATATATCGAAAAACACGAAAAAGTGATAATGGATGAAATTTCATCCATGCAATGAGCCTACGCCGTTATAAAGAAATAAATTGAAATTCTCGGAAATGGGCGGTGCCACACCCACTTATGAAAAGATAAATTCTAAAAGTTTTATAAGTGATAAATAACTCAGAAACCGTAGAAGAAATATAGATGAAATGTGGAAGGCGTAATTTACTTGCTAGGCAAAGGTTTGGACGAAAAATTGTCCAAATCGGTAGACGACCACGCCCACTTTTATATATGGGATCTATAAATGGAACTAATAAAAACATTTTAAGCGACGTCTTTGTCAAACATAGAGATTATTCGTTGGAATTTTATGGCATGAGTCCAAATATGGAGAAAAACAGAAACCATAAATATTTTTGAAAATGGGCGTGGCATCGTGAATCTAAGACATTTCGGAGCCCATAACTCGACAAATAATTGAGATCTTACGGCGGAACTTGGTGTAGGTACATATGTACTTTTATTACTTGTAGTAAAATTTTAGCAAAATCGGTTTGTAACCACGCCTACTTAAAAAAAATTGTAAAACTCCCTTTGGAAACTTGTGACGTGGCATCTTTGTAACTAAAAGTCATAAAGGATGACATTTTGCACTAACAAGAATATTTTAGGCTTGGTCTGATGAGAAATAAAACTGTTGATAATGGGTGTGGCCACGCCCACATTATGCTGTACCCTCTCTATATAAAATAGGTGCACCGCCTTTCGATCAAACGCGTACAATTATAATAAAAATGTAAGAAGTACCGCAAACTAGTTTGCATATCAAATTCGTGGGAAAGCTAGACACTCCCGCAAATTATTAACGTTTACAGTCCCAAGCCATACTTATTAAAGCAATGTAGTAATAATGCTATATCATTCTACAAAACAAATTAAAAAAAAAACAACAATTTCTCATTTTCACCTGGACTTAGCACGTAGATTTTTGAAAAAAAAAATTTTTTATGGACTTAGCACATTTGCATAACACTGCATTACACCATGAAAAACAGACATTATGGTAACTTCTTTTTGGCAGACGATGTATTTTTAGTTGTACTATCTTACTGCATTAAAATCTCAGTTTTAATAAAAATTGGACTTAGCACATTTGCTCACGAAGCCAACGATATGTATGTTTGTGTGCATGTGTGCCAGTTTAACAGTTATATTTGAGTTTGTGAATGAGTGAAATTCTTACTTAAGCATGCTTACATATGTACATAAGAATGCACACACATAAACCAATTCTCACCTTAATTTTCCCATTCTCGGTGAACGGCGCTTTTTTCAGATTGTAACTGACATTTATATCATCGTTCATTATTTCGCAAGTATTTTCATTAAAATTACACATGTGCGATGGACATATCACATTTGTCGCCCACTGGAAATAATAATGACAATCGGTGATTGTTTGCAAAATCGGTGTACCCTGAAAATGAAAAGTGGTTGGTAATCAAACGAAATGAAATATGTACATACGAATATTAATACTATTTTTTCTTCGCTTTTATGGCAGAGAATGGAGAAAATATTGTGATTAAAAAATGATAGATTTCAAACTTAAAATGGTGCGCAAGAATAGCAAGTGGTAAAGCTTGACGGTGCTAATAGGATCCTTCACCATTCATGCATAAGTTAGTTATGGGCGATTCCAACACCTTATATTCGGGATTTAATTTCAAAATTCTTACATACAATAGCAAAAAAAAAACAATAAAAATAATTCAGCGGTACTCGAGGTCACTACTTTTTCCTTCTAATTATTTACATATGTCCTATAGAATCGCTTAAATCATAGTAGGTACTTGGGTACTCTCTTTATATGCAAGAGGTCTTTTCATATACATATATAGTACTTCTATATTGATAGTATTCTATCTGTGCAATGTGAATTCATCCAACAGTTTTGCGCCACCGGCAGTTCTGCGCATGCGCCTCAATTACATTTAATGTCATCTGTGAATATGTGTGACAAATACATTCAATTGAGTTCAGAGGCGTTTGAAAAAAAATTGAGAGGCATCATTGTGTTCTAGGGGACCTATACCCCTTTGATTTTAGTTTTTGAATTTGTTTATAATTAATATAAGAATTTTGCCACATTTATTTTGAGATGCAAACTTTTGTGAATTTTTTTATGAAAATTAGTGGAAATGTTCTAGAAAAATCAATTTTCTATGCACTCATATTTTTATTAATCGCGGCGGAAAGCGTTTCATGTTAAAATACTGTGGTCCGATCCATGGGCATTATATCAAGAAGTAGAATTCTACCGTTTGAGGGTTATGTTTGTAAAGTATGTACATACGTTCGAAGACCGCCAACACGGTTATCTAAGCAAAAGTACTGCGAATTTCTAAACTGAATAACAGGACAATTTAGACAACGAACTTTTGGACACAGCAACATATGAGGACTAAAGTTCAGACTACATTACTCTCCAAACCGACCTCAACAGGGGACCACAGGTAATAATATAATAAGACGGATGAAATAAAGGACTACGAACCAATCGCTATATGTTCCACATATTTACAGTGGATAAAAGGTGGACGGGTGGGAGCTGCACTGGGTTGTACGGAGCTTGGGATTAAAAAATCCTTTTGAGTCCCGGACTACTGCAGTATCTTTCAGGCATTGATACGTACAGGCGATTCCCAGTGGATGTAAACTTGCGAGATCGCCAAAATTATACTTCGGTCATACCACTTAAAAACTGAAAACTATCTACTCACACTTCCTGGAGCAGACTGGCGGTCACCCCATCTCACGCGCTCAAGATAGGACTGGTGCAAAGTCAGACGTACGCGGCATGCATTGAACCCGATGCGGACTATAAAGCCAAAAATACCAACAAGCTTGTTTTATTATACGATTTTTATAAGTATATACATATGTATACATATGTACATATTTATGTAAGAAATTTATCTATCTATTACGTATGTAAAGCTATTTTATTTATTTTACCCCTTTTATTGTCGCTTCGACATTTTTTAATTTTTTAATACGAGAAGTAGAGCTGTCAAACTATCGATAGTCACGACCATCGATGTTTTACGATAGTCCTAAGGGTGACTATCGATACTATCGATAGTATCGACCCATTTTATATATTTTTTCAAATCCATTTATTTTTCGCTGCCTTACTTTTAAAAATACCAACTGATTTTCCAATTCATAAAAAATTTTTTGTAAGAATAATAACACATCGACTTTTTTAGTTTTAAACTCGACCGCCTATCACTTACAATTAAACCAGCTTTACTGACCATGCGTTCAGACTCTACTGCGCTGGTTATAATAGCGGAACGGGACGGAAGCCGTACCGATAGAGAACGGTGACAAACATAAGACAGTTATAATAGTGCGTTAACTGCCGTCTTTGACATTTGCCACAGCTGTAAATATTGTACTTTGTTTACCAATTTAAAACAGAAAACTTTCAATTTGTTGGAGATTTCATGACGACGCATGCCGTTATTAAGTCTTTCCTCGAATTCGCTCATTTTTATTTTATAAAATGTTTAAAAAATTTTTTTGCTAACGGTATTCTGTTTTGTCACAGCAAAGAGAACTGTCAAATTGCCGTAAGAATACGGAAGAAATCTAAAATCAACAAATGCTTACGGTTCTCGCCGTTTTCTACCGTTCATTGTAATCAATCACATGCCTTTCACATACAATAGATATTAAAGTGGCAGCTCCATCCGTTGCGTTACGGCTATTATAACCAGCGAGTACAGATGATGCCGTGATACAAAAAAAAAAAAATTGTTTGCAGGACCAGGCAGAGACTCTAGCTGATTTTCTAACACTGGAAGAGAAAATGATGGTTTCGGATAAATACATATATGTTTTATATCTGTTATAATAATTATACGATTTCCGGTATCTACCTTCAAATACAATAGCGGGTTTGTGTTTGGTTCAGAGTTAACTTGCTCCAAGTACTGGCTCTTCTTCAGGATTACATCGGCTTTTTTTGCTCTCTGTTTTTGATTCAACACTTCGGAAATTTTTGTTTTCTTATACGGCAATGTGTTCTCAGTAAAAAATTGTGCTTTGAGAATTAATGTGGAAATGGGTAAATGTCAAATGCGCTGGGAAAGAGTATACACGATAGTCGCGATAGTAGTAAAACTATCGATAGTTATTTCAAGTGACTAGACTATCGATACTATCGATAGTATCGTCGATAGTTTGACAGCTCTAACGAGAAGCAAATCGCTAGCTTAGAGTGCAAATTGTGTAAGTCCTTTTCGAAATGAAAAAAAAATTCTGTTCATATAAATATTTTGGACTTACACAATTTTCTTCGCTTTTTGGACTTACACAACTTGCGTATCACTGAATAACGAGTAGAAATATGACAAGTATCTCAGACTTGTTTAGCGTGGTGCGTATTTCATTTTTCTAGCTTTCTACACTTAAAAACACTTTTTCATAAAAATGGACTTACACAGTTTGCACTCTAAGCTAGCGAAATAATAAATATGTAAATTCCCTATAATTTTTTTAATGTGCCGTCACTGCGGTTTATTTTGAATTCATGTGTCATTTTTCTAGGCATGGGTAACACTGCGCTGCGCCGCGCAATTGCGCTGGCGCCAACCCTGGTGTTATTGCGCTAACTCCGATTTGGAAAATGCGCCAACTCAATATAGCGCCAACTCAATGTAGCGCCAACTCAATGATGCGCTATTGCAATATAACACTGACTCAATTCCGTGCGCTAACACCAGCTCCAATATAGCGCTAGTGTAAAATGGCGCAACCACAACGCCAATAACAGCACCATAGTATATGTATACTTATGACAACGTCACAATTATGTGTGCTTGATAGTGATCTAAGTGACTCTAATTTCCAGCATATTTTCACATATATACGGAATATTTTTCCAAATGATTATGAAAATTAAAATTAATTTTGCGCCAAAAGAAATAAAACGGGGATGGTAAACAGTAACAAGCGAAAAAATGTTATTTATCGATTATTCTATGACAATTGCGCTAAAGGTGTTATTGCGCCAGTACCGTGAGTTGGCGCCACGATTGGCGCTGGAGTTATTGTATCAGCGCCAAAAAAATTGCGCCATTACCCATGGCTACATTTTTCAAATTTGATTGCTCGGTTTTCTCTTTCTTTTTTTATATTTCTGTACTGTAATGTTGGCTGATGAAACTCGTAGGTGTTACGAATATAGGAGTACTATATATATGGGTCTCTTGTTATAGCTAAACTGACAATTTTCTCTGCAATTCAAGGTCATGCAATACATATCGTCGCCATAGAAGAAAAAATACGCAAACTGTTTTGTTGAGGAAGAAAGACGCAAACTTTTTTTCTTTCAAAGAAAGGCGCATTAAAAATATTTTTCGAAAGAAAGACTCTTTATTTTTTTTGATAACGAAGAAAGACGCTTTATTTTTTTTACTATAAAGAAAGACGTATTTAAATATTTTTTAGGAAAGAAAGACGTATTCGATTTTTTATTTTTCGTTGTCAATATTAATACTAATGCGTCTTTCTTCGTCGAAATATTTTTTAATGCGTCTATCTTCGTCGACATGTTTTTAATGCGCCTTTTTTCGTCGACAAATTACTGACATGCGTCTTTCTTCCTCCAGAGCGACGATATAAGGTTAACATTTTTTCATCGCAAATATTAAAAACTGCATGGTTTTTCATTCAAAAAAAAATATTAAACAATTTTAAATTAGCGAATCTCATATTCACCACAAATTCGCTTGCAAACAATGGAAACCTTACGCCAACCTGGCTGTCATACACATAAAGGTCAGTTCATCTGATTGTCCGGCAGTGCAAACGCCCAAACACTCACCTTCGTAATGCGCCGCCCACACTGTCTCATTCACTGCTCGCTTTCGCACTTTCACAATAAAAAAAACCGCACATTAAATCGATCAACAACCGCCCGAATGGCCAAACATAACTGTTATGGTCAGATAAAAGGTGAAGTGGGGTCGGTATTGTTTCTATATTAAATTTCAATTCAACAGATGCAATCTGCACATCAGCAAATTACAATGGCAATGACAATAACAATAACAATATTCATAGCAAACAATTGCTGTGTTGCCGTTGTGGCTGTTGACCGCATCAAAGTCCCTACATTCAGTACGTTGAGCGAGAGGTGTGAGCTTTTCGACATTGTCAGCAACTGTAAATGTCACCGTTGGCAAAAATCCATTCGATACGATTAATACAATAATATAAAGCTATTGTCAATATGTTTATGCTAATAAATGTATGTTTATGTACATTCATTTGTGCATTTGCGCATATGCTTGTATTTACGAAAAACGTGCGGGCGGTGTGTGCTATGGATCTGGCACATGTCAGAGAATGTCGAGTGTAATAGAAAAAGGGCAGCACTTGGTCGTTTAGTAGTCGATTCATTCGAAGCATTGAGTTTGACATCGCAGCGATCAAAAATATATAATTCCCAAATTGGTTATAGCTACAGCCCATAACTTTATAAACCAAAGATTTTTCAAAAAAAAGTTCTGTTGAAAAACTGAATTTATGCTCTTTTAACATATCGATTATGAAACGAGCACGTGTTTCCGCATTAATTGATACAAATCGCAGTCACACAAAGAAGCTTTACTACATACCGTGGTGTGCGGCATTGATGACAAACCAGCAGCAAATATTTGCCATTTTGCAATTAACAACACCGCGAAAAAGGATTATTAAACGGCGTTAATGATGCGTGCTTAAACGCCTCCAGGCACAACAAGCATTAAAAAAGAATTACGTTTACTGTGAAAAGCGATTATGAGTAAAATTAAAAAATATACGGAACGTACATAAGTACTCAATGCAATTCGAACAAATTGTGCAACTTTTGATCATCATAGATACTAATTAAATACATAATACAATGCTTACGTGAGTTTACACATATAAACCAGAGATGCTTAACGAACGAACGGATTATATTTCGTTTTGTTAATTCACAATGCTAAATTATCAAAATGGTTTTGTTTCGTTAATTCGCAACGCTAAATTATCAAAACCATTTCGTTTCGATAATTCACAAAACTAAATTATCAAAATGCAACCGGTAACGTTGAAACGAAGCAAATCAACAAAAAGATTGCCTGCACGAGGCGCATACATACCTACACAGCTGTCTCTCGTAGCAGTTCGTGTGCATATACGTATATGTATGTATGCGAGTACTCGGCCAATTGTTCGCGACGGCATTGCGAGCGAACTAAGATGGAACTAAGCATTTCAACGTTATAAATTTGGTTATGATAACGCTAATCAACGAAATGAAATCATTTTGATAATTTCTTTTCGCTAATCAACGAAATGGTATTATTTCGATAATTTCATTATCGTTATTTTGCGACTATAAATTATTTTGATAATTGTGTAAACGGTAAATACCTGAATAGTTTCAACGGAAACGATTGCTTTTTTTCGGTAAACGATAATATTAACGTTACGATGCATCCTTGATATAAACACAAAGCAATACATATATGTATACATTCACATACCCATATGTATATCATTTATCAGGGATTATTATAAACCGGCATCACTTACCAGACCAGCGCGCATATCACAGTAAAATTCTATAGCCGAGGAAAGTTGCAATTTGCTGTCGGTGGGACAGGCGCTGCCTTGCAGGTAACGCAGCTCAGCATTGGTACGATTGTATGCAATTAGTGATGCTAACGGGAAGCCCAGACTCTGAAAGAACAAAAAAAATGAAAGCGTGAATAACGAGTACTCATGAACATTGAAAAATCAAAATATACCGGAAAGCCTACACAATAAGTAATATAAAATTTAAAAATTAAGCTGGTCTAAGAAAACATTTAACAAAAATATTGGCGTTTTCTGTTCGCCATCGAACAAGCGAGGTCGGCTCGAACAAAAATGTTTGAACCCATAATGAGTAGTAGCCATACTCGCCAACTGGTCGTTAAAAATTTCCCTCTGCTCGCTACAATTCACATATAAATTTGGCAACTCGACAGTTTTTCTATGGATTAAAATGCGACAATGGTTTTTTATAATTTTTTGTTGTCACTGCTAATATTTTGTTGTTGTTTTTGTTTTTGATCCTGTTTCTGTTATTTTTATACTCAGCTGTACTAGTACACAGAGTATTATAGTTTTAATCACATAACGGTGGATTGTAACAGAATGAAATAATCGAGATAGATATAGACTTATATATATCAAAATGATCAGTGTGAAAAGACAAATCGATTGAGCCATGTCCGTCCGTCCGTCCGTCCGTCTGTCCGTCCGTCCGTCTGTCCGTCCGTCCGTCCGTCCGTCTGTAAACACTCTAACTCGCGCAAAAATTGAGATATTTTGATGAAATTTGGAATGCAAGTTGGTATCGAGACTGGGACGGTTGGTATTGAAAATGGGCGAAATCGGACCATGACCACGCCCACTTTTCCTATATAGAAAAAGTCGGAAATTTGGTATCTCAGTCCCTAATATAGCTGGAGCGATAAAATTTTACCCACATGTTGAGCTCAGGCCCCTATGAAGAAATTTTATGAAATTTTGGAAAATGGGCGGTGCCACGCCCACTTATTAAGGGTCAAACATTGAAAGTTTTATGAGTCATAACTCAGAAACCGTTGAAGATATATCGATGAAATTTGGTACGCGTGATTTACTTACTTAGGCAAATGTTTTGACGGAAAATTGTCAAAATCGGTTGACGGCCACGCCCACTTTTATATATGTGTATTATAAAGTGACCTAATAAAAACATTTTAAGCGATATCTTTGTCAAATATAAAGATCTATCACTGAAATTTTGTGGCATGAGTCCAACTATGAACATAAAACGAAAACCACAAAAATTTTGGAAAATGGGCGGAGCCACGCCCACTTATTAAGGGGCAAACATTGAAAGTTTTATGAGTCATAACTCAGAAACCGTTGAAGATATATCGATGAAATTTGGTACGCATGATATATTTACTTAGGCAAATGTGTGGACGAAAAATTACCAAAATCGGTTGACGACCACGCCCACTTTTATATATGTGTATTATAAAGTGGCCTAATAAAAACATTTTAAGTGATATCTTTGTCAAATATAAAGATAATTCATTGAAATTTTGTGGCAAGAGTTCCACAATAGACCGGAAAAAAAAATAGAAAAATTTCGGAAAATGGGCGTGGCACCGCCTCTTTTCAGACAAAGGAATCAACGAGATTTCGGAGCCCATAACTCGACAAATAATTGAGATATTATGACGAAACTTGGTTTATACACTTTTATAACTTGTGTTTATAGACAAGCAAAAATTTATTGAAATCGGTTTATGACCACGCCTACTTTTTAACAGATATTTCTGGAATACCCTTTGGGAATTTGTAACGTGACATCTTTGTAACAAGAAGTCATAAAGGAATTAATTTTTGCACAAAGAATAATATTGATATGCTTAGTTGGATGACTGATAAAAATTTAGAAAATGGGCGTGGCTACGCCCACTTTATGCAGCACTCGCTTTATATAAAGTACACCGTGTTTCCATCAAACGCAAACAAACAATGAAAGCATACAGCTGAGTATCTAATGTTCGATTCCACTCGAACTTAGGCTTCCTTACTTGTTGTGTTTTTGTTGTTGTTATTGTCACTGCTATTATTTTGTTGTTGCTCTTGTTTTTGCTTTTCTTTTTTTTCTTTTTGTTGCTTTTGTTTCTGTTTTTGTTTTTTTGTTTTTGCTTCTTTGCTTTTTTGTTTTGTTGTTGTTGTTGGTGTTGTAGGTATCTATGCACGTCCATACATTTGTATGTATGCATGTTCAAACATGTTGCTTTTTTTTATTTGGCCTATTTGTCGCATTGCTGCATAAAACAACAACAGCAACTTCGATATTCGGGTCGAATAAAGAAGTCATCGCAGAAAAAAATTCCCATTTTAAGAGCCTTGAAAAATCCCATTTTTTTGAACGAACAAAAAAATTTAAAAAAACGCTGGCCTAAGTGTATCGGAATAAGGAGATTATGTTTACAAAAAAAGGCATTTTTTCCCAAAAAAATATTTCTTATTCAAAATGCCACGGACTTGTCAAGCAACACTCGTATATTTATAAGTAATAAATATGTAATTACACTGACGCAAATATAACCCTAACAAGTTTCAAGGACGAGCTGCTCTCCCAATTCAAGGCGTGCCCCTGATATATTTGCATTTAATTACAAGTAAGAAAGAATAAACTATGTATGATAATTTTTTCTGAAGAAAACTCAACAAAACACCTTGATGTTGTGTACGTTTACATAATAAGAAGGAAATGCAAATTTGACGTAAAGGCAAAAGTGAGAAGAAATGAAGCTGATTTATATGTATGTACAGTAAAGAGTATTATAATGTGGCAGCAAGGAAATGACCACAACACTAAGCAATGGCAAGCTAAAGCAGAACATATTTACATACACATACATATGTATGTATGCAAATGTATGCATTGTAGCAATAATTTATAGTACTTAGACAAAACATTAGCAATGCGAGAAGACATTCGTGACGTAGCGGAATATGAAACAAATTCATGCTAGCATATGTATGGGTAAACAATGTATTTTACCATTGTGTTGTGTGTTGTTGCAGAGATTTTAATGTAGATACAAATTGCAGAATATTGCATTTAAATATTTCTTGGTGTATACATATACATATCTAGCATATCAAGGTGCATGCAGACACAGCAAAATTAAGGCATTATTGTTCACAGTTGACATGGCAATACATAATGGAAAATCTGGTAGATGGCATTGTGGTAATTGGTTGAATAAAATGTATTTGTATGGGCAATATACATATAAAGAGATTAAAAATTCACTCAGGAATTTTCTTATTGGGAAAATATGTATATTAAATACTTTTGCACTAAAAATGCATAATTTGTACTGTGGCATTTTCTTGGGGGAAGCCTTGAGTTGCATTGCGCATTGGGAATGGACAAGACGGCAGGGAATGAAAGGCGTTAGAGAGGCTAAAGAGAAATAATTAAATGTTGATATGAGTGAATCGTGGAATTCATATTACATTTCGACTCGATTTATGAATTTAATACAAAAATGTCTGTGAATTTTTTTCGATATGGAGTTTTTGCTGGATTGTGTACCAGTATTTAAAGGTGTACAATGTGCATTAAAAATAGATTGCAAAATTCATCCGTATTCTGAAAGAAAGCATTAAATAAAATAAAAAATACTCTTTCAAAAGTCTGTATGTTTCATTTATACACTTTCAAAAATTTCTATGTTTTATTTATACACTTTCAAATGTCTCTATCTAAAATAAGTCACTCATACGCCTTGGCACCAGAGCTGGGCGATAAGGATTACGATTACAAGATGATTACGATTACAGTAATCGTAATCTTAGAAATTTTGAAATTACGATTACTGTAATCGTAATCGTCGTTACAAAAATTACGATTACTGTAATCGTAATTGTAAAAAACTTGAAATTACAATTACTGTAATCGTAATCGTCTTTACAAAAATTACGATTACTGTAATCGTAATCGTAAGAAACTTGAAATTACGATTACTGTAATCGTAATCGTCGTTACAAAAATTACGATTACTGTAATCGTAATCGTAAGAAACTTGAAATTACGATTACTGTTCTCGTTTTCTGGGATTACAATGTGTAAAAAACAATGATATACTTACCCAACATCGTTTTCCAAGAAATAATAATAATTTTTACATACATACATACATATCGTCGTTTAAAGTGCATTTTTGCGTAAGAGGTATTTTCATTTTCGAGTAAGGGACATTTTTGCCAAAAATGAGATTTTCCAACCCTGAGTTACTGACGCTCAGCTCTATCGATCCATACCAAAACTTTGCAGTTCTAACAACAAAAACGCATAATAACAGTAAATTTCATAATCGCTTATGAAGAGTATTGTTAAAATTTGGCAGCATTACCGCGTATAATTTCAGTTCATTCATACAAGCGAAGTTATATGTTATTAGATAAATAAATTAAATGGCCAATTTATATGAAAGGGAGCAAAAGTTAAATATTTTAAACAAATAATGTCAGGTAAATATCAAGCTGGTATTATTTTAAACAAATTAAATGAAGTTTCTAATTGGTAAGCTCTGATACTACGTTTTTTTGCTACAATCTTTACAATTTTCCCAACCAAATTATGACTAAAGGTATCAAAAATTAAAAAAACAAAACAAGGAAGTAAGATTTCATATTTTTTTACGTTTGCTGGAAACACGGTGCAATCTATATAAAGCCCGTGCCGCACAAAGTGGGCGCAGCCACGCCCATTTTGAAAATTCGTATCAATAATCCGACTAAACGTATAAATATTCTTGTTATTATAAAATTTCATCCCTTTATGACATCTCTGTAATGTCACGTTACAAATTTCTGAAGGGCATTCGAGAAATATTTTTACTAAAAAGTAGGCGTGGTCATAAACTGATTTCACTAAAATTTTGCATATATACTACCGCAAGTGGTAGAAATAAGTCCACCAATTTTCGTCATAATATCTCAATTATTTGTCGAGTTATGGGCTCCGAAATCTCGTAGATTCCTTTGTCTAATAAGAGCGGTGCCACGCCCATTTTCCAAAATTTTTCTGTTTATGGTCTTCTATCTATCGTGGTACAGTAGACGCTCACAAATTAGAACCACTTTGTTTTTAGGGTGATTCTAATTTCTGAAAAATTATAATTCCTGGACGTTTTTTTTTTGTTTCAATAAAACCTTAAAATTTAAGTCAATTTGCATTGAAAAACTACAATGAAATTTTGTCTTATTCAATTTTATTCCCAAAAACGAGAAAACAAACATATAGATATGCCTGTATACGAAATTTCATAAAAATATTTAAATCTATGTATTATTACAGCTGTGTATAAAAATTAATTTATTACATTGCGATAAAAACATGTTTTTTGTAGGCCATGATTCTTATGCGAAAATTTATAAGACATTCAAGTCAGGTTATAAACCAGATTGAACACGGATGTTCGTAATCCAATCCACAAGTCACCTCAAAATTACAAAAAGTAAATATCAAGATTTAAAACACTTAAAACAGGTGATGCCCTACGATTGTCATAGCTTTTATGACAATTTACCACATTTACCTTACGACTTCTCCAGCAATGTGTAAACAAAATTACGTTTTCTTAATTAAAAATATTAATTTTAGCTTTAAATTTAATATAAGTTTAAGTTTTGTTACTTTTTTTCTTTATAAAATACTAAAAAAAAGAATTATATTGAACATTTTGCCATTTCATAACCGCTTGTGCGTGATTTTTGTGCCAAATAAATTTTGCACAACCGCACATGAAAAAAAAGAGTCCTAATAATTCAATTTGTTTCTTTTTCTACACTAAGTTGATGTTTTAGCTAACAAACTGATCTACGTAACTAGTTATATTTAAGTTTGTACGCAGAAAGAAGTAACGGTTTTGAAATGAAACAGTTTTTTTGCTCTCCTGTAAAATTCAACCAATGTCCGCTACTCGAAAATGAAAATACCTCTTACGCAAAAATGCATTTTAAACGACGATATGTGTTTATTTCTCACACATTAAGTAAACAATTAAAACTGGGATGTGTATTAAGAAGAGAGAAAATTAGCGGAAACAATAAAGATACAAAATTAAGACTGCTGTTTGGATAATTTACATTCAATAATATTCAATATTAGCCTTAAGCAGAACTAATTTTTCAAAAGAAACATCGTAAAGTGCATGGCGTCGAGTACTGTTTATAATGCCCGCCAACGAAAATAGCCTTTCCACAGGTGCTGACGATGTAAGCGGGGTGCTGAATCTTAAAGATGCTTTCTTTATCAGAGGATATCTTTTAAAACAGCCATGGCTACTATCAGCATCGTTCAAATATTTAAAAAATTCTTCTATAATGTTTGAGCCACTACCAGGAAGCACTTCAGGTAAATCAGTGTTTTCTAAAGGTATATTGAGTTTTAAATAAAATATATATTAAGTTGTTATATAGATATGTAGTTAGGTATTTACCGCCGAAGTCAAAAAAATCTTCATCTAATATTGGCTTTTCATAGTTATGGTCATTTACATCTTCAAAAGTTGCAGTGGAGTTTTATTACTTTTTAATTTTGTTATGAGATAAACCTAAGTAATTTGTTTAGTAAAATCTAGCAATTGTAATACATATTTTTTATACATGCAAAATCCAAATTTTACGAAGAAAATTAGTGTGAGCTACAGCTCGATTTTTATGCATGTGGCCATTGTCTCCAGCCCACTAAAAGCTGCTATCTCAACCGCAAATATTTCAAAATGTATATAATATGTGTGAAATTGCAAGCTTTACATAATTATTTGTAGTTTTTAGCACTTCTTTCAGAGCCAAGCATATTTTCCTCCCTACACCGTTTAGTATCATAAAGCAATTTTAATCATTTTTTACATGCAATTCTTAAATTTTGTAATTTAAGATTACAGAAAATAAGGATTACTGTAATCGTAATCGTCAAAATCTTGAAATTACAATTACTGTAATCGTAATCTTCGTTACAAAAATTACGATTACTGTAATCGTAATCGTCAAAAACTTGAAATTACAATTACTGTAATCGTAATCGTCGTTACAAAAATTACGATTACTGTAATCGTAATCGTCAAAAACTTGAAATTACAATTACTGTAATCGTAATCGTCGTTACAAAAATTACGATTACTGTAATCGTAATCGTAAAAAACTTGAAATTACGATTAATGTAATCGTAATCCTATGTGTAATCGATTGCACATGTAATCCTTATCGCCCAGCTCTGCTTGGCACACATTGGTGTCGCCTCATATAAGGGGCGCTCAACATTCTAAAACCATTTTATTTCGACCAGAATCACTTGATACATACATATATACTATAAGAGCACATTTTAAGCATGTTAACCCATGAATGTCCATGTTTTAACCCACTGATGACTCTTTGTTTTGAAGAAGTATTATAATTTCTTTGATGTATTGTGGAACGATCTTCCACCACGTTCCACAATACATCATATTCCAACCCTGTCGGAAAAACAAGCAACCAAAAAGTATATAATTTCTTTCTTCTTCTTAGTTGGTCGATTTTGATCGAGCCCAATAAACAGCGCCATTCGTTTTTATTTCGTCATGCCAGGCGCCAATTGGAAATACCAAGAGAAGCAAAGTTGCTTTCTACCTGATCTTCCCAACGTAGTGGAGGTCTCTCTTTTCCGCCGGTTCTGAGCGTTTTTCTGCGCTAAGAGAGAGAAGGAGGGAGGTTTTGTAAGAATACGAATTATTATACATACGCTCCAATTTCAAGACTAGCTATGTGAAATATTTAACATTGAATTTGCAAAAATCTGTCATATTGCGGTTTAATTTTTTTATATCCCTAAATTCCTTATAGCTTTAAGGTAATAATAAAAAATACTCAAATAAAATGGAGCTTGATGCCGTTGTGGTTTTTTTTCTAATTTGTAGCTTAATATCAAAAATTCACATAGCCAATTTTGAGATTGGATTACTCATATTTACAAATCGAAATCGGGTTTACTTTCTATTTATGTATGCAGGTATATGAATCCCGGTACGTTATTGGTCCATGTGAAGCTAATATTTTTTTCCAGCTAATTTTTTGTATGTTTATGCAATCCTGGGGAACTAGTGTAGCTACCTTCCTGAAGGGACATATATGTAGATAATTAACTAACATAAAGTAACTTCAGCCCGAATCTCTTAAATCACATTAAGGAAGTTTGCAGCTCACGTCAATTCACTTCAAGCAAAGTGTACACAAAATGAAAGAATGTAAACCCAAACACTTTGTTGCTACAAAGCAATCAATTTAAACTATATCTAACCAGTTGCTCGAAACACACAACTAAATCCGCTACAAAACAAATAACCCGAAATCAAATAAGAAAATCCTTATTTATTTGCAACACCTTTAAATGCATGACCCCAACCACATAACAGGCAATTGCAAGCCACAAAATATTGAATTGCAAAGCAAGCCTGATCTAAATGAAATCTCTCGAGAACACAAAAACAACGACAAATCGCTAAGTGTTTCTTGGCGGCGAATCTAACAAAAACAAAACTTAAGTACTAGGTACATTTTCACAATATCCATTTCCTTACTGCGCGCTTGCCACTATAAGAACCACAAAGCCACACAAATGACCCCGTTGCATGCAACAGCAACAACCAGAAAAGTAACCACAAATACTAGCAACGTACGGAGTGGGGGGAGATGGGAGGCGTGGCAAACAAAAGGGACGCAGGAAGCAATGTTTGCAGCCGCAAGCATTAAATGGGCCGACAACACACCAACACATAGACGCACACACGTACACACATACGCAAACAAAAACAAACAGATATGTATGTAGATATAGACGAAATCCGTTGCATGCATTTGGTGTTATTGCTAGACCAGTAAGAGCTTTCAGATTCCCACATCTACAAATAATGCAGACGGGCAGCGCCAAGGCATAGCAGGATTGGCGCGGTTTGTCGGTCGTCGAAGTGACTGAGCTGAAATCAGTATCAGCTGAAATTTCAATTTAATATCATTATACATACATATGTACGAGTATTTACAAATATATGCACATTATTCATGGAATTGCACGTGTTATATTTATGTACATACAGTGGCGGACAAAAATATTGGCATTGCACACTTTTTAACAAATTTTCTGTTCAGCTGGCACTCAATCCGCACTAACTTTTCTCTGCAAACTCTCACGTAAAGTTGAAAGTCTCTCGCTACATATTCTTCTATTAATTTTTTTTTTTATTTTCTTAAGTCTGTTTTTTAATTATTCCAGTATTATCGCAATCTGCAAACAATTTTCTTTTAAATCAATGGTTTTTTTTTATCATAAACCTTGTCGATTTTAACGTCTGTTGCACTAGAACTAAATAAAGGTGTAATATAGAAAAAATTAATACTAACCATCTTCTCAATAATTATGTCTTTAACTGTATACATATTAAGCATTATCCTTTAGACTGATGCGAATTTGTAAGTGCATTTGGCCACAAACGATGCAGAAACCTTAATATCCACAAACCACCAATGTGAAAATATGCTGAAGCCGCATCAGTCATGCTAGACAGATAACCCAGTAGTACAATTTAAAAGGAGCTTACAGCAGTGGCCACTGGCCTCTTTTTATTAAAAAGAGTAGTCAATTTACATACATACTTATATATTTGTACTCTGAAAAAAACGTAGTTAAATCAACATTCTGCTTTTGAATCTCCGTCTTTGATTGAACAGCTAAAGTATTTAAGTATTTAAGAGAAAAGTTTTTGATCCAACAACTTTCCGTAGTTAATTCAAAGACGGGGGCTTTTGACTCAAAAACTCGCTTGCTGATAAAAATTTTGTGTGAGAAATACAACAAAAACAATAATGATAATCAATTTTTTTTTAATTTTGTTTTTACAATGATTCCTAGATTATTTTTCGGAAAAGGGAAGTATAAAAAGAACGGTACAATTCAATATACCTAACGTTTAATGTTCCACTATGTGATGCTGTTGGATTCAATTTCAGGTTGTTGTCATGGTTCAAATCCGGAAGAAGATAAATATGAAATAAAGAACACTGCAGTAAAGCCGAAGAAGGAAAGAAGAGGATAAGAAGGGGAGAATGAGCGGAAGCTACATATTTGTAGTTGGGACTAGAGCCCTAGATACCCGGGTATCGAGCAATTCAATCTGATCGTTTTTGTTTGAAGCCCGTTTGTTGTTCAAATGCCCGTACAAACATTCGAGCATTCGAGCTTACAAACAAAAAAAATGTGTATCGGAAAAACAAAAATAAAAACAACTACATGTAAGGAAAAAAAATTATAATAAACAAAAGAAAAGAACAAACTTCAAAATATCCGAATTATTCAAATGCCCGTACAAACATACGGGTAATAAACAAACAAACGACTGTTCGAGCATTTGAACAACATTTGTTCGGGCTACTCGAAAATGTTCAAAAAAAATCGAGAGCTCTAGTTGGGACCCGGATGCAGAGAAGATGAAAAGATGCCGTTGGATTGAATTTCAGGTTGATGTCATGGTTCGAATCCGGAGGAGAATATAAAATAGAGAACACTGCAGTGAAGTCGAAGATGGAGAGAAGAATAGGAGAACAAGTGGAGGCTACATATTTGTAGTTGGGACTCGGATGGAGCGAAGATGAAGAGAAAAATGGAAACAAAAATTTATTTCTAGGTGACAAATATTTCCAACACTCTCCGTTGTTAACTTAAAGGCAAACATATTTGGTCCAACATTTGTCCGTTGTTGACTTAAATACGAAAGTATAATTACGAAAGTAAATAAGGTCGTAATCGTATGTTTTGTCTGTTGATTTATTTGAAAGCTTACATTTTTACTTTCAAAAGTTGTTAATTTTGCTTTGTTTTTGTCGTTTTCTGGCAGTTCATGCCAGTGCTTTTAATACCAGTTTAGCCGAGGCGAAGTGTACTTTTGCAAGTAGTGACGAAAAGAAAACTAATGTTGCAGGACTTTCCTCTTCTGGGTTAATACTCTGAAAAAAATACCAGTACTTAAACCAACAACTTTCCGCTGTTGAATCTCCGTCTTTGATTCAAAAGCAAAATTATTTGTTTTAACGGCAAAGTTTTTGATTCAACAACTTTCCGTAGTTAATTCAAAGACGGCCGTTGTTGATCCAAAAACTCCCTTGCTGTTGAAAATTTTTTAAGTACATATAAAAAAAAAAGAAGAATAAAAAGATAGAAAAAAAAATTTTCAAATTCCATAACAAATACATAAAATAAACGGTTAGCGTGTATACGAACTTTTTCACTACGAAGCTTTAAACATGCACCACGAGTAATGTATTCAAACTACTTCAACAACCCATCATGTGAGAGTGTGGCAAAAATTAGGCGGATTTGCAAAATATACCAGTGAAGAAAACAATAGCATATAAAATCAATAACAATAATAATAAAAACAAAATACAAATAAATTAAATTTAGTGAAATTGTATTGCAGTGGAATGAATAGCATAAGCATTACTACGCTGCAAACAAGAGTTGTTTTAAAGGCTGGAAGGAGTGGCCAAGGCAGATGAAGAATAAAAAAATAAAGATGGAAATGGTGAATCGAAAAAGTTCGTTTGGTGAAACCAGGCCTTAGTATTAATATTGCTAGGTAAACATACATTATATAAAAAAATAAAATAAAAAAATATATATTATATTAAAAAAAAATTACTATTGTTTACAATTTTTTGGGGTTAATTTATATGCGTGAGTATTTGCTTCAATGGTGCCCGTTTTTGGACCAAAAACTTTTGCTGTTAATTCAAAAGCAAAAACTGTTAACTTAAATGTAAAAGTAGTTGATTTAACAGGTTCCGTTGTTAACTTAAATACGAAAAGTATTTGAATCAAAACCGCTCGCATCTTTGAAACAACAACGGAGCGTTGTTGGGCACATTTCAACTGCGGAAAGTTGTTCGTTTAACTGCAAAAGTCTTTATATTTACAGCGTTTTTTTTTTTTCAGAGTACACATGTATTACGTCTATACATACGTGCACGTGGTCATTGCGAGTCACCAGCGAGCGCCAGACATCTACTGCAAGCTTGATTATGTACCATCATGCATATATTTTGGACATACATATATGCAACAGATTATATTAATATATATGTACACATAAATGTATGTACTTGTACATACATACTTATAAGCATGATCGCTTCATTGCCAACAATCGAACAATCCAACCGCTCATCTTTATCGCATTACCAAAACGATGAATGAATGCTTCGACCACAGCGCACAGGCAGAGATTTATTATTGCCTTTCGAGTTTTCAGCATAAGTGTATAAATTTATAAGGCTGTATAATCACACACTTGCAAATGCAGCAAACATAACCAAACATACATGCATATGTGCACACAGACACCCGGTGTTGAACAGCTTAAGTTATGCAATTTGAATATGAATTTACTAGCCGGACCCGTGCGCATCTTACGCAAAAAATAACAAAACATACGTGGCGCCAGTCGGTATGGTTTGTGCTGTTATGTCCATTTTAAAAAACTTATTATTTATTTGGTTTGGTGAATCTTATGGAACTTTCAATGAATTACCTATATGTTTGACAAAGATATCGCATACCTATATATGTAGGTATGTATGTGCATTCCATTTTTATATATTTTTTATTTATACATATGTATGTCCCTGTTGACTTGGGTAATTTTTTTCCACACGTTTGCCTTGGCAAGCAAATCAGTGGTCGAAGCTTAATCGATTTATCTGCTACAGTTCCTGAGTTTTGACTTATAAATCTTTGAAAATTTGCCCCTCTTGGCCCATTTTTTTAAATTTCAGCATATTTCCTCATAACGGCATAAGGTCATTGAATGGATGAAATTCCATCACTCGGGCTTTATTACTGACTTAATTATCATGTTTTACGTTTTTTCGAAATACATACATATGCCTTATTTTCAACCCCAACCTTCTCTGTTCCCATTAGAATCTGTGTACCAAATTTCATTAAAATACATATTTCTATTTTTGCGCCAGTTAGATTATGTACGACTGGCCGTTCAATCAATTTTTTTTTTTATCGTGATCGTTTTGATTTATGTAAGTCCATATCTATCTCAATATTTTATGGTCTTACGTACAACCGTTATATGATCAAAACTATAAATACATATAGATATATTGTACTACGAACAGCTGTTTATAAATAAGCACATCCCATGCTGAAAAACCCCCATTCAGCGTAAGTATGAATACACACGTGTTCGTATAAAATAATGTGATGTTTACATACAAACATACAGTTGAAGCTTATAAAAGTATTTTAAAATATATACGACTATTCCCAGTTGGAATCTTATGCATACAACATAAATTTTGGAAGCATGAATTGGAGCTGTGTATGCATGCCAGTATAAATGATCGTCTATTTCCTTTTTACACGTATGGTTTCTCAGAGAGCATGCATACTCTAACCCCTCATATGTATCATATTGTATGCATACTCTTGAAAAAATGCTGAAAGCATGCAGAATCACTCATACAGCATATATCGGATGTATAGATCGTTTATACATACAAAGGTACTAATTCTGCATTAATAGGGTAGTATGAATGTTGCATTAATACAGTTTAGTAACATTCTCATAGAATTATTAAAATTCCTATTAAACAGATATTATAACCATTGCAATTTGATTGAAGGTCATGTTATGGTGGGGAGTCACCCTGAAAGATGTTTTGACACGAATAGCCATATTGTTATTCAATGTCTATGAAACTGAAGATTGTATGCAGCTCGAAATATAATAAAACTGTTAGATACAATCTACTGAAAATAAATTTGGTGGGTTTGTCCCACTAAACAGAGATAGAACTAACCCTGGATCATCTCGTTATATTTCTTTAACAATGCACGTCCACAATGCGTACGTTTTCTTACCAAAATCGATATGGTCAGCCCGTTAAGTTGCACAAATATGCAAAAGGAGGATATCAAAGGGACGGTACAAACTGCTAACGCTAGAGGTTTTGCAAAAGATTAATCAGGTGAATCTCTACGTATAAGTAGAAAGTGGTGATGACGATGATGATCGTTGAAATTTTTTTGAATACATTTTTTTGACAAAATGAAAATTTTCAAGACAAAACGTAAAATAAAAAAAGGAGCTCTCAGTATATTGAAAGAAAAATATCATAAAGTAGATATGTATATTATTAAAAAATTTATAATGCATACGCATGCATATCGCATGGATATTTCATGTATATATACAAATTATACACACCGAAAACACATAAATTATTCATATTTTTCATGCATACAGCATTCATAATTTTATGTGAACAAAATTTATTTATTTGCACAAATCATGCTCTGTACGCACTTTTCCATGCACACAGCATGCATAATTCGTGTATCAATACATCTGATTTCAACTGGGTTCATCTGGGGCGACATCTACATTTGAAATTTTTATTTAACTCTGCACTCTTATTAGAATAAAAGAATTCTGAAGGCATAGTTTTAGGCGCAAATCTTTTAGTTTAAAACATTTTATTTTTGCAAAATATTATTTAAAAAAAAGTACCACGCCCAATAAAACACCGTTTCGCATGCATAGCTAATTAATACCTTTAAAACGATGCCTTACTTATTAATTTTGGTAAATTATGTGAGCAGAAAAAGGGATATTTATAAAACACCAATTAGAAATAATATATATGATGATATATGTACATATGTACATATGTATGTATGTATATCATAGATGGGCAGTTTCAAGTAGCAGTAGTATATTTGTCAAGCAGTCAAGCAGTAAAATATTTGTCTTTGACTTTCTACCGAAAATTTTTGCAAAACTCAGTTCGAACTAGAATATTTTGCAACATAAAGTAATATTTTAATAGCTATTGCAATTTTATAAGCATTCAGAAAGCTTTACTGCACTTGCTTTTTTACTGAATTACTGAGTTTACTGCAGTATGCCCATCTATGATGTATATTATGTAAGATAAAAGTTATTTTCTTAATTGCAAATACAAATTTCTTTAGCATAAATCGATGTTGCTAAATTTAAAGCAGAATTTCAAAAACAAAATTTGAAATTTTGCAAAAAAAAACTGAAAATTTCAAGATTTGAAACCGACTTTTTAGAAGCCTCTGAATTATAAAGTTTTCCTGCACTTTCAAAATTTACTGTAATAGCTGTATTTTTTTTTTTTTTGGAGGCGACTTATTTAATTATCGCTATGGAAATCCAAAGGCAAGAAACGCAAAAAATTAAGAATTTTGTACCCACTTTAATCCAAAAGTTTTTTATAGAGTATGTAAGTAGTATAACCTTAACCCACTTAAATTAAGGAAATGAAAACATTAATAAATTATTAGGTTAAGCAAACTTTTTCCTCACACATATTTCTCATTTCCGACTTCAGTAAAATCGCTTTAGTTGTACTTGGAAAACTTTAGTGAATTTGTGTTTGTGAAGAACACATACACACATACTATATTGTTATTGTATGTACATGCATAAAACTTACGATACATACCCTGCAGGGAACTCAATAACTAGTGAGCAAAATTTTTAGTCTCGAACTAGCGAAATAGTGTTAAAAAGGAACTAGCTCAATTGTAGTTAGGTCCTCACTAGTTCAGAAGGAGTGAATTTAATGACCATTATAAGACAAACTTTGATTTGTATGCAATTTATAAGTGAGAAAAATTCTATGAAAATTTTTCGTTCGTTCAACTGCCGTCGGCTTTGTATATTTCTGCAATTCTCAGATGGTTAGTGAAGCATTTGGTATAAAGGGTATTCAATTTGCATCTGCACTTATGTACATATGTATATGAAATGAGATATTGCCCTTTGCTCGAGCAAGTCCTTGGAAAATACTACATAGTTGATTAGCCCTTCGGATCTCCAGGAATATATTTCTGATTTCTTTAATTTTTAAATACTTCTTATATTTTTATTCAATAAAAAAAATTTAAAAAAAAAGTGTTTGACTGCAATAGGAATCGAACCGTGGTCGCCCGATCCCAAGTCAGACGCGTTAGCCACTGTTTTATCGAGGAGCTTGCATGAAGTGTCTAGTACTAGTTCGGAACTATCTAAAATGTAGTGCAGAGGGTGACAATTGACATCGCCGAGGACATGGCTGTGTTAAATACGCCTATTTATAACATACAAAAGAGATTTAGCTTGCATTTGTAGTGTCGAAAAAATCACTAGAAGCAAAACAGTTCGGAACTAGAGATTTTTCCTACAGGGTATGCTCTTACATATTTGGTATTTATACACTCAAATAAATTTTGGTATACATTTTAAACTTTTTTGGTCGATATATAGGACACGACCGAAAAATTATTAAAATTTAAACTTTGAAAAGTTTAAACGATTTTTAAACTTTTAAGGTTTAGATTTGATTCCAAACTAAAATTTATTTTAAGACTTTCAAAAGTTTAAAATTTAAACCTTTTTTTGGTTTAAATAAAAAAAAATGTCTGCTTCCAAATCCTCTTCACCCTTTCGCTATTGTATCTTCTTTCCTATCCTCTTTTTCTCCTTTTCTTCCATATTTTTCTCTCCCTAACATCCCCTTAATCCTTTTCCATATTGTGTCTTTTTCCTATCCTCTTCTTCTCCTTTTTTTCCTTCTTCATTTTATCTGTTTCCATAAGTAGTTTGTGTTTGTTTGTTTCTCCATTCAAACAACGCCACACAGTAATTCACTCAAATTGTCTAATAACTATAAATGAGCTTTTTATATTGTTCATTTCTCGAAAAAGCAAGTTGGAATTTCAAATCAAAAATTAAAATTTTTTTGTTGAAATCAAATTTTACGAAAGAAAGTTTAAAATTTAAACCTTAAAAGTTTAAATGAGAAAAAGTGTAAGATTTAAACAAAAAAAGTATAAAATTTATTCCAAAAAATACTTTGAAATATTTGAACTTTTGTAAGTTTGAATTTTAAACCAAAAAAGCTAAGCACTAAAAACTCTTTCAAGTAAAATTGTTAACGTTGTTTGGTATATACATAAAATAAATACCAACAACAATGTTCATTGCGAACTGCCTACAACAAAAATTCAGCACGTTTGTGGAGAATATATGCAAAAAGCATATACACACTAACGTTAATGTTGAAAATGAAAAAGGCAAAAGTGGGGAAAATCCAACAGCTTGCACAGAGTCTCAATGGCCGAGTGTGTTTATGCGTTGGGTCATTGCGGCTGAAGATGAAATGGACTCGGGTTCAATCCCCGGTGCATCCACTTCCGAAAAGAGTGCTGATGATCGAAAATGGTTTTCGTGAAATAGCTATACACTCAACCTTCGCTGTAAATAGTTGTTGAATTTTTTTCCACTTACCCCAACAATTAAAAATTGAATTAAAATAAAAATTTCGTGCTAAGCACTAAAAACTCTTTCAAGAATAAGAAACTTTTAAACTTTCGAAGGTTCAAAATTTAACCCAAAAAAAGTTTTAAATTTCTTTCAAACCAAATCAAAGTTTAAAAAATATTCCAATATTTATAACAGTGTACATATTTAGAGAAGTATGGAACAATACACAAGCTATTCAACTAAGACAATCAATAATGAGAAAAAAAACTTTCTAACAAAAAAATGTATTGAAAAACTTTTTTATCGTCGACCAGCGAATGCTGCATACATACAGCGATTGGCAAAGGCTAGCAGTAGTGGAAAGCCGCCAAAGTTATCTACACAAACAAGTGATAAAAAACTTTTGATTATAACAGGAAAGTTAATTTTTTTTAAAGCGCCATGATTATGTGCACTTGGGCGTTCGAACATACATATAGACAAACATATGCATACACATACATATGTATATATGTAAATTAGGGTGGACTAGGTGGTGTATATACTAAATGTTTAGATTAGATTTTCTAGACCACGACCCCTACAATAGTGATACTGCATACAGTCGAAGGTATAACATATAGATTTTTCACCTGGTATCACACTTTGACCAGTGTATTGTAGAAAAAGGAGGTGAGACTGAAGTCGATGTATTGTGGAACGAATTTCCGTCATCTCTTGTTAAGACTGATTTGGTTATAAACCAGTTTCAGCGATGTGCCATCTTCAGTATCTTTTTTTGTTCGTGAGACTGAAGTTCACCCTAATGTGCATAAAGAGAAACTGAATAAAATCAGAGCAGAAATAGTTTTGCAATTTACGAAACATCAAAGCAATATGAGAGTTAATGTAAGTATTAAGTTCTTCAAAGAAAATATGCAATATTAAATGGCAATAATTTTGCTCACCAACGAAAAAGCGGATCTACTTTAATTTTCCAAGCTATGAAAGCTTCACATACCGAACTTTAATAGCCTCAGCCAGACACAAAATATTTACTGTGGAGGAATTCCAGCATCGAATAAAGGAATCTTGCGCCTCGTACTAAGCACAATCCGATAAGATAAATCCATACATTGGTATATGTTTGCATGTACATTTTACATACATGCACTATCAGCTTCTCACTAGCATATCTTTCCAAACGAAGGAACTTTATGCATATAAGAATTCCACAACGCATGCCACTGTGCGTTCAAGTAATAAAAAAAAAAAAAAACTTTAGCTACGTGCCAAAATTTTACTTTGGCAGAAAGAAAAATAGAAAGAAAACAGACGCTGCTGAAAACGACTTGAGCAAGAAAAAATTGAATGCACTCGAAGGGCAAAAGTCAAAAAGCGAAAATTATCATGATGAACATGAAGTGCACATATTGTCACATCAGAGGTCTCCGGTGGCTGAACGCAAATGCCAATTCAACAGCCAATTGAGGCACGCACGCACGTCACGACAGAGCAGCAGTGATGCTAATAAAAGCAACTAAATCATTAACAACAACAAAGATTGAATTGGGGATTGGAAGATGCGCCAAAAATGCAGAAGCAAGAAGAATTGATGTAACGTCGGTGTTTACAGTCGGCTGTTTTGGGATAAGATTTCTTTAAATACTGTCTTTCCCAGGGACTGTAGCGGTTATGAGTTATATCCAAAAAGTTGATTTTTAATCATTATTTGCTGAGTTTTATATTCTGCTCACAAAATAAAAATTATTTCTTGAGTTTTATTTTTCCATCAGAAAATAAAAGTTATTTCTTGAGTTTTATTTTTCCCTCAGAAAATAAAAGTTATTTCTTGAGTTTTATTTTTCCCATCAGAAAATAAAAGTAATTTTTTGGGTTTTATTTTTCCCTCAGAAAATAAAAGTTATTTTTTGAGTTTTATTTTTCGATCAGAAAATAAGTTATTTTTTGAGTTTTATTTTTCCCTCAGAAAATAAAAGTTATTTTTTGAGTTTTATTTTTCGATCAGAAAATAAAAGTTATTTTTTGAGTTTTATTTTTTTCCCTCAGAAAATAAAAGTTATTTTTTGAGTTTTATTTTTTTTGCTCAGAGAATAAAAGTTTTTCAGTTTAATTTTGGCTGCAATTGTAGATTTTGCTATATAAATAGGTAAAGTAGATAAATAAATTTTTAATTTTTTTTATTTATAAACTTTACCTAAGAGTTAATGTGGCAAAATCGACAGCTGCAGCTAAAATTAAACTGAAGAAACTTTTATTCTCTGAGCAAAAAGATAAATCTCAGAAAATAACTTTTATTTTCTGATCGAAAAATAAAACTCAAAAAATAACTTTTATTTTCTGAGGGAAAAATAAAACTCAAAAATAACTTTTATTTTCTGATGGAAAAATAAAACTCAAAAAATAAATTTAATTTTCTGAGGGAAAAATAAAACTCCAGAAATAACTGTTATTTTCTGAGCAGAAAATAAAACTCAGAAAATAATGATTAAAAATCAATTTTTTTATAAAAATCGAAAAAATAAAAGTTAATGCACCTAGAGATAGTCTGCATTACGGTGATTACATCTGTGTACTTATTTTGCGTTTAGCATTTCTCCTTCAGTATGATTTTTTTAGTCAAAATTTAAAAAATAACGATTATTTGCAATCCCTGGTCGTTCCAAAGAGAATTTTCGAAAGATAGGTAGTTGTCTTTGGAAAGACAGTTGCCAGAATAGTCTAGTTAATCTCATTAGTCATAGCTATTCTTTAGTTTTTGATGCATCGTCTTCCAAAAAACCTTTACAATGAGCCATTAGAGTCGCTGTGATTTAATATTTAAATTTTTTAAGCATTCTGTCGAATTTTTTCGTATGATAAAAGGCACGTAGAAGGCCTCATAGACCAAAGCAATAGCTTTTGGTAAGGGTAGTTCTTTATTTGATCAGCAGGGCGCCTACTCTGTAGTTCGGTTCGAAAGAAAATTCGTTCATTACTTTTTGGTAGCTTGTTTTTCTGACAGGGTAGGAATATGTTGTATTGTGAAACGATTTGCCGTCATCACTTGTCAAGTTTGGTTTGGAGACAAACCGGCTGAGATGTGCCATCGTCCGTGCTGTGCTTACTTACTTCTTCAGACACTGAATATGACACATATCAGCCTAAACCGGTTGCTCTTCAAACCAAACCTGACAAGTGATGACGGAAAATCGTACCACAATACATTAAAATTCGTTCACTTTCGAGTTCGCTTCCATATTGTCTATAGAATACGAATGTGCTTTCGAATCGAATTTCGCTTTCGAATAGAACTACAGAGTGAGGACCCTAAATTTTAATAATATGCATTTGTATTTGAATTTATAACGAAAAAATCAGCACAGTCCTTTCATGCGTTTTAGCTGATGATTCTCAGTGCTTCGAGGTTACCCAACTAAAAACAGAAGGTTACCAAATCAACAATTTATTCGAAAAAACGCGCGTATCCTTTTTGATAAAACATGTCAAAAATATATGTACAATTCTGTGCCCGCAAATTAAAGTAGCCTAACTCAAAATATGGTGAACGGAGAAAACTCAATTTTTTGTCAAAATTCAAACCATTGGACCAATTCGGATTTTTAAAAGGTGAAATAATGGATTTGTAGTGTTAGAGAAGGAATAGTTGTGAACCAGAAATCTTAAAGCAAGGTCAATTGCAAAAAATTGTCTTTTATAACTTAAGTGCTTTTATTGGATGCAATTTTTACGAAAAGCAGAATTAACTCTAGTTAAGTTCTTTTATTGTGTCGAATTCTTCCGAATAAGGTTTTTATTTCCATTTAACTCGAATTAAGTGTTTTTAAGCGTAGGCCTACGTTCGGGTCGAAAACGACCCGAAACGACCATTTAAGTGGATATAACTAACTAAGTAGTGGAATTAGAAGTCTTAGAGTTTTTGACTTTTAATTTTTGTTTGAAATGAATGAAATAAAATAAAAATCGTTTCGCTAATCATTGTTGTTTGGGCCTGAAAAAAATAATCCATAATCCTACGCCGCGGATCGTTTTCAACCCGAACTGAATTTGCATTTTATTTTACCGAATACTGAAAAAGGCATGGTACTAGGGAAATCACCACAAGAAGCTTGGTTTATCCGGAAATGATTAATGAAGACTCCCAAGCGAGAGGTTCAAAGCTATAACAGCTGGAACCGCCGAAAAAAGGGGCGCGGTAGCACTACTGTTTGATAGAAAACAGCTGGTATTTGTGTGTGGCCAGGACAGCAATCGCTATAAAAAACGACATGTTTAATATTGAATGGTAAACTATTTAAGTGTTTGAATAAGCACGATGCTATTCCATTGCCACCACAATTTGCAAGGGTCTCATGCCACATATAACACGTAGGTTGTCCGGAAACACAGTCATGTACAGTTAAATAAAAAGTGTATAAAGCGTTTATAAAAATATTCAGAAGATCGCAAAAAGGTGTAGGAAGGCATAGGCTAATCAGCACTATCTGACCCCGTGTCCGACTGACTATCGTTAAAAAATGAGTCCTTAATTGAGCCGTCGCTACTATAATCCATATTTAGAAGGTCTTCTTCCTCCATGTTACCAGGATCCATACATTGTAAAACGCTACACGATTAAAGTTTAATAACAATAATAACTAGCCGAAGGCCTGAGTTGCCAGTGCTATATAAAAAAAATATCTGTTAGTTTCTAGCTTTTAAGCTTAACTATCAATATTAATAAATAAATAAATAAATAACAATAATAATACACTGGCGATATTAAAGCTCTAACGAGTTTTATTGCCGAGCTTCTCTCCCAATTCGAGGTGTGCCTCTTAACTATTGTTTTTCCTACAATTTGTGTGGACCTACAGTTTTATGCGAGCTCCGAACGGCGAATGCTTTTTTGTGAGGCCTTTTCATGGCAGAAATACACTCGGATGCTATGCCGCCCACTACCGAGAGGTGACCGCTATTTATAAAAACCCAATAATTGGGTTTTAATCAATTAGAAAAAATTTTTGTGGTGTTTGTCCGGACTGGGTTAGAACCCAAGACTTCTGGTATAGCAGGCGAGCACTCTACGCACTGCACCTCAGCGGCCATATTAAAGTATAATTGATGAAAAAAGGTGTTTTATGTATACAGTATATAATAATTAATTGAATTTCTATAATATATATCCTTGAAAAATCTCTTATCTCAGTTTATCATATCCACTTGCTTCCAACAAAAAACCTAACTGAAGATAATAACGCATGAAATGAGAAAAGTATTCTAACAAAAAAACCTAACTCGAGATAAATTGTGTAAAAATAAAAAAAAAATCACTTAAAATAACCTATTTCCACTTAGGCTATGAAAACAAAATTGACAAAAAAAAAATTATAATTCCTAACTCAAGTTAGGTTTTTTTTAATAAACTGAAAACGCAAATAAATACGTCCATGAATTACCCACATAACTCTAGTTAGGATGTTTTAATTAAACGATTTTTCATACAATACTAGACTTAAGAGATTTGCTAGAAGATAAGTTGTTTTAACTGGTGAAAAATGTTTCTATCTGAGTTAGGATAATTTTTATATCTTAATAACTTTTTAAATATTACTCCAATTTAAATGGGGATAAGACAGATCGATGGGTTTTCCTCCAAAGATTAACACTATAACAATAACTCAATTTCGCATTATCTCGAGTTAGGCTACTTTAATTTGCGGGCACAGAATTTAAATTGAAGGTACAAAAACAACTAAAAAAAATAAAATTCTAACATTCACTTGAATGCCGCACAGCTCCAGCAGAGTGATTCATATTCCACAAGCGACATGTCGCACATTCAAGCGGAAGTTGAAAAGCGATGTTTAGCAGCAGCTTTTCCGTTGAGGCAAAAATCGAGGCGTTGATTTGTGTGTGTCTTGCCGGAATGAAGATGAGCATCTTTGGCGTAGCATAAACGTTTAGCGCCCCCTCTGTGCCACTGTCAAACTGCACACACACACACACATAAATACACGCGCATACATACGAGTACATTCTACACTTCCGTTGTGCTGCTGCTGCTTCTGCTTCTATTGCAGCTCCACAACGCCATTTCCGTTTCCTTGCAAAATTGCCAAATATAATTCGTGCGTATGTGCTTGAGTGTTTGTGTGTGTGTGTGTGTGTGTGTGGTAGAGACCGAAAATGCAAAAACCAAGCAATGCAATAAACAGTTAGAGTTGGTGACAAACTTTTTTCTGTGAATTTGTGCTCTTTACGCTCTTTATATGTATATGCTTAGATATGTATGTATGTAGTTTCTGTCGAGCTTCTGCATTTTCTTGCTGTGCTTACTTGCTTATTTTCCAACGGCTTTTTGTTGTTGTGGCGCAGCGTGTTAAATGTGCTTGGGGGCAACGTATAGGGCAATTTTGCGTTTGTTTCAATAGACGCACATGACATTTGTAATGTGTCGTTATTTTCTGGTATCTTTCTTTTGTCGCATTTTTTTGCCTTGTTTTCTTAGTTGAAAAAGTTCAACTAGCTTTGAAAATGCATACATACATATTTTGGGGATTAAGGAATTATGCTTCGTCGGTATGTAAATTTTTTTTAGTACAAATGCACACATCAAAATAGTTTGCATGTGGGAATTCAAAATATTTTAAGCAAAGTGAATTCCCTAAGCTATTACCTATTTTAGTTAAAATTTTACTAATTCTTTATTTTGAGTCGCAATTTGCTTCATAGTGCTGTGTACAGTAGACCGTATCGTGAAAAAAAATTTACGTAGGATCCCCCCTCCCCCCCCAAATTATTACTTTTTGGAAAGCATTTCCGAAAAAATTTTATATATTTTTTTGACACCGCTAGATGTCGCTAAACTTAATTTTGTTGATATCTTCGGTATTTGTAGACTGGTGTTTAATACACCAATATATTTTCCTTGAGAGAGAGGTTTCGACTATATAATCGCGTTAACCCCATGTGCGCCAATGGTGTCAATACCACCCAGTATTTAGTTTATACCACCTTAATGTACCTTTTTTATGCCTGTATGTTAAATTTAGTCAAAAATCATTATTCTTTTGTAAAAGAAGTATTTCGATCGCGGTGGACTTTTTTCTGGCCCCTATAAGACGAGACATAAAATTTATTCGGCATAAAATTTCAGTAGGAGTCTCTTCAGAAAAAATCTTTGTAAAATTAACCTAAAAGACCACAGGAAGGGAAAAATTTATAGCAAACTTTGTAATTTTCGTTCAGAAAATTTTGGGAGGCTTAAACATCTAATTTGAATGTGCAACGTATCGAAGCGGTCTTTCCAAGTTCGCTCAACACAAGCACTATGTAGGTACTACAGCACAACACGTAGAAACTAACACATTTGTATAGGGTTTACCACATTATCCCCAAAATCAAAATCCCCAAAACAACATTGCGGCGATTTCTAACCTAATTTTAATTTATTTCACATAGAATATGAGAATTCTACGTTGGACATTATTTCTCAAACTGAAACTCACAAGAAATTGTATACACACGTGATGATTTCACAAATGTTTATTAATAAATTCATCTCAATAACTTATGATTACATATTTACATAGGGTTGGGTATGAAATTTCGAAAAAAAAATTTCAAAAAAAAATGTCGAAAAGTTAAAATGTCGAAAAAAAATATCGAAATAATGTAATTAATGATGTGTAAAATTCGCGCGAGTAAAAAACCTTTTTGCACTGGGGGCCTTCGGCCGCGCTTATAAAAAATAACCCTGGGCTACGCCATCCAAGTCCGGTCTACGTAGTACACCCTTCAGCGCAGGCGGCCTTCGCCTTTATTTATTCATTTCATTTATTTAGATGAACATATTTTTTATAAAATATGGAATCTCTTAGATACCCCGTAGGGCGAATTATATCGAAGCCGACCCACCTACCGAAAATAAAGAAAAAAACATTCCAAGTATCTTTCCACATTTTCGACATTTTTCGACATTTTGTAACTTTTTTATTTCGGTAAATTAAAATTCGAAATTTTTTCGACATTATTAGCGAGAACTCCATGGATTAGCGAATGGAGTACTCCGAATTTTTGCAGGGATATACCTACATATTTTATATGTATGTATATATGTTATTACACTCAGGGAAAAACAGCATTTTAAAATCAAAAATAAAATTTTTGTTTTCATAATGCACGTTTTAAACCAAACCATTTTTATTTTAACAATGAAAATTTTTAAATTAAAAATGAAATTTTTGAATTAAGCATGAAATTTTTGAAGTAAAAATGCATTTTGGATTTAAAAAGAAACATACTTAAATTAAAAATGAAAATGAATGTTGATTCAAAAAGTCGCTCTTTGTTCAAAATTTTTTTGTGAGAAAATATTTTTTTGTGAGAAATCCAACAAAAACAATAATAAGAATCGATTTTTTTTAATTTTGTTTTTACAATGATTCATATAATTCATGGATTATTTTTTAGCAAAAGGGAAGTATAAAAAGGTTACTACAATTCAATATAATGTTTAATGTTCCACTAAGTGATGATGTTGGATTAAATTTCAGGTTGATGTCATGGTTCGAAACCGGAGGAGAATATAAAATAAAAAAGAAAAAGGAGAATAAGGAGAATAGGAAATAAAGATAGCAAACAGTTAAGGCGAAGTAGAAAAGAAGAGGAGAACAAGCCGAGGCTATATTTTTGTAGTTGGGACTCGAATTGAGAGAAGATGAAGAGAATGCCATTGGATACAATTTCGAATCGGGAAGAGAAAATAATATAGAGAACACTGCAGCGTTTTTTTTTTCTCATAGTGCTTTAAATAAAAATAAACATTTATAAATTTAAAATGTTTTTTCTTGATTTAAAAATTTTACAATGAACATTTTTAAAATAAAAATGTTGGTATTTACATCACTTTTAAATACGTTTTTGCCCATTTTAAGCACATTTTCATATGTTTTTATAATTTTTTCCCTGAGTGTACGTATCAGAGCTCAAATAAGACTCGGTATGTGGTTTTTTAAATATGATCTTCAATGTCGTTTATTTAGTAATCTTTTGGGGATTTTGTGACGCTATCCCCGAAAAAATGTGGGGATTTTGTGTTTGGGGATTTTGGTTTTAACGATTTTGATTTTGGGGATTTTGATTTTGGGTATTTCTTTTTGAGGATTTTGTGTATTGGGGATTTTGTTTTTTGGGGATTATGTGGCACTACCCTTTGTGTACCATAACAAATTAATACGACCGGCCCTCCATATATAATTCAAGCTATTGTCTCATTGGCATTGACGATTAACTGAAATGGTATCTTGTCATACTGCTTTGCAGCCTTTTACCGTTTGGCTAATGTGACTGTAATTATCGTGTATAGAAAGCGCTTTACGATAACAACAATAAAAGAAAAACAACAACTGTAATGAAAACAAGAACAATGCATAATGAAAAGGGGTGGTGATGAGGTGCTGGATTATTAAGAAATGGGTGGCACGCTATTCAAACAAAAGCCATTCTATGCTGTGTGGGATATATGTGAGATATTTGTGAGCATTGAGTCATTGTTCCATCGGCACCGTAGGAATATTAATCCCATAAGGTGGGCAACAGCTGTAACGTCACAACGCGCAGCAGATGTGCTATTGCGGCATTGGCATTTGCTTTGGGCTTACTCTCCACAAGCAAATCGAGAAATGATGAGGAAATTGTAAGCAAAATGGCAAGCTCAGCATTTCGATTGCAGCAGCTCAAGTAAGAGAAGACTCATAGATGAAACGAAACGAGGGTTGTGGCTTTTTTAATGGAATTGGGTAGTAGTTTAAAAGAAAAAATAAAGCAACTGGTTATTTTTTAATGAGGTCTAATAAAGTTTTTAAAGATTTTGGGAAATTAATTTTACTAATTTCTTCTTTCTTCTTTTCTACTTTTTATTTTTCTATTTGTTATTTATTACTTAATTTTTATATAATCCCAGGCCAGACATTTTCGCTTCTTTCCTTTTGTTTTTACTACTTTTGCTTTCTAATTTTATTTCTTCTTAGTATCTAACGTATTTCAAAAGCAATCATACTATATAGAAGTTGCCAGCTTTTAAAAACCTTACCACAGTTCCTTTTATATTAGCGCCAGCATAAATCAAAGTGTTACCAAGAACAACACCTTTGACACCCTCGTAATATGCTTTCTCGCTCTTCACATATGAAATATTGTGGTCTTTAGCTCTAGCACAAGCAATTCACAATCATCAATGATTTACATAGCTCTAGCTAGCTATTTTTCGTATTGGTAGCTTGCTAAGCATTTCATATTTAGCATGCAACGATTCAACAATTCATCGTTTAAAATTCAGCATTCGATTTATTTGCAGCATCATTAACACGTTAAGTTGCACACGTAAACAAGCAAGGACATGCTCACAAACACTTTCATTCAATAAAAGCAGTGCACACTGGCACACACTCAGTTGCACAATCTTCCATTTCTCGTTTCATTAAACTGGCATTGCTCACAAATTTTGCTGAAACAGTTGCTAAGTGTGCATCTCGTAATGTAAATGTGTTAATTGATGTTTGAAGATGGCGGCACACAGGCTCAAGTTGGCTTTAATGTGGTTTTGAAATGCGGGTTGTGGAGTAGAGGATCAATAACGTACATGACACTTAAAGATTTGTAAGAAATTTCTACGCAATTCCCGGATTCTTAAAATTATCCAATGCTGTGTAGGATTGATTGGAGTTGGTGTATAGCCACGTCTCTATCCAAGGTGACCCAGTACGTTACATTCACACACACAGTGAACATTCAACAGTATTTACATATATCGATCCTTAAAAAATCAGCGCTCAGAAACAGAGTGGCTTTCTTCCAAAGATAGAAGCTGAGGCCGCAATATTTGATAAGGCGACCGAATAGAACTTTAAGGCTCGTTCAATTAATATGAAACTCGATGTGTTGTGGGACGAATTTCCATCATCCCTTATCAAGTTTAATTTGATTATAAACCAGACATAAGCACGCCATACCACAATTGTGCCCAGTCGAATCACACTACATGCGAAAAAATGTAGCGCAAATGGTTCTGTGCACTCCAACGCAAATTTTCTCACAAATTTGCCGATCACTATTATAAACCCCTTTCATCTATATGCCATCTTTAGGAACTTGATTCGTTCTGATAGCCGAAACCGGTTTATAACCAAATTAAAATTGCATAACTTGTTAAGTTCTCTTGAAGGGATGACGGAATTTCTTTCCTCAAAACAAACAACAAAAAAGAAGATAATTTGAAACTCTTCTGCTTGTTCAGACGAATTCCCACAGAAAAGCTACGAATCAATAATAGCCCGTCTCCACATAACTTGATTCACCAGAGAAACATGTAGCAAAACATCTCGCTCAATAACCCGCTCACGTGGCTAATCGTGATTCAGTTTGACACTTCTCTTTCTTGTTCTTCTTAAATGTTTGTATGTTTGCTTATTTTTGCGTCTTTGTTTTGGTCTGTGTGAGATTTCGATAGATTTTCGATACAAAATTAGAGAAGACATCGATATCATCGAGGTTAGCAAGATGATTCAGAATGAAGCAGTGTTTCAATCTTCACTCGCTCTCAGAAATTTGTATGGAAATTGGCGAGTTTCGGCACTGGTTTCCGTGTCGAAACAAGATTGAGAGAGAAAATGCAGAAAAAAGAGCGAAACACGTTATGTGGAGACATGGTATAAGACAATTAGAGTTTAATGTTTTATCGCAAAGTAGCGCCTTTCAGCGACATTAAAAAAAAAAAACAATTTTCAATCGCGAAAAAAATTTAAAAGCGGACTTCTTTGAATATTTATATGCAAGGATTTTTTGAATTTATCCATCCTTCTTAGGTACGTCGTGGTCATTGCATTTCTGCGATGCTTCGATAAATGTTGCTACGCTAATTTTTCAGTGGCCCCTTTCAAACTTTTTTTCGATGGATATTTTGCGCATAATTATATTCCAATTACGGACTTGCCGGAAAATAGTTTTAGCATTTCGCTCATCTTTCTTGAAGAGCAAGATTTTTCATCCAACTCAAACTCATTACCCAAAGTGGTCATTCAAGTTCTCAAGAAAACATATTCGGTAACCGCTTTTAGATATTTTTGTTAATTAGACGTTGAAATTTTGCCCATTCTTCATCAGTGATTTTTATTTATTCACCATCCGTATACCATTATCGTTTCCTCTTTTACTTAAGTCAATGCCTTTGTTTTAATATGTATTTGTTTCGGACTCAAAATTTTAATGACTTTGATAAGCACGAAATTAAAAATCAACTTGTTAGATGCACTAATTGTTTGTAACTACATATATATGTATGTGTGTATGTACATATGTATGATGCATGTTTGTGTTTGTATAGAAATTTCGTTGTTGTTGCTTTTATGTTTCGCTCGCCTGCATTATTATTTAGTGCAACCACTCGTTGACGTACCAAACGATTTGATAAGTGATTGCATAATTAAAACGACTATATTCGTACAGAAAAATATACAAACGTTTATACCAGAGGCGTATCCAAATGACAAGAGGGGAAGGTGATATAATTTTTAGTACAAACATTTTAAAAGTCCAATGGTTTGGCACACAGGAGGCTATGGTCTATAATATAAACAAATGTTATGGAACATGGCCAAAACCGTTATGTGTAATCTTTACCTGATAAACCGTTCATTCAGGGAAAAACAGCATTTTAAAATCAAAAATAAAATTTTTGTTTTCATAATGCACGTTTTAAACCAAACCATTTTTATTCTAACAATGAAAATTTTTAAATTAAAAATGAAATTTTTGAATTAAGAATGGAATTTTTGAAGTAAAAATGCATTTTGGATTTAAAAAGAAACTTAAATTAAAAATGAAAATGAATGTTGATTCAAAAACTCGCTCACGTTTAAACAATTTTTGGTGAGAAAATATTTTTTTGTGAGAAATCCAATAAAAACAATAATGAGAATCGATTTTTTTTAAATTTTGTTTTTACAATGATTCATATAATTCATGGATTCTTTTTTAGGAAAAGGGAAGTATAAACAGGTTACTACAATTCAATATAATGTTTAATGTTCCACTATGTGATGGCGTTGGATTGAATTTCAGGTTTATGTCATGGTTCGAATCCGGAGGAGAATATAAAATAAGGAAGAAAAAGGAGAATAAGGAGAATAAGAAATAAAGATAGCAAACAGTTAAGGCGAAGTAGAAAGAAGAGGAGAACAAGCGGAGGCTATATTTTTGTAGTTGGGACTCGGATTGAGAGAAGATGAAGAGAATGCCGTTGGATACAATTTTGAATCCGGAAGAGAAAATGATATAGAGAACACTGCAGCGTTTTTTTTTCTCATAGTGCTTAAAATAAAAATAAACATTTTTAAAATAAAAATGTTGGTATTTGCATCACTTTTAAATACGTTTTTGTCCGTTTTAAGCACGTTTTCACATGTTTTTATAATTTTTTTTTCGCTGAGTGTAGACCAAAACATTACATTATTTTGGGTACCTACTTGTAAATTTTACAATATAAAACCTTTCTTCCAGAGAATAGTTTCTATACATCTTGTTCTAAGACTAACTTAACTTTTCAAAGTCGTTAAGAGGGAATTAGTATTTTTCAGTGTACCCGAACACAAAGGACGTCAAGTCAACTTCAGTAGAAAGTACGACTAAAATTTATTATACGCTGATTTGCCAACGCATTAATTTATGTAATTTTCCGCTGATTTAACAAAATGCAATCGTTTTCTTTCAGCCTGTATTAGATGAGGCAGCAAACCTCAAGGAAGTGCACCCAATTTTGACGCCCTTTTATATATTAATCAAAATGTGTGTGTGTCTGTGTGTGTGCGTGTCGAAGTATACAAACGTAAAAGGCAAATTTCCCTGCAGTAAAATTCCGCAATGAATCCTTAATGAATCACTGATGGAATTCACCTATGACGAGGAGGCATCAGTGAATACTTTCATATAAAGACTGAGGAATTTTTCATATAAATGGTTTGCTTTCCTCAGAAAAAAAAACAAGAACAAATATAAATATACTGACTTATGACGACAGTGATGAATATTCAACAAAGAATCATCACTGATCCTTCACAAGTGAAACAAATTTACTGCAGGGTTGTTGCGCAAATTAAAAATGCAATAACAAAACAAGAATCCACTTATCAACAAATAGCGCCAGAGCCAGCAACGCTACGCCACTGTGCTGCACTGCCTTACATTGCTGGTGCATTGGTATGTATGTATGTGTGTATGTATGTATTGCTTGGTATCGCTCGAGTGCGACACAATCAAGCGGCAACAGCAAATTGTAGTGGTGTCGTTTTTAATTAATTCCCACAAGCAATTCCCAAGGATACTTCAATATGCAAGCTGCAGCTGAATGCGGCGACGAAGAAAAATACATATATACATACATACATACTTTTTATGACAACAAAATCAGCAGAACAACAACAAGAACAATAATACCTAGCCACAGCTACACCTACAGCTTTTTGTTGGCGTTCCACTAAATTAAGGAGTAAAAAACATGAAACAACAAGTACTTTAATGCTTATACATATATACATACATACATAAGTACATAAGTACAGCTAAACTTACCTTCTCCTCCTCTGGCGTAGGTGATGATGAATCCACTTTAGCCATGCAGGCGGCTGAACCACCAGGACAACCCAAACCAAATTTCGGCACCAATGGACGGCAGACATTCAAAAAGAACTGCAAAGAATATTCGTAGCAAAGAAAATAGACATACAAACACTTTTTTCAAATGAAAAGGGATAAAAAAATCGACTGAATCTAAAAATTATATACCGAGCAGCGGGTTTGCAGTTATGATGCAATTGTAGTTTGATAATTAGTTTTTCGATTGAGGCACTTTCGATAAGATAATATACATTAGGAAGGGTCAAATCTATTCCCTCAAAGGCACATCGGGATTATGATTAGTCATTTGGGTCATTACAAGCATATTTGCCCAAGAAACCATAGGTCCAAAACGAACTTCCAGCGAGCGGTTTTTACTATCCAAAAAAGTACGGAAGCACCCTTTAGGGGCTCTCAAAAGAAGAAATTAATACCAAAAATCGATTCCTCGACCCCAAAAACCGCCAGATACACATCTTGGCTTGTTTTAAATACAGGCTGTTTCTTCCAAACTATCTACTCGATTTTCAGTTGTACTACGAGGGCTGCTCGATATATCTTTAGCCTAACAATGAAAAAGTGTTGCCAGGGGAAATCTGACATTTCCATTGGAAAGTCTGAAATATTTTAGCATAATCGTACTCAGAACGTTTTGACGTACGACCATCATTTGTGTTGTTTACAGTGACTTGAAAAATTTAATTTGGCAAAAAAATGGAATTAACTAGTGAACATTTTCGTGCGATCAGTTTTCACAAATTTCGACGTGGATTATGACGACAAGAGTGCATTGATGAACTTAAATCTTTTTATGGCGATGAAGCACCATCCTATGGCACTGTGAAAAATTGGTATAATGAATTCAATGGTGGCCGACGCTCGCTCAAAGACCAATTCCGCGAAGGTCATCCAAAAACGGCCGTTGTACCAGATAACACTGCTGCCGTGCGTGAACTCATAATGCAAGATTGTCATGTGACATACCGTGAGATAGAGACATCCTTGGACATTTCTCCCACAAGCATACATTCAATATTGCATAAACACCTGGCCGTAAAAAAGGTCTGTTCTCGTTAGATCCCCCACAATTTGACTATCGCTCATAAAAAGGCTCGTGCCGATTGGTGCAAAGAAATGTTGCAAAAATACGATCGCGGTGCTTCAAAAGACGTTTATAAGATCGTCACAGGTAACGAATCATGGATCTATGTGTATGAACCTGAAACAAAACAACAATCGACCGTGTGGGTCTTCGAAGACGAGCCAAATCCAACGAAAGTTTTTCGTGGAAGAAGCACTTCGAAGCAAATGGTCGCCTGTTTCTTCGGCAAATCTGGTGATGTGCCGACTGTTCCGCTTGAGCAACGTAGGACGGTCAATTCTGACTGGTACACCACAATTTGTTTGCCTGAAGTCTTCGGAGAAATTCGAAAAATGAACAAGGGAAGACGAATCATTATTCACCGTGACAATGCGAGCTCTCACGCATCGGCTCAAACCAACGCCTTTTTGGCCGGCAAAAACGTCGAATTGATGGTTGTTCCGCCGTACAGCCCTGACTTGGCACCCAATGACTTCTTATTATTCCCGCACATCAAGAAAGAAATGCGTGGTCAACGATTTTCGTCGCCAGAAGATGCTGTTCAAGCGTTCAAAAACCATGTTTTGGAAGTGTCTCAACCGGAGTGGAAAAAGTGCTTCGACAATTGGCTTGAGCGCATGCAAAAGTGTATAAATCATGCTGGAGAATACTTTGAAAACCATTTTTGATGATTAATATTCGCATTTTCATTATTAGGCGAAAAATATATCGAGCAGCCCTCGTATTTCAGAAAAATTCCAAATGTATTTCTGAAAATTCCAAATGTTTTCCATGCATTTTTCACTTTGAAAATTTCTTAAATACTTTTTTTTAAGTTTGTATTTATATGGCCGTTTTAATTCTAATAATTATTTTATGTGAATTTTATCAATTTTTTCAATTTTTCTTCATTAAAAAAATGGCCAATAGCTCATTTAAAATTCACATAAAATACTTTTTTTTAATTTTCTGAAATACACTTGGAATTTTCTGAAATATAGTTGGAGTTGATATATGTAGAGCGTAAAAAACGATGGCTCGAAATTCATTTTCGAATGTATAGTTTCTAGGCAAAAATACCTGAAATCGTGAAGTGCCTCTCTGAATTTGTTTGGGCCCCTACAAATCGACCCGCCCTAATATCCATATCTAATTTGAGGACGCAGTTCGCCGTACAACCTCCCCCCCTCTTCCCCTTCCTATATGATATGATTTCTTTTTCTAAAACATTTCTGGAAAAATTTCCTACTGAAATTTTGTGCCGAATAATTTTCTGGAACATTTTAAACATCTAGCAGCCCTAAAAAGGGTTACTTTTACCCCATTTTATACGGTCAAGAAAAAGAGTATAATCAGGAAATAGTATTTTTAGGGTCGCTAGAGGGCTAAAATGTTCTAGAAAATTATTCGCCATAAAATTTCATTAGGGGTTTCCTCCGAAAAATCTTTGTAAAATGAACCTAAAAGACCACAGTAAGCCGAAAAACTTATATTCCTCGGAATGCTAAATATGCTTTATTTCCGGTTCTACTGAATCGATCGAAATACTTCTTTCGCAAAAGATATATGTTTTTTGACGAAGTCTAACATATCGGCGAAAGAAAGTTACATTAAGGTGGTAAAAGTACTGGGTGGAATTGACTCCAATGGCGCACATATGGTTAATATTATTATAAAGTAGGAACCCTCCTATCATGCCAAAGAGATTGGTGTACGAACTTAGGGATCGAACCATAAATACCGAATATATGAAAGAAATGAATTTTAGCGACATCTAACGATGTCCAAAAAAAAATAAAAATTTTTCCCAGAAACGTTTTCGAAAAAGAAATCATATGGGGGGCGTACGGTGGACTTTTTTTTGGTCCATATGAGGCGCGACGGCCTAATGTACATAGTTTCACTCAAAACTACAAGCTGGGTATAATAAATGGCCTAACCAGTCAGCAAAAATCTCACTGTAAGCCCAAACAGAAAAATGTGATTTGCTGAAGGTGCATCTAAGGCCAGACATTATTTGGTAATCAAGTGCTGCAGCAGCAACAGCTGCTACAACAGCACAAATACAAAACCCTCTTACATACATACATGCCTACATTTACACAAACAAACGGAAGCTTGTTAACTCACCTTTGTAGATTTGGGCACTTGTTGTTCGGTTATTGATGCGGTATTAATTTTGGCCTCATAGTTGTCGTTTGCACTAATCAATGGCGTCAAATCGACAATCTCCTCACCCGTCCCATCTTCCGAATGCTCAACATACACTTTGACTTTGCACGTAATCTGCTCTTGACAGGCCAATGCCGTTTGAAAATGAATTAGTAGTTGGCAATTTTTATTTTCAATTATTTTTGGACCGACTGCAGCTATGTTGCTGTCATTATTGTTCTTATTGTCGCTGTTGTTGTTGTTTTTGTTTTTGTTGTCGTTCTTGTCTTTGTCTATATTCCCATTGTCTTTTGTGGCATTGTTGGCACAGACAAACTCAATTTTTGTCGACCATTTCATTTGGCCATCACATGGCGCTCCATTGGTGTATAGCAAATATGGTGAGCCGGTATGATTAAAACGTAATTCCGAGTTGAATTGTCCAAAGCTGGTTGTTTGTTGGTTCTGAAGGAGACAGGCACCTGCATACCATACATACATACATAATGAGTGAAAGAGAAGTGTTTGATAGAAATTAATGATTTTAAATTGGTCATTGCTGCAAAATGTTTAAAGCAAATGGATAACATTGACATGTTTTATGAAATTGGTACATAGTATTTTCGAATATGCAAATATGTGTATAGGTAGGTAAACAATTTACTCAGGTAAGCGGCTAGATGGGTCACCTTCTGCAGTAGTTCTAGTATGCATAAAATTTAACCTCTTTTCTAGTCTTTTCTTGGAATCAAGAAAAGCTAAAAGGAGAATATCCATGAAAAATAAGTGCTAAAATGGGTTTACGCAGTTTAAACTACGATCAGCATTACACAACTCACCTTAAGTCATACCTTTTAGGAAACCACTTAAGTGTGACTAAAATATCATGCAAAGCTTAGTACATTAAATCTCCAGTGATGTGACAGACATATCGCATGTTTTATTCAATAGGGATTTAAGGGACATTCCAGCCAAAAGAGGAAGACGACATAAAATTTAAAATGCTACTAATCATTCCTATTTATTCAGTTACCTGTAACTAAATGTGTATATTTTCCTAATCTGGTAACAGAAATATAGAAAAATATGTAAAAACCCAAAATGTTTGTCCATAGAACTTTGACTTCACACCTAACTATTTTGCGGAAAAAGTTTGTTCATGTTTGCATTGCTATATTAGCTATATTTTCATTTGTAAAAAAAAATTGCAAGTCATTCAAGTAAAGCAGAGAAAAATTTAAATAATTGCATCACAGAAAACTAAAAAAAGATATGTGATTTTTGTGTATGTCTTCATATAATTGATTCATATGGGGTGTCCCAGGAGTCACACGAAAAGGCATAAAAATTGGTCTGGTAACCTCAGGTATGACCCTATGAAACCAGATATTTATGAAAGTAAGGATTAAAAGGCTGTTTACTGTCTAAATACATTTTTTAAGTTAATAGGGTCATACTGTGGTTTCTAGACTATTTTGAAATATGTCCCAGGAGTCACACGATTCTGAACTCTAATGTATTAGAGCAAACCTGTACTTAAAATAGAAGATTCTGAAACGAAATTTTGAAATGTTTTTAGTTTTTATTATATCGTTTTAAATAATTGTTTCTAGAGATGTTGAATTCGACTTGTTTTAAATAAATATTTAATCGGAGCTTTGAAGTAAATATAAGTATTATTTTGCATTCACTTTATTTTTTTCATTTAATTGGCTTGGTTTCAATTTATAAATAACTTGGTCAAAAAGGGCTAAAACAATAATAAAACTGATTTCAATAATCTAGTATATTACATATTTCGCACTTGTCCCAGGAGTCACAAAAACTTGTCCCAGGAGTCACAATTTTAAATATTGAAAATAGTTAATTGAATTTGAATATATAAAATATTTTTATAGAATATGGTACTATGCAGTATATTTTTTCGACCATATACAAATTGTAGGTGAAAGTTGAATAGTTGAGCTAAAATTCCTGTTCGTGTTCATAAAGGTGCAACAAAGGGATTTTTCGGTGTCCCAGGCGTCACACTCATTTACTGAGTAGTTACAAAGCTATTAGTTATTATTTAGCCAATTCTTTTAATGCATTTGTTGTATTGGATATTTATCCATGTCGATAAATATATTTCATATCAATTTAATTCCCGATGTCAGTTTTATAATTCAAAGTTGACTAAGCTCTGGAGTCAAATGTCCCAGGAGTCACGATGGAATGTCCCTTAACTCAAAAAAATTTTTTTTTTGGGAAAACGCAAACAACCTTTTATAATTTCAAATAGCTTCCTTCTACGGCTAACTACAAAATCACTTTTATTTCCGCCATTTTTATCTTTTTGGATATTTTATAAGACTAGACTCAAAGGCATGACCCAGCTATTGAAATATATTGCAAAATCCCTGAAATCGAAAATTTCGAGTTAAATCCCTATTGCATAAAACGTGCGATATGTAAATATAGCTAAATTCTGATAGAAGCTGTAAAACAAGCACCAGTTTCAGCACTTCATATCATAAGTGAATTTTTCCACTTGTTTAAGCATTTCATTTACGATTTTGCTCCAAATACCCAAACGTAACATAAATTCAACTCAATCAAAGTGAATAATAAATTTAGCCATAATTTTTCAAGCCCATTCCGAACATAAAACATTGCAAAATTGAAATACCTACAAAACACGCATAAAATAACCTTAGCCCAAAAGGTCTCCGTGTCAAACAACCCAATACGTATGTATGTATGTAGTGCATTAGGGTGGTCCTCAAATGTATGGAGTCAAATTGTATATCATATTTCGTGAAACTCTCCCCTAGCTCGAAGATACTACCCACATAGCATTTTATGAACTTTTTGATCATATTCCAGTCTTTTTCGATCCCTATGCACGTTTAAAATAATGGAAAATGCGCTCATTTTCTGATCATAAAAGAGTCTTTCATCGGTAGAAAATGGTACCCTACGTCCAGCTCTTCTTGGGGAGTCGTTTTCGAGTCTTATTTTAATCGTATTTTAAACATTTTCAAGTCCCTTTCGATTTTATTTTTTTCGATTTTAAATTTTATTTTGGTCATTTTTCCAATCTTTCCAATCTTTTTTGGGTAATTTTTCAATCGTTTTCTGGTAATTTTAGAATCTTTTTTGGGACTTTTTTGGGGTTTTCAGTAACTTTCTGATCATTTTCTAATACTTTTCTACTCATTTTCCTATCATTTTTGGGTCAGTTTACAACCGTATTTCTTTCCCATCTTCTATCCTCTTACATATTCTACCCTTAACTTTACCTTTACCAATATCGCAAAATGAGCTTCCATGATCACCCTCAGTCCACATTTTGGTTGGAACTTTTGAAACAGATTTTTAGCCTACAATAATATTAAGCAAATAAGGAGTTTAAGATAAAAAAAATTTCAATCCATAAATTAATTCCCATGAAAATGCATATGCGCATTTTGGCAATCTCATATACGGCAACACGGAAGACATACATCCATATGTTCCTGCTCTACAACATTCGGAACCATCAATACCAAAATCTAATACATACATATAAAATTTTCTGAAATTTTTTTTGAAAAATTATAGCTTTATGTACTTGGCTTGCTAAGGAATATTTCTTTTTTTTCTAAAAAAGCAAAGTAATCGATCACATTTCGATCAATAGGATGATCAATTTGTGATAAATTATTTTTTTAATCACCAAAGGGGATCCAAAAAGACTCAGCTAGGTAATTTTTATATGATAAAAAATAAAATCACTTTTCAGTCGCTGGTATGACTCATTTTCGAGTCTTATTCTAATCGCAGATGTGATTAATCAGCTGTTGATCATCAAAGGGGGTCGAAAAAGACTCGGTACAGTCTGGTTTCATAAAACAATCTTCCAAGTGCTATGTGGCACATAATTTTTTCTCCCGATCGGAACCAAAATTTAAATGTGATATCTTTGAGTGTGCTGTTACCGATTTAGGGGGTGAGACCGAAGAAAATCGTTCATTTGATTGTGGGGACGACCCTAATATACATATGTACATGCAGCAACCACTAACCCAATAATATGCGACATCACAGACAACACTCAATTTATTTCAATTTCTTGAATTTGATTGAGTGCTGGTTGTCTGGCCGACAACAACTGGTTGTTAAGTCACCCTTACTGCGATTATCCCTTTTGAGAGTTAGCCTTATATGAATACCACCTCTCCCCTTCTACATATATACCAATTCGATGTAACCCATTTGAGAAGTGCCGTTGTCGAAGTATGTTTGAAATGAATTCACAATTTGCTCTTACCCAATACGAAATTTTTATAGATAGATAAGAGGAATATGTATAATGTATTAAAATATAAGATCACGCCTTTCCAGTCTATACTTTTTTTGTATGGGGTCTAGCGAAGCGAAAAATTAATTTGTGACGAATCCCTTGTTGTTTTTATAAGGCTTCTGACTTGTGTTTAATTTTTTCTAATGAATTTTCAAACTGAAATCAGAGTTAGTGCACTAGCGACCTTGCAAAAAGTAAGATTATACTACTCTCATAATTTGAACTGTTTATTATTCTTCAGACTTGCATAAGCTATAAAATGAGTTAAGTGTTTCCATAAAGTGTTTCCATAAAGAAAATAAAGCAAATCGTATGACACCCATAGGGTAAACCATACCTCCACCAGCTGCTTTTAAAATACTTTCAACTTTCCAAACGATTGAATTGTCACAAAGTATTACATACTTTACTTTCCTGCAGGACTCAACCTTACGAGTATGTTAATCCGCACTCACGTACGAGTATATTGTACATACATACATGCATTCAAAAACAACGATTAAATCAATTCGAATGATGTTGCGGAATTGAAAAGAAATTGACTGTCAACTAAATTGATAAATGACAATGTGAATTTGCTAGATTTGAAGAATTGTCACATGGAGATGCACGCTATGATGACTGGCTGGCTACAAACATTGTTTGGCTAGAAGGAAGAAAATCTAAGCGGCCCATATGTGTATGTATTTAAACATGCATATATTTACATATGTAGTGAGTAAGTGACTTGTTACTTCGAATTGAACAAGTTTCTAATAAATTTTGTGTTCAGCCTCGTTTTAGTATTTTAAAAGTATGACAGAGAAGGCAGTGCATGCCACTAGATTTCAATTTAGATTCAGCAGATTTATGTTCCAAAAGTAGATAAATACAAGCGAAAACATGATTGAAAAGAAATTTAATTTTATATGAAGCTTTCTCTTCCTGCTGCAAGAGTTTTATTGACACTATATTTTAAAATGCTGCAGCTCCTAGTGAAAGTTTAAAACATGATAAAGTTTTCTGGTTTTCACGAATATCTCACAACGTTTAAAACTTAATTGATACATTTTGTGGTTGAAAAAAGTATTAGACATAAAACTATTGAAGAAAAATTTCAGCAAGAACAAGCAAAGTTCTCAAGTCCATGACATATCAATAGCACTTTCTTTGTACTAGACATATACGCCGCCGTGGTGCAGTGGGTAGAGTGCTCGCCTGCTGTGTCAGAGGTCTCGGGTTCAAACCACGGTCCGAGCCAAACACCAAAACAATTTTTCAATTAGTAAAAATCCAATTATTGGGTTTTTTAAGAGCAGCGGTCACCTCTCGGCAGTGGACGGCATACCCTCCGAGAGTATTTCTGCCATGAAAAAGCTTCTCACAAAAAATGCATTCGCCGTTCGGAGCCGGCATAAAACTGTAGGTCCACCCAATTAGTAGGAAAAACAAAAAGGAGCACACCTCGAATTGGGAGAGAAGCTCGGCCATAAAACTCGTCAGAGTTATAATAGCGCCATTGTATTATATTATTATTATATACGCCGCCGATTGACGCCGCCGCCGCCGCGCCGATTACCTTCATAATCGGCCGCCGCCGCCATAATCCGTGAAATCGGCGTATCGGCGCGGCGGCGTGCGCTGGCGCGCCATTCCCGTATGGAGCGAGATGTGTACATATTTTCCTAGTTTTGCTAACTGCTAAAGTTCTTCAAAATTAAAAAAAAGGAACCAATCGACGTGTTTTGACCTCAGGAATACGAAGCTGAATGCGGAATGTTTTGTTTTTTGCCGGTTAAAAGTTATTAACAACAACTTTGGCTGTTCCCTACTTTACTAGCCTCAGTCCTAAAGAATTTAAGCTACTGGAAAATTTCAGTTCGTTGGCTTACATAATTTTTTCTCAGATACGGAACTTTTCTGGGATCTCTTCCATTTAGTCCTACTTCTCGAGGTCTGTTGCTAATTATTCTACTCGCCGCCGAAAAGTTTTTGGAATAGCGCCGCCGCCGCCGGAATCACTGTCGGCGTATATGTCTACTTTGTACACGTAAACCCTAAGCAAATATAAATTTTACCAACCCACATGTATGTATATAAACATATATTTTTTAATGTAAAATAAATATGGAAAAGTTCGCACAAATAGGGAAAAGTGGAATAGAAGAAATCAGCATGTATTAAAGGCGCATCTGGTCACTTTATACCTGTCCACTTCAATAGACAGAGGTCAATATTGCCTTAAATCAAGGACAGTATTGCCTTAATAATATATCCAAATTTTAAGGAAATTTCCTAAAATTAAAGAAAATTTATACTTATTTATCATTTAAAGCTATTCTATACTTGTTATGGTCGTAACTTCCTTAAAATTAGTTCATTTGTGGTGTAAGTACCTTTATTTACTTGTTTTGAGGTCGATTTTCCTAACATTTCAAGTAGATATATCCTTAAATATGTCGTTTTTTACTGCAAAATAGGAAAATTTCCTAACTTTTTAGTTAAGTGTCAAGCTTCCTTAATTTTAGTACAAAAATTTTTATGGGTGTGTGTGTAAGTATGTGAATGTAATTTGAACATAAAATTGAGCGCTCCACAAGATATTTAAGACTGTTTTATTTTGTAGTGGAGAAAAATCAGACTCTATTTGCTCAACCTCGCCCTCTTGGCGATGTTAATGCAGTCGAAGATATCACATATACATTTTTGTTCCGATCGGAAACGATTAAACGGTGTCGCTCAGGTGCCCAAGTTCAGAGAACTGTATGGAGACCCAGAAAATGAAGTTTAATTTTTTGTATATCTGATGCCCAAAATTTATTGTCCTGTGCTCAAAAAAACCAAATGCAAATTTTCGTCCCGATCGGAGGCGGTTAAGTCTTATCGCACAGGGGTCCCATATACATACATAGTAACTGAACTTTGCCCCTGTGCGACACCTTTTATCAATCTCCGATCGAAACCAAAGTTTATATGTGTTATCTTTGACCGCTGTTATCGATGTAGGGGGTGAGACCGAAGAAAATCGCTAATTTAATTTTTTTAAGGACCACCCTAATGTAAATATGTATGTATCTCCTGTAGTGTATGTAGAATCGCTTCACAGATTTCAATTAAAAACCAAAGGATGATGGATTTTAGTGTCGATAATACAAGTGAATGGAAGAGCTCCTTGCAGATGTGGTATGCATAATTTTTCAACAATAGGAAACATAAGAATAACGACATGGCCTGATGAAAAGGAAACGGCAGAAAGAAAGTGAGTAACCTTCTTCTCATTCGGTTTAAGAAGAAGGAAAGTGGGTCAATTTATGAGATGGAAACATCCAACTATGATTAAGCCGGACTTCCAGGTCATATAACGGCTGCTACAGTCGCTTTTTCCAAAAGACTTGGAAAAAGGAACAAACAACTCCACCATGATCCTGTTGCGCCATGCTTTAGAGCTTGGTTACCGTTTCCACCAAAATTAAATTGAACGACGTAATCGAGCTTGTTGGTGATAGTAGTTGCGCTCCGAACAACGACTTTATATTTTATGACAGGAATAGAGAAGTCCACCAATAGCAGCTGCACTTAAATTTTAAAGACTTTCACATTTTATGCTTTATAAAAATAGCTACTACACCCGCACTACATTCACACTACATATCACTACTTACATATGTACATGTGTACAGCTGATAAAATAGAAAATGTGCATGCAAAAGAAATCAGTCAACTGAGTATTGAGTATTGAAAGTGCAACTCTCATTTTACCACAAAACATGCGCCAAACCAACCAACCAACCAAGTCCGTTAAACAAATCGAACATAACGAACGAGGTCAATTGACAAATGCGATTGATTGCATGGAAATTGACAAACTATTTTATTTGGTTACTCATACGCCTCGGTGGCGCACCAAATGCGACAGCCAATTTCGAAGCGAGCAACGAATTGGAAAATGAATTGAAAATGAAATTTGGCTGAATATTCATTCATTTGTGTGCGTGTGCAAGCGAGTGAATGATAAGCAAAAACAATGGAAATGATTTGCAACAATGCTTCTTCTTTTTTTGCTTGGGAATTTATTTTCTGTTGCTTTTGAATTTATTTTCTGTTGCTTTTGAATTTATTTTTTTGCTTTTATTTTACCTATGTATGTACATATGTATGTATTTTATTTACTTTTTGTTTCGATTTAAATGCTTTGTATTTAAAAAAATGAATTAAAATTGGAAACAATCGAATGCACTCAATTAGTTTAGCAATCAAATTAATGTTGCTTAAATTTTTTATACATTTTTTCACAACTTTGCTTCAATGTTCGATAAGACTTTAGTTAAAGCGATTAATTTGAAAAGCTACTTGTTGCTCGAAAAGCTTGATCCAGCTTTAAAAATGCGTTTCGTAAGATAGGGAAAGCATCCTTTACGATATTGAGCAACTACTAATAGAAGAAATCGATATAAAACCTTTTTGTACATATCGCACCCTAAATCATAAAGTGACACAACTCAAAATTCAAAAATTTTCAGGAGAGCCAAAAAACTGTTTCTCTTTACAACCAATTGTATGCCAAAAGACCACGTATGTATAATAGTAATTTTTCGGTCAAAAGAGTCACTTATTGAAGTTTTTTTGGAAATCGCTAGAGATATTTTCTTTGTACCAGTTTATGAAAAAACCTCGATTTCAAGAAATCTTTAGTTGTGTCACTTTATGATTTAGGGTGCGTGTATATGTATGAGGTACGGCGCATCAATTGGCTAGACCCTTGCATAAAGTAAACTCCTAAAATTGAGAACAGCCAGAGTCGTATTCTGTGATTATTTTAACTCATAAAAATAATAACTTCAAAAGGTCCTGCAGTGCACAAATCACATCTAACGATATTATTGTACAGTGTACTTTTGTAGCAACTATCATCGCATACCACAAGATTAATTACAATTCCTATTAGTTATTCCCTTTTCCAGCTTCTTTCTATATGCATGTGTATGTACATACGTACAAATATATAAAAACGAGTGCAAACAGATTCTGTAAAAAACACAAAAACGTGCAAAAAATACAAATTTGTTGAAACGTGTTCTGCATCATCAATTAGCGCCACGTAATATGGAAGCTATAATAACAGCTACAACAACAACAAATACAATTGCAATTACCAACGCATTCGTTTGAAATGTCAATATTTATGACACCGCACGTAGAAGAGGCGGATGAAAATGTGTATTTACTGCAAAAAAATGTCTGTACAAATAAACCAAAATGGCTGATGTGGCGGAATTTTTTTTTTGTGAAGACCTGAAGGATAATGTAGAGAGAGGAACTAACAGAAGTGCGGTGATTGGAAAAGTAGAATCCCCTTTTCAACAGTTACTAATACTTAGTAAATAACTTTTTTATAATCAACCGCGAAATGGTCGGCAAAGTTGTGTCGAAGAGCGCAAAGCGATTTGGTTCGCATGTACGCACTGGGCACAATTGTGGCATGGGGTGCTTATGGCTAATCTACAGAGACTTAGAATCAGTGTTTGAAAAACTGCCAGCAAAACAGCAATAGTCTCAAAAAATAAGCTGTTGTTGTTCTGCGAAAGTTATCATTATTTTTTGAGAACTTTTGAATTTTGTTTTCCTTTCAAAATATCTAAACTTTAAATTCTAAAGCCGAAGCACAGAACAGTCGAATATGGGCGATTCCAGAATGGCTAACGTGACGTTCGTACGCCTTCAACGCTCAATAAAGTATGCATAGCGTTAAATATTATTCTTCTCATTTTCATTTTTGGAGAGCACTTGTGTAGCATTACAATCGGTGCAAAGAAGAACTAGTTACTACCTAAATATTTGAAGTTTCTGAGATAGTTGCATTTAAAGGGCGATGGCGAAACGGACAAATATGGAAGTCATTTTTAAGAGCTATTAGAAAAGTGCAAAACTGCGAATTTTGTTTCAATATTTTAAAATTAATGATTGCAGATCAAAGTAGAATAATGTAGCTCTCCATTGATGGTTTTAGCGTGAAAATATATGCATTCGTTCAATGTTTATAAGCTCAGGAAAAACTTCGTCACGGGGCATGGCGAACGGGACATAATTTCCCAAACGGGATTATAACGATTAGTTCAAGTAATTTAAACTCAGAATAACTGAAATTATCAAAATTATATATTTTTTTCGATGAAGATAATTGCATACTAGTACATAATAATAGTGAATATAAGTACAATAGTTAAGAGGAACGCGTTAATTAGTAATATTCTAGTAGATTAAATGAGGAAGTTATACCCCAAAAAGACTAAATCTCAAAAATCGGTTGTATGGCAGCTAGTATGTTATAGTGGTCCGATCTTTATAATTTGGGACAATATGGGTACAAATCCTGCAAAGTTTTTGTCCCTAGATTTTTCAATGGAGAAGTTATACCCTAAGATGTATAATCTGAAAAATCGGTTGTATGGCAGCTATATGTTATAGTGGTCCGATTCAGCGAATTCCGACAAATGATCATCTAGTCATTTTTTAACATTTTTAACATTTAATTTTTTCGTCGTGGTTTACCTTTCTACGGAATCGCCCATATACCTGTTTACAGTACATTATTGACGAACTTTTTTCGGTCGCCATATTTTTATGTTGCCATCGAAATGTGTACATAATGCGCACATTAAACAAGTAACTTTTACAAATAAAATAGGAACAATGTACAAATGACGAAGTACGAATGTACATGTAGAACATCACACAATCGTGTAATGTCAAATATGTATGTATGTACATATGTACATATGTAACCTGTAGCTAATATAAGAGGCAGTCCCGAAAAACGACAGTCTAGAACTAAAGCATTCACGACTAGCTCAGATCTGGTTGCAAATGGATACAGTTTACAGATATCACTTTAAAGTTGAGCATCAACAAATGTTGCATTTGACTATAATGTCCCTTTTTTGCTGTCTTTTGCTGGGTAGTACCAAATGGAACTTGGTTAAAAGGACGTACATATAACCAAAGAAATATGACATGGCATTTGTAGGTGAATGGGGCTTAAGTTTCAAAAACTTGGCATTTTATAATAGAATGCCGCATTTGTTTTCAGTATGTTAAGAGTTCTGCCGGCTGAGGATTACTTTTGTAAAGCGCGGCCAACGACCGACCATTTTTGAACTAGTCCTCAAGTGCTCTTGAACATGTATCTCCGAACTATTTATTTTTGAACTAACTATCCACATAGGAAATATCTTAGAAACGCGTTCCAAAGTCCTGAAGAGGGGGTTAATTGCCACTTCGTAGGACATTGCCGTGTTAAAAAAGACAGTTGAAAGCATTGCGTTGCGATAGAACGACTAGTTAGCAGCCCTGTCTCTTTCTGAACTGCATAGTTCTGCACAACAAGCGCGGTTTACTGCAGCGTAAATACAGATGTATGTAGTTATGTATTTAGGGATACCAAACATGGTTGTGCATTAATATGACAGCGGAAACTGAAAAAAATGCTACAAATAAGCAGCATAGAGCACAAGGAAAGCGCCCGAAGCTCGTTATACACGCATACATATGGATGCATATGTTTCGGTGCACACCCATATACATATGTGTACATATGTGTATTTATATGACAGCTAAGCAAAAAACAATACATGCGATTGCAGTTAGCAAAGAGAGGGCAGCGGAAATATCAGAGCAAAAAAATCAAAATCCCACCAACGCAACTCAACGCAATGCAACACGCCGGAGGCAAACAGATGCACCAGAGATCAATAGTCTAACTGACCACAAAACATTTTTACATGTATCTATATACATACATATGTACAAATCGTCGGTCTCCTGCCAGAAACACGAATGTGAATTTTGTTCTAAGTGCGATGTCTGCTCTTTATCGGGTATATATTGATATAATAACAATTAATATTTGTATATATGCTTATGTACATTAGATGCGTTTTTTTGATCTAACATACCCCTCCGGCCACAGAATATGAAAATAGGATGTTGTAGGATAACTAAACTGATTTTTATTTTTTTTAGACAAAAAACTGAGTGGGCTACTCCAAAAACAGCGATTTTTTTAAAAATTTCATGATGGGTTTAGATTCATATATGAAAAAAACCACAGAATTAAAAATAAAAAAACAAAAGATATATATTCCCATGTAAAATTAATGGCTTAATCGAATGGCGTACTCAGTTTTTTAGTGCGAGCCATAGGGAAGGTACCAAGATCGCCTAAAGTTGAATTTTATTTTTTTTAGTCACGAATTTTCAAGTTTGGACCCTGGCATTTTCAAGATACCTTAAATTTCTTTTTAATCAAAATATACAGGAATCTGCGCAAATTCATGCAGTTTTCAGAAAAGTTTATTTGATCGAAATCGAGCTTTTTTTGTCCAAGCTACTTTGGTTTAAATGAAACATTCCAAAATCACTTTCATATTGAACAACATTTTTTTATTGTTGCAAGTACAAAACTCGAACATTTTATTATTTACATACATATATATCTTCTTCTTCTTGATTGGCGCTTAACCGTCTAGACGATTCTGGCCGAGTCCAACAGAGCGCGCCAATTGCTTCTGTTTCGTGCAGCATGGCGCCACTTGGGAACACCTAGGGAGGCAGCATCGCTGTCCACCTGATTTTCCCAACGCAGTGGAGGTCTCCCTTTTCTTTTGCGTTCAGCGGGTTTCGATAGAAATGCTTTCTTAGCCGGAGCGCCTTCGTCCATTCTCACGACATGACCTGCCCAACGCAGCCGCTGGATCTTTATTCGCTGAACAATGTCGATGTCTGTGTAAAGCTCGTACAGCTCATCGTTAAATCTCCGTCGATACTCGCCCACGCCAACGCGCAAAGGTCCATAAATCTTACGAAGAACTTTTCTCTCGAATACTCCAAGTGCCATCTCATCTGATTTTGAAATTGTCCATGCTTCTGCGCCGTACATGAGGACTGGAACGATGAGCGTCCTGTAGAGTGTGATTTTTGTTTGTCGAGAGAGGACTTTACTTTTCAGTTGCCTACTTAGTCCGAAGTAGCATTTATTGGCAAGCGTGATTCTTCGTTGGATCTCCGTGCTGACATCATTCTTGGTGTTAATGCTGGTTCCCAGATAGACGAAGTCCTTAACAGTTTCGAATTTGTAGCTATCAACATTGACGTGGCTGCCAAGGCGTGCTGTTTCTTTGTGTGATGACAGGAGGTACTTCGTCTTGTCCTCGTTGACCGCCAAACCCATTTTCTTAGCCTCTTTATCCAGCTTGGAGAAGGCAGAACATACGGCGCGCGTGTTAGTGCCAATGATGTCGATGTCATCGGCGTACGCCAGCAGTTGCACACTCTTGTGATATAAGATGCTTCCTGTATGGTTAAGTTCTGCAGCTCGTATTATCTTTTCCAGCATCAAATTGAAGAAGTCGCACGAAAGAGAGTCACCTTGTCTGAAACCTCGTTTGGTCTCGAACGGCTCGGAGAGGTCCTTCCCAATTCTGACGGAGCTGGTGGTGTTAGTCAATGTCATTTGGCATAGCCGTATAAGTTTAGCAGGGAAACCAAATTCAGACATTGCGGCATACAGGCAATTCCTACATATATATACATATGTACATATATATGTCCATCTGTGCTTTACAGAATTAGAAATTTTCAATAATTTTTTGTTTTTGATGCACCGTAAGGAAACTGTTTTTGGTGCGCTTCTATTACCTGAAAAACCATTTGTTTCTCTGTCTCGCATTTTGTGTTTTTTTCGTTAAACTTTGTTGCAAGATTTATTTTAGAGCGAAAGTTGGACAGAACGCTTATGTTTTATGCATGCCGACATCACATTTCCGAACTATTATTGAAAAAGGCTTTTGAATTAACAATAGAAACTGTCACAACTGGGCCAAATATTAAAATATTTCAAAAATTTCAAGAGGCGTGGCCAAATATGAAGGTTGACCCCATAAAAATTGAGAGAAATTGCGCAATGCATGATAATCGTATTCGACATCATTTTCCTGAGCATATCCGAAAAGAGTTAGTCCAATTCGCCGACAAACAATTGAACACTCATCAGTCTAGAGCCGACTACGAAGACTTAGCTCACATGATTCTGCTGTTTCTTGGAGATAGGCCATTGAATCGGAAGGGGACATTTCTAAAAATCAAGGTTCCGGGTGCAGTGTCGCGAGCACGGTGCATGGGAAAGGCCATATACTGCCTCAAGATTTACTTGTTTCGAGATCAGTTCTTTTTAACAGGTAATTTAAATCTTCTTATTAGTCACTCACGTATTAAGAATTTCCATCGTCCTTTGCTTATTTTGCAGATAGAGAGTTAAATGGTTTCCAGGACTTGAATGTCTTCATTGTACTTGTATACATGAAGTATTGGTTTCAATGTTCTCTACCTACGACTGCTCCCATGAATGATTTAGCTCTCATTCAAAATCTAATCAACTAGCGTAGCATCAGCCGTAATATATCGAAAGAAGTTTTGGATGTATTTAGTCGACATTTGTGGTATTTATCTGAAACACTCGTAGGATTTGCATTTTTTGATAGAAATGTGAGTATAGAAACAAAAAGAAGAATGACTGCTGCATTAGGCATAAACAGTAATGGAGAAAGTTCGAAGAAAGCAAAAATCAATGTAGACTCAATAAATGTTTCGGAATTAAGCATTGAATGTTTCGTAACATCAAGCACAATTACATTTTTTGAGGCGTTATATGTGGATCCATCCAGTATATTCCACTATAAGCATTTTTTGAAAATTGACCCCAGTTGCTGGATACACGATAAACATTATCTACATGCTGAAGCTATCGTGAGAAAAATTATTGTTGTGGATGATGCGGCAGAAAGAGCTATAAATCTTGCAACAAAGTTTAACGAAAAAAACACAAAATGCGAGACAGAGAAACAAATGGCTTTTCAGGTAATAGAAGCGCACCAAAAACAGTCTCCTTACGGTGCATCAAAAAAAAAAATTATTGAAAATTTCTAATTCTGTAAAGCACAGATGGACATATATATGTACATATGTATATATATGTATGTAAATAATAAAATGTTCGAGTTTTGTACTTGCAACAATAAAAAAATGTTGTTCAATATGAAAGTGATTTTGGAATGTTTCATTTAAACCAAAGTAGCTTGGACAAAAAAAGCTCGATTTCGATCAAATAAACTTTTCTGAAAACTGCATGAATTTGCGCAGATTCCTGTATATTTTGATTAAAAAGAAATTTAAGGTATCTTGAAAATGCCAGGGTCCAAACTTGAAAATTCGTGACTAAAAAAAATAAAATTCAACTTTAGGCGATCTTGGTACCTTCCCTATGGCTCGCACTAAAAAACTGAGTACCCCATTCGATTAAGCCATTAATTTTACATGAGAATATATATCTTTTGTTTTTTTATTTTTAATTCTGTGGTTTTTTTCATATATGAATCTAAACCCATCATGAAATTTTAAAAAAAATCGCTGTTTTTGGAGTAGCCCACTCAGTTTTTTGTCTAAAAAAAAATAAAAATCAGCTTAGTTATCCTACAACATCCTATATTCATATTCTGTGGCCGGAGGGAAGATCTGAGAAACTTTTCCGAAAAAAAAACGCATCTAATGTACATACAAGTATATATTATGTATGTATGTTTACACAAGAATTTATACCAATATTAATTGTTATTACATCAATATATACCCGATAAAGAGCAGACATCGTACTTAGAAAAAATTTCACATTCGTGTTTCTGGCAGAAGACCGACGATATGTATGTTGGTTCCAACCAGTGTTGCAGCAGCCTCAAAAAATTTGGTATCAAAAATTGATACCTTCATGGTTTTTTTCGTATCACCGAAAATTTTTTGGAAAAAAAACTTAAATTAATCAAAAAAGCTGTTTTTGGGCTTTTAACCCGTATAACAAATTGATACGGAATTTTCTTTTTTCGTATCACTGAAAAATTTTTGAAAAAAAATTAAAATTAATAAAATAAGCTGCTTTCGTGTTTTTAACGTGACATCGTCTTTTTATTACATTTACCATTATAAAAATATAAGGATAATGAATAGTAAGGTATCATTTTAGATTTTTCGAATTCAATTTAATTCAAGAAAATCATAAAGGCTATTAAAATAATGGTTAACATAAAACATAACACTCTTTGCTCATGCCTGCCATGGGCAGTGATGCCTACTATACAGTTTGATAAAATGTTGCCCATTTTTGGTATTTTGCAGACTTTCCAAATACATATTTTTCGCGGCAAACACAGGTTGTTACAATTTTTAGAAAATGAAAAAGAATAGGTTAATATTCTTTGATTTTGATTAAATCGTATCAAAATTATTTGATGCTGATTAAAAAGGTATCAAATTTGTTCTACGTCAAAATAAAAAGTATCTACGTATCTCGGGCTTAAAAAAGTATCACATTTGATACGATTGTATCAAAACGGCATCACTGGTTCCAACTTATCTATCCATGTGTGTAACAGGAACTAAATCGTAAATAATAACAGTTGCCAAAGGAAAGCGAAACAGCAATAACGGAAGGAAATGCGGCTGTATATACATACATATGTATGTATATATGTATGTATGTAGATATATATCGACCCCTTTGTGCGACTTTATCGTAACGGACAAAAGCAAATTTTACAGGAGAGCATTTTTTTCGTTTTTGTCCTACTTTTTATTGGAATTTTGAAACGAAATTGAACACGTGGTTAGGTAATTAATTAGTATACTGAATCTGATAATTTTTTTCTTGAAAAAATGTGCACTTTGCGAAAAAATCATACACCCTTATTACGGTTGTCGTCGTCGACGTCGTTGTCACTTTTCAGTCGACATCACATCGTCTCGACGTCGTCGTCACATCGACGCAAAATCGGTATTAGCTAAGCGTATTGAGACGACGTCGACTGTTTATCGGTAAACCGAATGACGAAAGTACCATCCTTATAATTTCTGCACTAGCTTTCTGATTTTATTTACAATCTGTGCGCAATTTTTTCCGTATTTTTAATCTGTGCTATTTTGATAATTTATTTCTTTATTATAAATGTATTTTGCATATGATTCATCAAGTTTTAGCGATGAACATAGCAATGAAGTGCTCGAGTAATTAAGAAATAAAAGAAAAATAATTTTAGTTGAAATATATACATATGTATGTATGTACATACATATGTACATAAATATTTAATAAATTAGTTATCTCCTCAATCTCTCTTAAATGAGGTGCCAAGGCATTCAATTTAATGGTGATTGCTTCTCAATGTTGTAAAAAATTAGTTGGTATCGTACCCCATTGAAAACCTTTGGGTCGGCTTCGGTATGTGCGCTCACCGAATTTATTTTTAAACTAGTGGGAATTTTTCAATAAAACTAGCAGGAAATATTCTGCGGATGTTAGTTCTACTAATTTTAACACTCCCGTAATAAAATTTTAAAAACAAAAATGCATACATACTAAATTTTCTTCTCGTCACCATTAAACAGCGCGTCGACGAAAATGGCAACGAGTGACCGTCGACGTCGACTTAGCTGATACCAAATATGTTTCGATAGTTGTCACAAGTTATCGACTTTACCATACGTAATACCGATTTTGATTGGTCGTCGCCGACAGCGTCGAGTGAGTGTCGACGACGACAACCGTAATAAGGGTGATAATTTTGTCCCTTACGATAATTTTCGCTCTCAATTTTTTATGAGTTTGTTTGAATAAATGTCCCTTACGATAATATTTAAAAAAGAGTTTGTATGAAAAATACAAATGTTTTATTCCATACGTTTGTGTTTTTAATGATGGGATAATGGTAATATAGTGAGTATTGTACACGTCTTCCATTCTAAAGTTTCCAAGTTCGATTTCCGGCAGACCAGGGGCCGATCTATTTGGAAAATTGGTTTTTATAATATTTAAGTTTGTTGGAAATTTGGTAAATAGGTAGATTATTTCCTGTATTGTGACGGGGCAATGGAACGAGTGTGGGGAGTAAGAGAAAGGGGAGAGGTAAATGAGCAGGGAGAAGGAGAGGTAAATGGAAACATAAAAATTTTACATTATTCCGATAAATCAATGGTTGGACAGAGCAACATCTGTCGGCGTTTCTAGTCTAAAATACAAAACTGCACATCGAACGTGAATTTGAACCAGCGACTCCCAATCTGTAAATGTCAGAAAACCCTCCAAAAACAAATTACATTGCAGATGCCGTTTAAAGGCGACACAAGAACAGATAATACAATTGCTATTTTTTCCTAAATAAGTAAGTATTTTTAATCGCTAGTTTTCATTATTTTCCATCCAAGTGGGACATTCTCTTATTTCCATAAATTACTAGTACCTGGGTGGTCGAGATCAGACGAGATTCCTTTCCTTAGAAAGTATTCTATTTCACCATATGGAAATATACAAATATCTAATCAAGTAACTAAATGAGCCAAAAACAAGTAAAAGCGCGGCTGTCTTCGGCCGTACCGAAGACTTCATACCTTTCATGAGTGGGGAAATGAAAAGTTACCTATGTATGTACATAGCCGGATTAAGTTTAATTTATAATTTTAATTCTGTGGGTTATTTATGGAAAGATTTATTAGAAAAAATGGTGTCTTGGCTATTTAAATGGAGGAGCTACACACCAAAATGACCATATCTGAACAATCGGTTGTATGGGAGCTATATGTTATAGTGGTCCGATCTTGACAATTTTCGGTAATTCCGTTTGGGCCCATATGGGTACAAATTTCACACAGTTAGCTGTTAAAATGGAGGAGTTATACACCAAAATGTGCATATCTGAACAATCGGTTGTAGAGGAGCTATATGTTATAGTGATCCGATCTTAACAATTTTGCGTTCACACAGACGGACGGACGTACAGACGGACCGACGGACAGACGGACATGGCTTAATCGACTCAGTTCGTGATTCTGACCATATCGGTATATATTTTGGTGGGTCCCCCACGCTTCCTTCTGGTACTTTCGACAAAAATTTCTTGGCACTAAGTTATAATACCATTTCATTCTCATGAAAGGTATAAGGATGTAGAAAATTTCACTCAACTCAGTCAAACCGTTTTCGCGATAGTTTACAAAGGAATTAATAAAATTAGGTTATGTAGAAATTTCACTGAGCAATATTTTAATTGAAATACGTCTTAAAATACCATACAGTTTTATACCGGCTACGAACGGCGAATGCATTTTTTGTGAGAAGCTTTTTCATGGCAGAAATACACTCAGAGGGTATGCCGCCCACTGCCGAGAGGTGACCGCTGCTCTTAAAAAACCCAATAATTGGATTTTTACTAATTAGAAAAATTTCTTTGGTGTTTTACTTGCACTGGGGTTTGAACCCGAGACCTCTGGCATAGCAGACGAGCACTCTACCCACTGCACCACAGCGACCATAGGCATACCATCAGTAAAACGAATTTCCTCCAAATCCGTTCAGCCGTTCCCGAGACAGAAGTAGATATAGAAATATATAAATAAATTAATATACATACAAATATACATACAAAAACAACTCGTTTAAGGTTATAAGATAATCCAAACATAATCATGGTACCATGGCTAAATTACGCTTACAATCCCCTTCATATTCTATTTTAAATTTCAAAATAAATAGTACATGAAATTACTTGCTAGCTATATTCAAAATATTTTTTATATGGGCGATACGATAAATTCGAGCTCAAGAAAATAGTGTGGATTGTCCCTTATGATAAAAAATAAAGCCAATTTTTGGCACAACTATAAGGATTTGAGCTATAATATTTTAACAGGTAATTCGCTGGCGGATGTAGATTAAACTTGCATCAAAAAGTGAAATTCAAGAAAATGACCCTTACGATAAAATCGCGCAAAGGGGTCGATATGTCTGTATGTACGTTGAATGTATGTCTAACTATCCGGATGGATAACTTCTATTTAAATCATATTCAACAAATGGGGAGTGGCCCTAACGCCAGCGGATATGACTGGAAAACTAAAATTTTATTACAAACACATTCATAAAATGGGCCCAAAGCAAAATAACAGTTGGTTAGCTCCCAATTTTAATAGTAATAAAATGGAATAATTACGCGGGCAAAACAGGAAACATTACAATACCCTAGCGACCATAATATCTAACTATTAATAAATAAAACTAGTAAACCCTGCCACGCGATGCTGTGGCTTTCAGTTATACTGTGCGAGGGTGGGCTCTTTCACTTATTGCCACATTTGACAATTTTTTGTACTGTCATTTTAAATTTGACTTCCTCTTAAGAATTACAGAATATACATTGGTTTAAGTCCATAGATTCTTATTAATAAAATATAAAATGAAGCGTAAAATTAAAATTTTGAACAGTTGGCAACCTTTTTTGTAATAATGATAATAAATTACTTATTTTCAAGCACACATTTCATATGATACCTCAAATTTAAAAATCAAACAAACTGTAGCGTAGAAATTAATTTTTGAACAGGTGGCAACCCTTTTTGTAAAAATTTTAATAAATTACTCATTTTCAGCTCAAGCCCTTTAATATGGTATCTGAAATTTAAAAATCAATGAAACTATACAGGTGAATTAAATTTTTTAAACATGTGGCAACCCTTTTCAGAAATATTACACCTTCCTGCACATCTACAGGTCAAGCACTTTCATTTGACACCCCATTTTCGGAAATCGGTATAACGGTGTAAAAGTTATGGTGCGTACAAAACATCGCTTAGCGTAATATATATAAAGATCATAACAATGCGCTAACAACAACAAGAGCTTCAAAAAATTTTGAAAATTCATAGTTTTAAGTTCGATGATCTATCGTGGAGTATCTACAGGCAGAAAGCATAATGTTTTTTGAGGACATAAAAAATTAAATAAGCGGTATCCTTGGCCTTAGACCACTCACAGAATTTCGGATTTAATTGGTGTGAATTTTATAGGGACTAATGGAATATATTCCCTTTAAGAAACAGTCACAGATCTTAAACCAGCTCTGCAAACACTTTAGTGTTAAGTGGTCATAAAAATATTCAAGCGAACATTTTTAATTTACTTACAGATTTAAAGCATTTCTATAAAAAACTTTAAGGCTGACCTATAGTAGTCCCTGGATCAATTTCAATGGTGAGCAATGCCGTAAACATGCCTAACTAAATTTTTAAAGTTATTCTAATATCGCTCAACCTTTCGCAACATATGTATGTATGTATGTACATATGTATATTCATAGTATTTTTAGATTTCATTGTTTTTTCTATCCATCAATTTAGAGTGTTTTAATAAAAATTCAGATGCACATAGCCACGCAAGTAATCATCTACAAACAAACATACATATGTATGTACATGAGATGAGTTTTTTTTTGTATGGGATTCTTTAAACCTTCTCAGATCCTCCCTCCGGCACCGGAATATGAAAATAGGATGTTTTAGAGTAAGTAAACTGAAAAAAAAATTTCACTTTTCCAAAAACTGGATGGAGCTACACCGAAAACCGCGAAAATTCCCAGAATTTCAAGGTATGTTTAGATTTATGTCTGAAAAAAGTTAGGATTTTGCACAAGAAAAAAAATTGATACCCACCCATACGAAGAATTAACCGCTAAATCGAATGGCATATTCAGTTTTTTGGTACACTACCCAGGGAAGGTAATAACGCGGCCTAAAGTGACCATTTTCTTTTTTTTCTCATGAATCTTCAACTTCTTGCCCTATACTCTTCCCGAAAGCGAACGTTATTTTTTAACTAAATCACACGGTAGGCTGCGTTATTTAATGCGCTTTCCAGAAATGTATAGCTATTAAAAATCGAATAAAATTTGGATGAGTTCATCAAGTTTAAATGAAGTAAAGTCGGGTATAAAAGGGTAACATATATTAAAATTTCTTAAATTTTTTAACAATTTTGCTCTTGAAGGCGGTTTTTTTGGGTTTTACGTGATAGTTTTATGTGGATGGATAACTCCACAAATGCAAAAAAAATAGAAAGGCCGAGACCGCGGATAACGGACAAAAAGTTGAGCCGGATGGTGCCAAAACATTTGTGGGCAATATGGGTATCAAAATAAAGATTTTACCTAGGACTTTAATGTAAAGTAAATCCATTTTGCTGTGTCCACCGTTTCGACACATATAAGTCAAAAATTAGACTCAAATGTCGCCGATATCCTTTAAAATATTCTGTAGTCATCCTGGACCACTTATTCGCCAGTATATCAGAAATTGGCTAAGAAATTGGCATGTAATAAGTTCCATATGCAAGCCCTAGTTAAAACCTTTAATTTGATACCAATATTGCCCAATAATATTTTGGCGCCATCCGGGGCCACGGTTTTTTCCGCTATCCACGGTCTCGATCTTCCAAATTTTTTTTTACATTTGTGGAGTTATCCAACAAAATAAAACAATCACTAATAACCCAAAAAACCGTCTTCAAGAGCAAAATTTAAAAAAAAAATTGAGAAATTTTAAGGTATGTTACCCTTTTATACCCGACTTTACTTCACTTAAACTTGATGAACTCATCCAAATATTATTCGATTTTTAATAGCTATACATTTCTGGAAAGCGCATTAAATAACGCAGCCTACCGTGTGATTTAGTTAAAAAATAACGTTCGCTTTCGGGAAGAGTATAGGGCAAGAAGTTGAAGATTCATGAGAAAAAAAAGAAAATGGTCACTTTAGGCCGCGTTATTACCTTCCATGGGTAGTGTACCAAAAAACTGAATATGCCATTCGATTTAGCGGTTAATTCTTCGTATGGGTGGGTATCAATTTTTTTTCTTGTGCAAAATCCTAACTTTTTTCAGACATAAATCTAAACATACCTTGAAATTCTGGGAATTTGCGCGGTTTTCGGTGTAGCTCCATCCAGTTTTTGGAAAAGTGAAATTTTTTTTTCAGTTTACTCACTCTAAAACATCCTATTTTCATATTCCGGTGCCGGAGAGAATATCTAAAAAAAAAACTCATCTAATGTACATACATACATATGTACATACGTTTACGTAAAATATTTGCAATTTCAAAGCGGATTAATTCAAGCACATTCTCCAACTACAATTGTGTTTTTATACTATGTATAACCCAACGCGATTCATCACTGCATGCCATCTCTAGTTCGTTGGTGCTATTTATTTTCCGCAGCGGATTTTACATCCATAGGCAGCAAAAAAGGATAATTTCTTTTTTGATGTCACGTACGAAAATTTAAATTCAATACACAACGTTGCCTGAAATTAAAATAATAACATACGACCAATGTGAATATTGGCAATAAATCGACAGCTTTAGACGAGATAACTGATTTGAACTGCATAATAGGTATTACGCTCATGTATGTATGCGATATAGAGGCAGATATACAGATACAATGTACGTATGTACTTATGTAAACTAAGCTTTCATTTAGCCCAGTTTGTGTAAAGGGCGGATGTATGCGGCGTCATGATTTGTGTCATTTTACTCAAACAAAAACTATAAAAATCAGCCATTCCATTCGTTTCGGTATCTACCCACGCACACATATTCATACATATTTTTGTCAATTGGTTAAAATGCTGCATATTTTTAGGCACTTGTGCTATAAAAGTATTCTTGTAGCAGGGTTGGGCAAGCTGCATTCAATTTTGATTGCATTCAGCCTTGCAGCCACCAATCAATGATGAGTGGTAGTGCAAAATTGATTTGCATTACCATTCAGTAGCGAATGGGAATGCAAATTTGGTTTGCATTACCATTCAGTAGTGAATGGGAATGAAAATGTGGCTTGCACTACCATTCAGTAGTGAATGGGAATGCAAATATGGCTTGCATTACCATTCAGTAGTGAATGGGAATGCAAATGTGGCTTGCACTACCATTCAGTAGTGAATGGGAATGCAAATGTGGCTTGCACTACCATTCAATAATGAATGCGAATGCAAAGGTGAATGCATTCCCATTCATTGCATTCCCACTGCAAATGTGATTTGGACTATTAATTAAAAATGAGTGCGAGTGATTTGGACAACCATTCATCATTGAATAGCAGTTAAAACCTGTGACCAGTTAAGGTATTAAGTGGCTAATCTATTTATTAACGGAAAGGAAGTTTATGGGATATTATAAATATGGAATTAGGCTTAGCAAAGTAAAGGGAAACCAACACGGCATGGTAATATGTACATATGTTCTATGTTATACCTGTAAGTAAAAGTATTTCTTTCAACTTCTGAGGTTATAATTACATAGTTCAACAAATTTACAAAAATTTTACTCAACACGAACAAACGCTAGTTATTATGAAAGAGGATGCCTCTCAGACCAACTTTTCCGAATAGAGTACTAGTCCAGTGCAAATCACATTTGCAGTGGGAATGCAATGAATGGGAATGCATTCACCTTTGCATTCGCATTCACTACTGAATGGTAATGCAAACCACATTTGCATTCCCATTTACTACTGAATGGTAATGCGAACCACATTTGCATTCCCATTCACTACTGAATGGTAATGCAAACCAATTTTGCACTACCATTCACTATTGAATGGTAATGCACTTTGAATGGTAATGCAAAAATGCCCATCCTTGTCTTGTAGTTATAAAAAAGTGGCCCTTGTAGTAGATACATATGGAAAATAATAGCCGGAAATGAACGAAAATACGATTAAAATGGCTTATAGAAATTATACACGCGGTGAACGTGATTGAATGGCAAATAAGAAACTTCAAGAGCTTCAAAAATCTGGAAAATTTACTCAGAAAACCCGCATAAAGCAGTGATCGCATTTTAAAAGCTACATACCTACATACATGCCTTAGCAATGGATTCGTCAACTCTAAACTTTAGAGTCTAAAGTGTTAACAGCTGGAATGGAACTAAGGCGTGGATCTAAAATGTGCTCAATAACGATACGTAGAGGATTTTTTAATGGTTTTTGATACTCTACTAAGGTATTTGAAGTAATTGCTAGATGCTTTACATTCTCTGGCTGTTAGAGCCATCTTTTTGGCATATTATAAGGCCAGAGATCGTAAGTAAGATCTTTAATGTTAAACAACAGCATTACTCAGAATATAAAAGATTTTTCAACCGTCAGTTCAATGCAGGTAGTTGAATATTTGGCCCTTAACTCGCCCATCGAGAACTACTACGTTATTAACAGAGCTGTAAAAAGCTGCAATCAGATTGTATTGCAATCATAAAAAGTGTATATTATTGTAAGCAGCTTTGATTGTAAATCATATTGCTAGTAAATTTTTTGATTGTAAAAATAAAAATTTCAAAAATTTAGAAGTATGTTATTGCAATCGACCTTCACCATCAATCATTTTGATTTCAGAAATTAGAATTGCAATAATTTACAAAAGTTTCATTGCAATCAACTTTGACCGTAAATCATTTTAATTGTAAAAATTACAATTACAATAATTTAAAAAAATTTCATTGCAATACACTTTTCTCGTAAATCATTTCATTACAATAATTTACAAAATTTTTCATCGCAATGAACTTCAAACGTAAATAATTTTCATTGTAAAAATTGCAATAGCAATAATTGTATTTTAATAAATTTTCATCGTAAATCAAATTTGATTTAAAAATGTTTGATTGCAAGGCTTGCAATAGCAATCATTTTCCTCATAACTTTATACGCATGCATTGGGACTGATGAAAGGCAAGCGCCTGGGTAATGCGAGTAATACCCGGCACTTATATCACACGCCTAGCCACGTAATAACCCATGTCCTGGGTGTCCTTGGTACATACATACATATGTACGTAGTTATGTACATATTGGATGCTGCCGGGCACACGGTACTGGCAATATTTGCAGTCTTCAATATGTACATATAAAGTCTGGATGATAAGATAATGAGAAAGAGGATGAGGGTGTGGATGGGGATAAGGATATATATTTATTTTTGTACCATTTGCTTTTTCGTTTACTCCCAGATATCTCATTACTGTCATACATATCTATGTATGGTTGTTTAACATAAATATATACATATATACTTTTCCCCATCCTCATGTTCAATTTTATCCATATATTTATCCTTATACCCATCAGCACCCTCAACCTCTTTCTCATCATCTTATCATTTAGACTTTATACAAATTGACGACTGCAAATATTACCAGTACCGTGTGCCAATATGCACATTAGGGTACATAGCATATTTTCTCAACCTCACCCCCTAGGTCGATGCTAATATAGTCTAAGATACCACATATAAATTTTTGTCCGGATCGAAAACCGTTAAGGGGTGTCGCACAGGTGCCAAACTCCAGAAAACTCTATCGAGGCTCAAAAATTTAAGTTTAGTTTTTTGCATATCTAATGCGCAAATCGATTGTCCTATACTCAAAAATACTAAACTCAAATTTTGGTCCCGATCGGAGGTGGTTAAGGGTTGTCGCAGAGGGCTCAAAGTTCAGACTACCATATAAAGACCAAAAAATTTAATTAATTTTTTTTATCTAATGGCCAAAGTCGATAGTCTTGTACTCAAGGATACCAAATATAAATTTTGGTCCTGATCGGAGAGGGTTAAAGGTGTCGCCCGGGGTCCCATATGGTTATCTAAACTTTTACCCCTTTGCGACTCCCCTTAACCGTCTCCGATCGGGACCAAAATTTATTTATGGTATCTTTGATCATGTTGTTAACGATGTAGGGGGTGAGATCGAAGAAAATCGCTAATCTGAAAAAACAACTTACTCAGATTATGGAAAAGTGGGAATGATTCGGCGCTAAAGACATATTTCCATATTTTGATGTACGATTTTCTTCAAATCAAGGAATAAAAACCACGTTTTAAAGAAAATTGTACATCAAAATATGGAAATATGTCTTTAGCGCCGAATCATTCCCATTTTTCCATAATCTGAGTAATTTTTTTTTTGAGTGTAATGTACATACATACATATGTACCCGGGAAATGGGTTATTACGCGCAAATCGTGTTATATGAATGCCCGGTATTGCTCGAATTACCCAAGCGCTTGCCTTTCATCAGTCCCAATACATTCGTATAAAGTTATGTGGAAAATGATTGCTATTGCAAGCCTTGCAATCAAACATTTTTCAATCAATATGATTTACGATGAAAATTTATTACAATACAATTATTGCTATTGTAATTTTTACAATGAAAATGATTTATGAGAAATGTTTATTGCAATGAAATTTTTGTAAATTATTGTATTGAAAATGTGTACAATCAAAAAATTTTAATAAATTTTATTGCAATGAACTTGATCCCCAAAAATTTCAATAAACATTTATTGCAATAAATGGAAGGTAAATTATTGCTGATTGTAGTTATTTTACAATCAAAATTTATATATAAATGTTTATTGCAATCTATGGAACACAAATTATTTCAAATTGCAATTTTTACAATCAAAAAACTGCAATAAATTTTCATTGCAATAAAATTGGAAGCACAATCAATGATTTCTGGGACGAATGATTGCAGCTTTTTACAGCTCTGGTTATTAAAGATGTACTAGTATCGCCGGTGCACGAAATTCGACCATGCAATTTATTTTTTCAACTTTGTATTGGTACAAAAATTATTCCTTTTCGCTGAGATAAGCAACACTTTCCAAATTCCAGTTGTACCGCAACACTGATTTGCCCTTTTGATCACGGTCCGACGCGAAATCATGGTCAAAATTAAGGCAGATCTAGGAAGGTAGGCCCGGTGGCGAATTCAAAAATTTCCCATGTATTTTGTTATTGTAATTGGTAGAGTGTAATGTCAAAATGATATTTCGCCGTGGTTAAAATCTGAATTCGCTTGGGGTTCGTCCATTCCTATTGGCCACGATGTGAATTCGCTTTGATTTTGACATTACACTCTACCTTTGTAAATAAAAAAAAGTTTTTCAATTCGCCGCCGAGCCTACTTTTTAGATATGCCTTGATCAAAATTAAAATTACTCAGTGTTCTCTCCCGTCCTCTCCCTCATTTTTCGCTTTAATGGAAAAGCAATTGGAGATATTTGGCCGCGTTGATTTTGATCTGAGCGTAAACTGTGCCAATGCATATAAAATAGAGAGAGCTTTTAAATTAAAGCGACTCTTCAACTGTGTTTACGATAAACACGTTTACGATATCTATTTCTCTTAACTAAAAATTTTATTTATCAATTATAAACAAATTAAATAATTTATAGAAAAAAATATATGCCTATGCACTGCTCCTGACTCATACGAACACATCCATATCAATATTATGTGGATACCCAGCAGAATTTGAGGTAAGGAGGTGCATATTCAGTAGAATATTCATTATGTTATAAGTTCAAAATTTATTGATGAAAAAACAACTGAACACGCAGTGAAGACATCAGGTGTACTGAAATACATGCTATGGAAGTTCTCCCTGCGTATTCAGGCCTTTTTTCCTACAGAAACTCTCCCTTCTCGTTCGGCAGTTATTAGGTAGTTGATTTTCGACGCCACCTCTATATAAAAACGAAGGGGAAAGTTCAGATATTAGAACTACATCTCTACTAAATATTCAGTAGGAAATATGTGCTGTTTTCCAGCTGATAAATACTGCTGGGTATGAGTATGTTAAATATGTTAAACAGCCTGGCAATTGTTTGTATGGAAAAAATGTTAGCCTATTAATATATACATAGATTAATATATACATAGATGTTTATTGCGAAAAATTCGATAGCATCAACATCTCGGCTTTCAATTCAATTCTTAAACGTCTTTTATAAATTTTTTTTTTTCATTTGCAAAACTGGTTTTGTATCAGTAGATATGTATGTATGTATGTATGTATGGTACCTAAAAGAATACTGAATAATGAATATGTGTTACTCATACGCCATGCAGATTTGTACGTTTTAGCCTAAAAGGCGCATTTCTGTCGTACCCAAGTATGAAAAGAATACTTGCTTATTCATCAAATTACCTTCAAAGCAACAACACCAACTGGACTATTTTTAAAATAGTCGAGTTGCTGTTGTTGCTTTGAAGGTAATTTGATGAATAAGCGAGTATTCTTTTCATACTTGGGTACGACAGAAATGCGCCTTTTATAATATTCTTAATGAAAATTATCTTAGTTGAGTTGCTTTTGATGTAAGTAATTAATTACACTGCTCTACAGCCAAAAAATACTCTGAACGCAACCATCCTTTCTATATGTAAAATCGGTCGCTGATTCCGAAAATCGGGTTCATTTTTAATTCTATGGGAAGGTTTTTGAGATATCGGCAATTTACCGTTATTTGGCCAATGTGTCCACTTAATCCTGTATATCTCTTTAACACAGTGAGTTATCTTCCTTGGTCACACCAAACGAAATAAAATTAAATTTCCTTTTCACGGCTCCTATAACATTTTTCTCTAACTCTTATAGTTTCTGAAATATTGACGATTAAATTTTAATTTTTTCGATTTTTTACGATTTTTTGAAGAAAAAATTGACTTTGTCAGGCAATATCTTTAAAACCAATATTTTTACCTTCGGTTTTACTCCTTTTCATGAAGCTCCATTCTATTATCAAAAAAATAAGCTATCAACGATGAAAATCCATTGTAAAATGGAAAAGTTATAGGCGATCAAGTAAATACAGCCAGGTCGCGCAATGCCTCTGCACGCGTACATTCTATGCATATTGTACCAATACCTACACATCTGCAGTAGCAGCACATTGGCAGCGCGGTAGATACAAGCCCATTTACGGGTATAACATGCATAAAATATACCCGTGTAGAGGCATTGTGCGACTTGGCTGTATTTACTTGATCGCCTATAACTTTTCCATTTTACCATGGATTTTCTTCGTTGATAGCTTATTTTTTTGCTAATGGAATGGAGCTTCACGTAAAAGATTAAAACCGAAGGTGAAGACATTGGTTTTAAAGATATTGTCTGACAAAGTCAATTTTTTCTTCAAAAAATCGTAAAAAATCGAAAAAATTAAAATTTAATCGTCAATATTTCAGAAACTATAAGAGTTAGAGAAAAATGTTATAGGAGCCGCGAAAAAGAAATTTAATTTTCTTTCGTATGGTGTCACCCCAAAGAAGATAACTCACTGTGTTAAAGAGCTATACTGGATTAAGTGTACCCATTGGCCAAATAACGGTAAATTGCCGATATCTCAAAAACCTTCCCATAGAATTAAAAATGAACCCGATTTTCGGAATCAGCGACCGATTTTACATATAGATAGGATAGTCACGTCCAAAGTACAGACAAAAAATTTCATTTTGTGATCCAGTGTTATTAGCATTTTTGCAAGACTACATACCATCTACCACTTCTTATAATGGTAATCTTTATCTGGCCACCACTTAACATACATGTATGGGCACATAATATATGCACTTGACATATAGGTATAGTATATTTCGTGGTCACGAAGGACACTGCATACATGTTACATGTTTATTGGTGTATGTATGTATTTATAAAATAAGTTTTAAAATATACAACGTCTACTTATGTATCCATATATGTATGTATGTATGTACTTACCATCATTGTCCAGGCATGGCGGACCGGCATTCGAACAGATTCCAAATGTATAAGTTTTTGAAGATATCGTCAAATTGAAAGGCTTATCTTTTAATGACCGCATATCCAGCCTATGAATACATACATACATATGGAAGAATAAATATAAATATTCGTTAACCACATCATAACGTCGAGTTTTAATTGGAAAAAAGGAAAGGAAAGAAAATATGCATAAATTATATTTGCAGTATACACATTTACATACATACATATATACAGATGTATGCAGATATCTGACAACCCCCTGAAAAAAATGCGATTAATCCGGGACGTGTCCGGGATCAATCGCAAGGGAGCATGCGGCTAATACAATTTTACATCCCTTTATATGGAGTGTATTGATCGCATTTGTTCGAGCATGTCCTATGAAGAGACTAATTGTTCAACTTGTATACCCGAACGGGTACCAATGTAGACTAATCACTAACATACCGAACGGGTACAAATGTAGATTAATCGCTTTCATCCCCAACGGGTACAAATGTAGATTAATCACTAACATACCGAACGCGTACGAATGTAGATTAATCGCTTTCATCCCCAACGGGTACAAATGTAGATCAATTGCTTTCAGCACGAACGGGTACAAATGTAGATTTTTCCTTAAAAATTGTAAATGTTCATGCATATTTAAATAATGTTTTACTTTTGTAAAAAAATCTCAATAAATAAATTTAAAAAATTGTAAGTTTTGAGTATGCATTATAAGAGCGTAATGTAAAGGATTTTTTCATAGGATATTTTAGGCAACATTTTGTTAAAATTGTTATTAAAAAAGGGTGTTCAATTCGTTTTACCGGTTGTTCTACAATTTTTTAATACATTGCACATTTTTGTAAAATTTCTACATTTAGGGAATCTAGATTTGTACCCGTTCGGAATGAAAGCGATTAATCTACATTTATACCCGTTCGGGATGAAAGCGATTAATCTACATTTATACCCGTTAGGCAACAATTGGTCTACAATTAGTCTACATTTATACCCGTTCGGGAACAATTGGTCTACAATTAGTCTATATTTATACCCGTACGGGAACAATCGGGGACTAATTGTGGACCGATTGTTCTCGAAGAGATCAATCGAGGACAAACCGCTTTCGGGATTGATCGCACATTTTTTTGCAGGGCCCATCAGTTTTCCAATCCATACATACATATGTACATATGTATGCGCAGATAAAGAAAAAATTAGTTTTAAAGAGAATCCAATAAATATTAACTTACATTTCGTTACCATGAGTTATCGTCGTACAAGGCGGATAGTTATTGCATGCCAATGGAGTGGTAAATGAGAATCCATATACACATCCATTAATGCCAACCAAAGAGACTTGAGCACTCTGGAAAATAAAATTGAAAACAAATTAATAATATGTAAATGGTTTTTTACAATTTCTTGTATAGTATAGGATGTGTTCTATGTATGTAGTAGAAGGGGACACACTACCAAACGGTATATGCTACGGCCAATGGATTTTTTGTGAATAACGACAGTATGCTGAAACTGTTTTTGTATTAATCTTTGCATAGAACGCTGTATCATTACGTTTGCTCAATTTCAATGCGCGAGGTAAAAGTTTACCATAGCAATTCATGATCGTGCCCAAGTCCTCTAAGATATACATATTACAAGATTTGCAAAATTTCCTTCGTTGAGAAAGGTTATAAATTTTTTAAATGTGTATTTTAGAGCTATTGGACACTTTTATAAATTTTTTTGTTTACACTCCAAAAAATTTATAAAAGTGTCCAATAGCTCTAAAATACACATTTAAAAAATTTATAACCTTTCTCAACGAAGGAAATTTTGCAAATCTTGTAATATGTATATCTTAGAGGACTTGGGCACGATCATGAATTGCTATGGTAAACTGAGCAGCAAATAGTAGAACCTCTGAAGAATATGATATATGTATGTACATCGATACATAAGTATGCAACTGTCACAGGAGTTACATGGCACACAGATAGATGGTAATTGCTACTATAGTAGAAATAGTCGCACCGTACCTATGACAGGTCTGTTGACTGGATGGACGCATTTTTAATCCGATCGAATTCCCCAAAATCAACATACCCACAGAGCGTTTTATAAAATTATTGACCAATGATCATATTCGAATCTTTTTCGACCCCTCTGCACAATTTAAATAATCCAAAGGTCGCTAATTTTGTGATCATAAAGGAGTCTTTTGTGGCGACCGACTCCTCTTGGGGGCCGTTTTCGAGGTTTAGTTCGATCGCATTTTAATAATTTTCGAATCTCTTTTGAATATACATGCATATACATATATGGACCGCTAGATGTCGCTAAAAATCATTTTTCTCATATCTTCGGTATTTATGGTCCGATCACTAAGTTTTATACACCACTGTCTTTGGCATGAGAGTAGGGTTTCTACTTTATAATCGTGGTATGTGCGCCAAGTACAGTAGACGCTCACAAATTAGAACTCTTAGTAATTAGAGTTTCCAGAAATTAGAATCAACTTTTTGAATACATTACACGCTCTGAAATTAGAATCGAAAATTCCGAGCTTATTTTGTTTTTTTTTTTTTTGTTGCAAAAAATATAAAAAAGGGAGTCCCCAATTTATTCATATTACTCTCGGTAGTCGTTGGATTTTTGTCGCTATCTGTACAGTTTTTGTTTGAATTCGATACGCGTGCACGTCTTTCAGTATTGTTTGCTTAAAAGTCAAAGTCGTTCGCTGAAATGCCAGATCTTGGAAAAGATTGACCAAGGTATTCAAGGGAAACGATGTATCTGAGGAATGGGAACACGTCGCTCGTTCACTTCGTATCGCCGCTGAGGAATCTATAGGATACAAGCGAGCCCACAAAAACACCTGGTACGACAAGGAATGTCGCGATGCCGCGGAAAGAAAGAACGCCGCCTACAGGGCTACATTGTGTGCGGGCGCAACGCGAAGCGTATGGGAGCGTTATCGAACGGCGAAGAAGGAAGAGAAGCGCCTTTTTCGAAAGAAGAAAAGGGAGGCTGAAAGGCGCGAGTGTGAAGAGCTTGAGATGCTGGCGGGTAGGAACGATGCTCGAAAATTCTATCAAAAAATCAGGCGGATGACTGAAGGTTTCAAGACCGGGGCAAATTCCTGCCGGAATGATAACGGTGATCTGGTAACTGATGTCCAGAGCATACTTAAGTTGTGGAGGGATCACTTCTCCTCCTTGCTAGATAATGGCAACAGTGAAAGTGCGGAAGGAGAAGATGTACGACCCGAATCCCCAATAGCAGATGATGGTAGGCATGTTACACCACCTGATCATGAAGAAGTGCGAATAGCAGTATCTAGGCCAGTGGCGGATTATAGAACAAATTTTGGGACCATTGCCCCAGGGCCCCGGACTCAAGGGGGCCCCGGACTCAAGGAGGCCCATGAAAAAAAATATTCATAAGAAAATATGATAGATTTTTATTTATTTGCCCAACAAAATTAAACCACAACTTTTCTGCACTTGAGTGTTACGAACTTATCAATAATTTCATCAAAGTTTAATTCATCCAACAAGTTATTTTCAATGGAAAGAACTGATAGACTGTTCAAACGATCATCTCCAAATTTTGGGACCATTGCCCCAGGGCCCCGGACTCAAGGGGGCCCCGGACTCAAGGAGGCCCATGAAAAAAAATATTCATAAGAAAATATGATAGATTTTTATTTATTTGCCCAACAAAATTAAACCACAACTTTTCTGCACTTGAGTGTTACGAACTTATCAATAATTTCATCAAAGTTTAATTCATCCAACAAGTTATTTTCAATGGAAAGAACTGATAGACTGTTCAAACGATCATCTCCTATAGTGATACGCAAACAATTTTTTATCAATTTCAATTTTGAAAATGATCTTTCATCTGTAACATTAGTGACAAACATGCATAAATAAATGCGTAATAAAATGTCTAAATGCCATCACGTTCGGTCTGTGTTCCATTTGGTAAAACCCGATGCAAGTGATATTCAGAAAAGTTTCTTTGTCCAGATTTCTTTGCGATCAAATCAATATTGCGACACGACGAGGGACCTAAATAAGAGTATTCTGTGTTAATTTTTTACTCTTATATTGAAATACCAACGATAGCATACCCTTCTTAATCCAATAAGTTTGAACGATTGATTGATTGAATTGAATAGGCCACAAACCTGGGTCATTTGAAAACAAATTGGTGGAACTTTCATCAATTTTTGATACATTCACCGAACTTTCGACATCGTCTGGATTTTGCACACCTTCGATCGTGCTGTCAACATGTTGGAAATTAACCTTGCTTATCGCGTTCGTCTTTATCTTATCCATGTTTACGAAATGACTATAACCAGTATTTAAAAAACTTGAGTCGAAGTAGCAAAAGTCGTGAAAATGTTGATTATTTTTGATTTTACTTATCGTCGATTTTTAAAATGAGTAATTGCGTGTGCTGAAGTTTAATTTTCATATTTCACGACTGCTGCTGAATACAACTTGCAAAAGCAAACCTTACTTACTTTGACTTGTTGCGCTGACGAAATCAAAATCAAGTCAAAATCAAAATTTTTAAAAGGCACTACAAACACTACGACTGCTTTGTTGTTCAGAGCAGTAAGTTTAAGTGATAGCAAATGAAATCGACGCTTCCAAACAAAACTGTACTAAGTCTGAAAACTGTGTTTTATAGGAGAAGCTCTCAAAGTTTAAACTCAGATATGAAACTTCAGTTATATGCTAAGTATGTATATTTTCACTTGTAACTTCTGTTTGTATTGAACGATCAACACCAAAACTCGACAATATCAAAGCTAGGGTACGCTTCATATAAAACCGTAAGAAAAAATAAAAATTTGCTGCGTGGTTTTTCATGGCAAGCTCTCAAAGTTTTTATTCTGTAAAAATCTTGAGTTGTATTATATGTACACTTTTGCTCATAACTTTTGATTGGATTGTCCGATTGATACCAAAATTAGACAGCATCTAAATTAAGACACGTAATACTTGTAAACGCCAAAAACGGGAAAATGTACTAAGTCGACTTAGTACAGTATTGTTTGTAAGCATCGAAATGAAAGTTATTGCAGTTTTTTAAACACTGACTATAACAATAACCAAAAAATGTCAATATAAAATGACATCAATATTATGGAGTAGTGCGTTTAATGCACAGAGCAAAACAACGTCCAATGATCAAATATGTTACATGAACCGCAATTTAAATTTATAACGATCAAACTGTATTCTAATCGCAAAATATTTATATGGAAAAGGGCCCTCAAAAAAATTTCGCCCCAGGGCCCACCAGATTGTTAATCCGCCACTGATCTAGGCTTAAGAATAACAAGGCCCCGGGCGCTGACGGCTTGCCAGCCGAGCTATTCAAACATGGTGGCGAAGAGTTGATAAGGAGCATGCATCAACTCATATGCAGAATATGGTCGGACGAGCGCATGCCCGACGATTGGAACTTAAGTGTGCTCTGCCCAATCCACAAAAAAGGAGACTCCACAGTACGCGCCAATTATCGTGGGATAAGCCTCCTGAATATCGCATATAACGTCTTAGCAAGTGTATTGTGCGAAGGACTGAAGCCTATCGTCAACAATCTGATTGGAACTTATCAGTGTGGCTTCAGACCTGGTAAATCTACCATCGACCAGATCTTCACGATACGACAAATACTGGAAAAAACCCATGAAAAAGGAACCGACACACACCATATCTTTGTCGATTTTAAAGCCGCTTTTGATAGCACGAATAGGAATTGCCTGTATGCCGCAATGTCTGAATTTGGTTTCCCTGGTAAACTTATGCGGCTATGCCAAATGACGTTGACTAACACCACCAGCTCCGTCAGAATTGGGAAGGACCTCTCCGAGCCGTTCGAGACCAAACGAGGTTTCAGACAAGGTGACTCTCTTTCGTGCGACTTCTTCAATTTGATGCTGGAAAAGATAATACGAGCTGCAGAACTTAACCATACAGGAAGCATTTTATACCACAAGAGTGTACAACTGCTGGCGTACGCCGATGATATCGACATCATTGGCACTAACACTCGCGCCGTATGTTCTGCCTTCTCCAAGCTGGATAAAGAGGCTAAGAAAATGGGTTTGGCGGTCAACGAGGACAAGACGAAGTACCTCCTGTTATCACACAAAGAAACAGCACGCTTTAGCAGCCACGTCACTGTTGACAGCTACAAATTCGAAACTGTTAAGGACTTCGTCTATCTGGGAACCAGCATTAACACCAAGAATGAAGCACGGAGATCCAACGAAGAATCACGCTTGCCAATAAATGCTACTTCGGACTAAGTAGGCAACTGAAAAGTAAAGTCCTCTCTCGACAAACAAAAATCACACTCTACAGGACGCTCATCGTTCCAGTTCTCATGTACGGCGCAGAAGCATGGACAATTTCAAAATCAGATGAGATGGCACTTGGAGTATTCGAGAGAAAAGTTCTTCGTAAGATTTATGGACCTTTGCGCGTTGGCGTGGGCGAGTATCGACGGAGATTTAACGATGAGCTGTACGAGCTTTACACAGACATCGACATTGTTCAGCGAATAAAGATCCAGCGGCTGCGTTGGGCAGGTCATGTCGTGAGAATGGACGAAGGCGCTCCAGCCTAGAAAGCATTTCTATCGAAAACCGCTTAACGCAAAAGAAAAGGAAGACCTCCACTGCGTTGGGAAAATCAGGTGGACAGCGATGCTGCCTCCCTAGGTGTTCCCAAGTGGCGCCATGCTGCACGAAACAGAAGCAATTGGCGCACTCTGTTGGACTCGGCCAGAATCGTCTAGACGGTTAAGCGCCAATCAAGAACAAGATTCAAGGGAAGAGGTTAGCCCTAGAAAAAAATTCATTGTAGTTTTACAATGCTAATTTACTTAAATTTTAAGGTTTTATTGAAATAAAAAAACGTCCAGGAATTAGAATTTTTTAGAAAAACAAAGTGGTTCCAATTTGTGAGCGTCTACTGTACTTATGTACTTTATACCAACTTAATGTAACTTTTTTTGATTGCATGTTAAACGTCGTCAAAAATCATTAATCTTTGCAATAGAAGTATCTCAATAGCTTCAGTAGAACCGGAAATAAAACAAATATAATATTCTGAGGAATATAAGCTTTTCGCTTCCTGTGGTCTTTTAGATTAATTTTACAAAGATTTTTTTCTGAGGAGACTCCTACTGAAATTTTATGCCAAATAATTTTTTAGAACCATCTTTTTGAATCTTTTTGGGTAATTTTTCAACTGTTTTTCTGATCATTTTCAAGTCGCTTTCGAAATTTCTTGGGCCATTTAAAATTAATTTAATTCTTGTTTTTTTTTTTTATTATTTATTTTTTTTTTAATTCTCAGTCTATGTTTACTCAAGTATATACCAATAGTGGTTTACTATACTAAATTTCCAAACTTGCTGTAAATTCCAATTGACATACCTTTTTTGTCCTATCACATATAAAATGTATTGTTGACGAATAATTTTCGGCACCATTGCACGTTGTGTTTGATGTAAGTCGCATAATTAGCTGGCCATTTTCTATAACCGGATTGGGTTGGACACTGCCATAATTTATAAATCTAAAAATAGCGATAAGATTGGAATATTTCATAAAATGGGGTTTCAGGAAGATAGAATTGCAGAAAACTAAATATGTATACATATATCCTTCTCCTCTTGTAATAAACTATCCACATAGTTCGTATACAAAATCAATTTTTCTGTCATTATTGTAGCATAGTTAACCAGGTAAGTAAAAGTCTGTTATGGTCTTCTTGTGTGATGTTTTGTTTATGTCGGTTTTAGGTTTCCTGTCCTTTTTTTGGTATAGTAGCTTAAGCGGTTCAAATGATGTATCTGATGCGATGTTTATGTGTTCGTTTATTATTTTACATACATATGTATGTATGTCTTCAGCTTGTATATCTCCATATTTTAAGTAGTTTTCCCTTATGTTGTATGTGCAGAATTTTAACTGTTTTTCCTATTTTCATTGGTAGACACTTGTTTTCTGTCATGTGGTTGTCGAAATTTGATTCCACTGTCGTTGAGGATTTTCTTATTTTCTTATTGTAATCCCTTATATACTCTTGATATCTCGTCTTGATTTGGCCTTGTTTGTATACGCCTTGTTTGTCAAAGAGGTCTTCCTTGTTAAAGTTGCTTCGTAGAAGTTTTCCCATGTTGTTTCTCGTTTTAAATGCCGCATGAATGTTATATTGTTGGAAAACGTTAGCCAACTTGTAAGTAGTTGAGCCGGTATATGGTAAGACTGTCCATTTCTTCTCTACGTTTTCTTTCTTTTCCGATTTTCTTGAATTTATGTTTTTTTGTGGCAAGTTCTTTAATGGAATTTCTCTCCCAAAATTGTGGGAATAATTCCATAAGGATAACTGATATAGGGTTACCCATGCACAGTTCGTAAGTTTGTCTGTATATTTTATTATCAAATTTGAAATAAGTATTTCTGGTCCAGGGTTATTTTCAGCGTATTTACGATCTCTCTTGTAATGTCTTTGTTCGTTTTCTCTGTCAGTATTTAAGTTACAAGTTTTTAGTGTTTATCTCGTTTGTATCGAGGGGTATAGGTCCTTTACGTTAAACGATGCCAGTTTTGAGTCCTTGGCTACGTTCAGCTTGTTCAGTTTGTTGACTAATTCCGTCGTGTTTTGGATTGTGTATTTATTGGTCAGGTCTAGTTTCTGCGTTAATAACATGGGTATATTCAGAAACGCAGCATGAAACGCAACAACGCACATTGGGGTATTTAATCAATCTGGGCGGCCAAAACTCTTTTTTGGCTTTAAGTTGTTAATTATGTTACCCATGGTGATTTCAATTCAATTTAACATAAAAAAAAAATGTGGCTGTACATTTTTAAAAAGTGATGTAGTGAGACCAAACCAACCTCAGATTTGGATTCAGAACGTCGAAATACATGTTAGTAGGTTAGTTCGATGAAATGTGCCATTTGGGGCTTTTTTTAGCTTTTCGCAATTTTCTCGAAATTTTGGGGGTATATTGGACAAGCGGACTTTGGATTCGGATTCAGCACGTCGATTTATATGTTCCTAGATGGGTGTTGTCGAATCCACAAACAACTAATTTTTTTTTTGTGGGGTCATTTTTCCCAACGTGAAAAATCGCCTGTTTTTCTTAAAACCGGAAAAAACCGGGACCGATTTTTCTTGAACTCAAAATAACAGGGAACAGACTATCTAAAAAAAAAGTCAGTGCCGGGCAATGCCGGGCACCTAAACAAAAACCCTTTTGAAAACAAAAAATTTGGAATTTTTTTTTTTTAATACATAATTTTTTAAAAATGTAATTAAGAAGACGCTAACAACTAACTAAATCTCAATAAACATGAATTTTGTACTCGATTACCTGTATTATAAGAATCCATAACAGTATTCTAAAAAACTTCACTTAAAACCGTAAAAATATTAATTGGAAATGTTGAAACTTTAAGAACGTTATAAAATGTCGCGAGAAATACACGAATGACCAAACTTTCATTGACTGTAAAAACTTTGTGTTTGAGTTTTGAGAATAAACTATTAAGGCGGATTCATCGTTCGAGTTCAGAACTAAAGTTGAATTTGAGTTAACTAATAAACATAGTTCAGAACTTTTCGGAATTCCTCTCACACTCCGAAAACACAACAACAACCGCATGGCAAAAAAGTTCTGAACTCGAACGATGAATCCGCCTTTATTGAAAATGATGCGTTAGGGTCCTGGCCTACTAAAAAATTTTATTTTTTGGAAATTGGGCCAGTTTTAGGAAATGAGGTTTTGGCCGCCCAGATTGATAAAATACCCCTATGTGCAGCGGCAGTAATTATTTTTTTGATGATTGTGATGCGCGACGCTTCATGCAAAATTTACGTTTATGAATGCTCTGCTTGTACTACAAAAACATTTTGCGCTTCAAACTGAGTTTCTGAACAAAGCCTATATTTAGATGTTTTGATAGTTTATATCCTGGTGCCGATTTATGGTTTACTATTGGTATCATATGTGTTCCTGCTTTGTGGATTTTGGGTAGTGCGATCAGTCACGGGGCCGCTGGATTCATTGCCGTGCGAGTGTAGGCTATCTTGTTGTCTATTATATATTTTGCTTGTTTTATTGCTGAGACCTCTTGGGAGAATGAGTTAAAGTCATCTAACGTCCGGCAAGGCTTTTTGGATACAACATAAATGGATCAATGGAAATATGCAAACCATTCAATAGATATGTCTATGTTATTGATAACTAGGGTGTGTTCTTGCGTAACATCGTGCACCATTGTCTATATAGGGAAGCGTTTGTTGTTTGATGGTGAAAAATCTAATAACGATAATCTTGCTGCATTATTTATAAGGGGCAGATATACCAACCAACGCTTTGGCGCAATAGCAAAGATATTTCCTTCATTGTTGCTCTATGATTATGTGCTTAAATGATTTGAAATTATTAAGAAGGAAGACAAGAGAATTCTGAAAATTGTAGAGAGAACGTTGTTCCAGGGTTCCTGAATGTAACCAAAAACGTTGCTCAACTTTCACATATCAAAAATTATCGGACATCGGTGTCACACCAAGCCGACTATACACAAAGCAAATGAAGATTTTTAACACGGCAGGCAGTTCTAAGTACAACGATAACTATCTAGAACATGATTAGAGATTGGCATGTGTGTTATTCACTCAAAATTACTGGTCTTACATCGATTATTCTACCTTCTGCTAAATTGAGCAGACGAGTCTTAGTTAAAGACCTAATATTAACTAAAAATTATTAAATCAATGTGAGCAATATGTAAAGTGTTATCCAGTCGTGATTAGCTCCACCTGTTGTATGCATAAAAAAGGTTTCGGAAAAGGTTAAAGACAGTCAAATCGGAAGGAGTCCTAAGATTTTTTGGCTATGAATTATAACTATTAAGAACTTTTACATATAAACACTTTTTTTTCCTAAATAAATAAATAGAAATAAATGTATAGCATGTAAACCAACCGCTTCTTATAATCAGTGGCATTCAATTGAATAAAACAAACGCTACTGCCAATTGGACACATTGCATTCTCGCCATACAAAACAGGTTTGCAAATATTTATTACAAATGCATTGCCGCGACGATCAATTGTTCTAAAAATAGAGAAATAAATGGTGGATAATTTGTGCGTTTAAATTCAATTATAAAAGCCACTTACCTATAATTAAAATCGCTTAAAGACAACAAATCATAATTGTGACCGTTAATAGGGTCCTTTACACTGCAAGCATTAGACTGAACAGCACTCGGCGCCGGCAAACAAGCGTAGGGAGTCTCTAATGTTATATAGAATCTGCATTCCTCATCAGCCTACAAGACAGATACATAGAGTGTACTTATAGCGTTTTGCATAAAGTGCGATGATAGCGGAATAAAATTGTTAAAAGAAATGAAACTTAGGTTTTCAAAAAAAAAATATATGTATATTAAAGCTGGTGCAATAAAAGTAGTGGATTTGGTGTTGTTTCTATTCCAATTAAGTAAGTTTGGAAGTCACTGCGTGAAAGCAACTGATATCTAGTAAGAATATTTCCTTCATGACTCTCCTTCTTTTATTTTTTGTTAAGTTACCGAGATGTTTTAATGAAAAATATCATCATTTATAAATATCTCTGGAGATAGATGCTCGTATCGGTTAATACACATGAAGCTCATTAAGATTATGCTTTCATATTATCGGTTTTTTTTTTAATACAAAAGCTAACGCATGAGCAACTGATGGGGAGCATATAAAATGGAGTATTTTCGCTTCAAATGGAATTTTTAAAAAGACTAAAATATCCCTAAATTATCGCATCGAATGTATAAGAAACATGACTTACACTATAGCCTTTAAATAGTTGTTGTGTTAGCAGTACTAAGCCCCGCCTAGGCAACACACATTTTTCACAAACTATCGTCAATTTCATCTAACATTCCTAGGCCTCCCGAATGTTGCAGCTTCAGTGGGATGTGTCCAAAGGGACATTGGTGTTAGATGAGTTGGTTTAGTTGGGCATGTGAAGAGGTGTTTGGTGTCGTGTGGTGACTCTCCACATGCTGGGCACACATTCGGTATGCTGGAATCAATTCGGGACCTGTAAGAGTTTAGTCTACTGCAGTATCCGGAACGGAGTTGCGCGAGTGCAACTCGTGTCTCTCGCGGTAGTTCTTTTTCTTCTTCTGCTACTGGTGGGGGTTGGTCTCTAATCAGAAGGTATGCCGGACGGACGGACACGTAGCTGTTGACTGTGTCTTTATGTATGTTGTTGAGGGCTTGCCTATAGGATGTCTGGTTGAGCGGTTGTGGGATGTATTTTTCCACCTCTTTGCGGTGATCAAGAAGGTGATTCCTGATGTGACGAGGAGGTGGTTCAGGCTCAATAAGATGACTATTTGGGTGACCTCTGCGATAGCATCCCAGTAGAAATTGTTTGTGAAGCATGTTGTTGTGAGTTTTGACTGGGAGCATTTGGGTCTCAAGGTGAAGGTGGTGTTGTTGAGTCATCTGGAGGCATCCTGTGGCAGTCCTAAGTGCGGTGTTTTGGCACGCCTGTAGCTTTGTCCATTGGGTGGTGCAAGTCCCCGGCGACCATATTGGCGACGCATAGTTGAGGACCGGCCGGCCGATTGCTTTGTATGTCGCTATTAAAGTTTCTTTTTCTTTGCCCCATGTGCTGCCGGCTAGCGATTTGAGAATCTTGTTGCGACTTTGTACTTTATTGGCAATCGCGGTCGTATGCGCGGAGAAAGAGGCGAGACTGTCAAACGTCACACCTAAAATTTTAGGGTTGTTTGTTGTTGGTATCCTATTGTTACCAATATGGATATCCAACTCAAGTCTCACCTCCTTCGTCCATGTCGTGAATATGGTGGCGGAGGACTTACTAGGTGACAAAGCCAGATTTCTCGAATTGAAAAAGCTGGAAAGATCGGGGAGATAGTTGTTAAATAGTAGTTATGTATGTATGTACGAGTATGGGGCCTTTACTATCAAAACCAGCTTATTCCATATCTTTCTGAAAGCCATTTGTTTGCATATTTTCAAAACTTAGAGGATCCTTCATAACCCGACGAAGGAAAATCAAGCACATTCCAACCCAAAATTATATGAAAAGGTTTGAACTCTGGATCCAATCCAGCTCATTCCAAGCTTTTGCCATAAAAAAAAACGTTTAAGAAATGCTCAATGCAAAATTTCGTTTGGCAAGTTTTCTTTTGCAGTTATATAATTACATACTTATCTTTTATAGTAACCACCAGAAAAATACTTTAAAAAGTTTCACTGCAGAAAAAAACATAAAAAACACGGATGAGCTTACGTATTGTGTCACTTGAGATTGTATGCGATCCAAAGTGTAGTCACAACCAACAAAAACAAAGAGCTTCAGTTCGCCTTTCCCACTCGGACATTTGGCGCCATTTGTGAACTCGAAGTACATTTTGCCACGATGATAATTTAATTCATGTTGGATGCCTGTGGGAAATAAGATTATTTATTGTTTCAATATTAATAAATTTAAATTCATATACAATCGCATAAGTAATTTGCATACAAATTTGAGTTACAATACGTGTTGGTAGCTAGATATGGAATCTATGATATATTAAAAATATTATTTTTGAAGACGAACTTGTCCACCTAATCTAAACTTCAAAAATTAGCGACAAACAACTGAAACTGTTCAGTTTCTTTATCGCACTTAAACCCGACCAAGGATTGTAATTGTTTTTTTATTATTATAAACAGAATTACTATTACTTTAAACTTTCAAAGTCTCAAGAAGCTTTAAGTAGTGCAGCTGGAGTGTGATTTATGGAATATACCATATCCCGCCGGTACTTGAACTTGAATATCTCATTGAGCAGAAGCCATAATAATATGAACATAATCGATTGCATTTTAACTTGCTTTTTGCAGTACAAAGAAATTGAAAATATGGATTTATCGGCCATATCAAATATGTATCTTTCGTATAGGAAAAAATTAGACAACATTTATTTTTAATTCGACGAGAAGTGTTTGGCGGTTTGCTGTCAGCTTTGATTGAATAACAATCGAAAAGTAAATGAAAAGTAGTAAGTTGGATTGGAAGTCACAAGAGAACGAAAATTGCGTCCAGATAACAATTCAGCGACCAAGAAGAATCTTAGTTCCTTCTTAAAAATATTTTAATAAATTAATTAATTGGAGAAAAGGGAACAAGTGCAAACTACGTATTACTAGCGATGGTAGAAGTAAAAATATTCTGCGTATCTACGCAATAACTTAAAAATTTACAATATTTTATTTTTGTTGAATTTTGGGCCAGTTTGTTTTTATGTATATATTACGTTACCAATTTTGGTTGGAGCTTTTCGAAACGCGTAGGAGGAATAAGAGAAAACTTTTGTTTTTGTCTTTTCACCATCGGCCGAAAAGCTCCAACCAAAATTGGTAACGTATTACATACTTAAAATATTTTAATAAATAATAAATCAACTAAGTATGTATCAATTAGTTATATACATATATTACCCAATACATATTCCTTGTCTCCTCTCCTCAGACATGCAGCCACATTATTTTCACCGGCACAGGAACGACTTAAATTGCCGCAAATGTTATACTCAAATGTATCACCTTTGGCGCTGTATGCCACTTTAGCAATGTCCGACTTTAAGGCACTGAAATCGAAATTGTGACCATAAATTGGCTCGGTCAAATGGCATTCGGCGGTGGAGAAAACCTATGGAAGAAGTATAAAGGCAATTAATATTAAAAACTACAAATATGTTTACATGTACATACATACATATGGAAATAAAATACCTTTTCCAATAAAAAAAAAAAAAAACTTGCGTATGCTTTGATGCCAGCGCCGGTTTATGCGGTTTCAGGCACGTATGCTTCCAAGCCTTATAGGTGCTGTCATTGCGGTAGATCAAGCCACGGCACCAGATGCATACCTACGTATGATTTTGACTTCCTTCCACTCTATGTCATTTAAATTGATTAGAATGCTGCGATTGCCTGCAAAACCAATGTATGTATAACATACCTAATGCAAACCAGCTATTTTTTACAACAGAATCCGAGGTCCAGACCAAATCTATCCCTACAAAAATACCAAATTCATCCCTACAAAAATACAAAATTTTCCAGCGTGTATGAAAACCATGCATAAATGGCCACAAACACCACAAGGGAATTCTCAAAAACCATGGACATTGTTTTCGAATTTTACTGAACCGAAGAACGTCTAAAACGTCTAAAATAAGAACACAAATTAAAAGAACCTAGGAAAACGAGTTGATTTCGCAGTTGCAAGCAGATATTTTCCAGGACTTTCAATACCAATGGTGTATGTTGTACATACATATGTACATATTTAATGTCCATGAGCCTTGATTTTTTTCAATAAAGACAAATAAATGAACAAAGTGTGCCTTTGCGTTTTTTCGCGCAGAACTAACGTTCTTTATTTAAAAAAAAAGTTAAACATTTTTTTTTCGCCAAACTTCATTACAATTTCATTATCATCATTCTCTTTTTTTTTGACAAACTATAATTGGTTCTTGCTTGTTTTCAGTATTTCAGTATTTAGTTATTGGTTTTGTTATTGAAGAGTTGAGTTGTTTAAAATAAATCATTCTTGCTGCTTAATCCCGTCTGCGCCCCCTTGTCCATCAACACTTGCTTTGTTCATTTGCTGATGTTGCCCTCCTCGCTTGCTGAATTGTTTAAATCATTATTGCTGTTTTCCGTAGCCACAGCACTGGCAATTGCCCCAGCGGCTGCTTCTGCATTTGCCACATACAAAGATGGATCGATAACTTTTGGTATTGGCTTAATTTCAGTTCCCAGCTCTTTTTCAATTCGATGCAAATCGAAGCGATCCTCGTAGGTGATTAAATTGATGGCGATACCCAAGTGACCGAAACGTCCCGAACGGCCAATGCGATGCAAGTATGTCTCAGCCATGCGCGGAAAATCAAAATTGATAACAACATTGACGGCCTGCACGTCAATACCGCGCGTAAACAAATCGGAGCATACCAGATTTCTACAGAGGCCTTGACGGAAATCATGAAAGACCCGGTTTCGGTGGGCTTGTGCCATTTTAGCATGAATATAATAGCAACAATATCCAAGTTCCGTTATTTTCTTGGCCAACAGCTCAACACGTTGAGTGGAATTACAAAATATGATTGATTGATTTATTTGTAGCTTGGAGAAAAGCGTATTCAAACAATGAACCTTCTGGCGTTCCTGTACGAATGCATAATATTGGGTTACACCCTTCAATGTCAGTTCCTCCATTAAATTAATTTCATATGGTTCGCGTAGATGATTTTCCATAAAATTTTTAACGCTTAAGGGAAATGTTGCCGAAAAGAGCAGTATTTGTGGATCCTTGGGCAATTTCATAATTACATGATCCAGCATGCCTTGGAAATCGAGCGATAATAACTTATCCGCCTCATCTAAAACTAATATCTTACAATGTGACATATTGGCTACCTTTTTATCCATTAAATCCAAAATACGTCCGGGTGTTGCTATAATTAACTGAACCTTTTGATATATACGTAGAATGTCATCTTTCAATATAGTTCCACCCGTTGTCACCATTACGCGTATATCCAAGTGTTTTGCCAATTCGATACAGATTTGCGATGTTTGTAAGGCTAATTCACGTGTCGGCACTATCACCAATGCTTGTATGTAGTCTTTTGTTGGATCGATTTGTTCTAGAACTGGTATGCAATAGGCTCCGGTTTTGCCGGTACCATTCTTTGCTCGTGCAAGCACATCTTTGCCGCTCAGAGCTATTGGTATGGCGGCCTCCTGTATGGGCGATGGTCTTTCCCAGCCTTTTTCGAAGATGCCCATGAGAAGTGCTCGTTTCAAACAAAACTCCTCGAATTCATTGCCTCGCGTGTCGGTGACATCGCTGGTCTTGAAGCGATTGTCTTTTGGCGGTATTTTAAGCTTTGATTTCCAACCCATGTCGTCCTGCGGGTTCTTTACCATTTGCAGCGGCGCTTTGATTCCACCTTTCGCACCTACCACATTATTTGCATGCATATTTGTTGTTGTGGTGTTTTCCGTAATCATTTTTCTCGTTTTTAATGAAATTTTATGTAAAACTTTTCTTTTTGCGTTGCTACAACGGTAAATGGTATATAACTGTTTTATAAAATATTAGTGGACTCCAATTTTTTTCACAGCAAGTCTTCAAGTGAACAAAAAAAACTAATACACTATCCAAGCAGTTAATAAAGAAATGCAAATTCTCTTCTTCTTCTTCTTGTCAAAAAATGTAAAACGCATGCAGAGACTAACAATGTTGCCAGATGATTCTCCTATTGGTGTTCAGTGCAGCGTTGCCGTTTTAAATTCTTGAGATTACCCAAAAAAATATTCAAATTACCCATAATTGCCCAAAATTCCCCATACAAATTTTCAAATTACACTACCCGACAAAATTTTGATATCCTCAGCATTTTATACATCTTGTATTTAACTTATTTTTTGCATAAAAACAAATCTTTTGTGCGCCATAATTCCGTCACTTTAATGTCGATTTTATGTGGAATTGGAAAGGGTATTTCATCCTCTCAAAATGAAATGAAATAACATAAAACTTAAGACGATAATGGCGGAGATATTGACAGATTAGTAATCCTCCTTTTCTGATAACTGAAATTTCAAAATATCTCGAAAACTGTTCTACTTTTGAACCATTTGATTACACATTTGGAATCAGCAGGAATACATAGGAATCAAATGTCGAGGATATTTTTTTGTCGGGTAGTGTTATCAAGAAATTTCCAATAAACACGCATTTTGAAATTTATTTTACTTTATAACGGTTTGCATTTTTAAATTCATGTGCATATATGTATGTATATGTGTGATTAAAAAAAGTTATAAGGAAACATAAGACAAGTAAGAGAGAAATGAAACATTAAATAGTCCGATTTTCTTTAATTTATAGGGTGGGCTGTTTATGCAAATATTTATAAAAAAATATTGTAATGATCTTAGCAATTTAAGTGGAGAAGTTTTGCCCCAAAATGAATGGTTTGTTGTAGGGAAGCTATATGTTATAATGGTTCAATTTGGCCGATTCCGACAAATGACCAGCGTATCTTAACAACTGAGGAACTAGCTCATGATTCTAATAATATCGGTATATATTTTGGTGGGTCTAATTTTTCTACTTCTGGAACTTTCGACAATGTTATAATACCATTTCATGTTCATGAAAGGTATAAAATTGATTATTTTTTTCCTAGCTAACTTCTTACTTTAATGGGCTTATGAAATTTGCTTGTACATGTTCGGCCAGCCGGTAATTCAAGATTAAATAAATGCTGCAAAAACTCATGCACAGTTTCGCACAATGCGAATGTAATAGCAACTCATGAAAATAATTAATTTTTTTTAGGTATTATTATTCATATAAAACTGTTAAAAGGCGAATTCCCCAAAATTCCCCAAATCATAGCACTCCCCAAAAATTACCCAAATATTAAAAAATTCCCCAAATTTGCGGAATTACCCACAAAACGGCAACGCTGGTTCAGTGTCAATAGCTCTGGAAAAGCGCAGTTATACGAAATACAGTTACAAAGGAGAGAGCGATGACTATTGAAATTTAGCATTAGGAGTGTTTCTCTACCCACTAACTATTGTTAATCATCACTAATTATTTTGCCGTGACAAGTAAATCGTGTTTCCTCTACTCTCTCTCCAGCCATAGAGAGCGATCTGAACGAAAATTGAGAGATCGAAAATTAAGGTTCAACTAGCTTTTTTACTGGACAAATTTCCAAGAAGAAGAAGAAATGTCAAAGCAAATGTGTGTCAAATAAAAAAGTAAATAGTGAATCAAAATAGTCATTTTTATTTAAGAAATTTAAAAATGGAAGCAGTAAGCAAATTTATTCGAAAGCATGGAAAACAAGCAAGGTTAGCTAATTTCATGTATCCTTATGTTTTTGCTAACATCTCTCACGGCGAGCATATGCCACTTTACTCTCACAATATTAGTTGCAGGAGACTAGTAGGATGAGAAAGCATGGATTAAATTACAAAAGTTGTCTTACTAGATCAGCTGTTTTGAGTTGTGTATGTATACTAAAATTGTTAGAATCTCAAACAAGACAAATTGGACAAATGTTGTTGTTTTTCAATGTGATTCTAACAGTTTTTATGCATAAATACTATTAACTTTTTTTTAAAGAAAACAATAATAGCAAGAAAGACATAAAATCGTGACTGCTATAAATTCTGTTGGATAGTATGCTAGTTAATTTTTGCCAGCAGAGTAAAGAAAATCACCTATTGTATTTATGGAAACGTAGGTAAAATGGGAAACTGTTAAGGTTGCCATATTTACACAAATAATTGGCTTTATTTTGCTATTGACTACCAAATGCTATTTGTATTATATGCAATATTTCAAAAATGTGATGGTGAATACCGAGTTAAAGGAAAAAAAATTAATTTATCCAAACCCGTGTACAAAGTTTTCAGACTTTTGTTATAAAAAATAAAACGAAGGCCTCCAAACCAAAAATACTTTTTTGCATTGAGTTTGTATTTGTTGGCATGGCACGTAATCAGACATCTGCTGTTGAAGGTAGTGTTGTTGTATCTCGTAATTAATACGGGAATCTCATACCTATGGGTGGATGTATGTATATATAACAAACAGGGAAATGCATAGAAGATTACAATTTAGGGGAACAGCTGATAGGGTTGCCGCTTGGTAGGAGAAGCCGACAGGTTTAGCAAAGAGTCCCGACTAATAGGGCCGTCGGAATGAATACTTTTCCGTCAATCCAGCAATCCGTTTAACTGACAACAGAGTAAAATTACATGTATTTGAATGACGATCGACACATTCAGTGCTTCAACTTTGCCATAACAAATATATGAAACTGAAGTATGTATCAGTTAAACGGAACCCGATTGCCGAAAAAGTATTCATACTGACGGGTCCATAACTCAAATCATAACAAAGCCAAAACTCATGTCTTGCTGGGAAACCGACTTTACCTGCTTATCATGATTGAAATTGAATTTAATGGGAAGCATGTTAGATACTGGAATGAAATTTATATTAGTTGGAGTTGAAGCGAGCGTTGTAATTTTGAACTAAGCTTCTATTAAGTACATATGTATATATATTATATTACATCGGTGGGTCCAAATAAAACAACCCGAAATATCTGTTTTGTAGTGAGAAATAATGTATATAGTAAGGATGCATCGCAATGTTAATTTTGCCAATAACCGATATGTTTCTGTTAAAACGACTCAGCTTTCTGACGTTATAAGAATTCAAAATTATTTCTGTTTCGTTTTTAACGTCAACGAAACTCAGTATCTACTTAACGCTGAAACGTTGAAAAATTTAACGCTCTATATTGCTGAGAGAGTTCTCGCTCTAACGAGCTATCAAAGCGCTCTATATATATGACCGAGAGCACTCTCAATTCATTGTCAGAACCGAAAAAACGTTCGTTTCAACGTCAGCGATTTCTATTTTGTTGATTTCGTTTAGTTTATAACGTTAATGCTTGCATTTTTGTTTCGTTAGCATAGAATGCTAACAACCGAAAAAATATTTTGAGTTTGTTGCGCATCCTTTGTATATACGGGTGTATTTTCCACGGTAAAGCTATGCGTTGTATGCATGAAAAGAACTGGTTTCAATATTTATATCTGATTCCACATCAAACTTTTTTCGCTTTGAGTTACGCCTTTTTCTATGCCAAAAAGCGCAAAACTGAAAAACTATGCCACAAGGAACGTTGTAACATCACTCAAAAAATATTTATTTTCTGAAAAATCTGTCATTCTCGGTTTTATTTATAAAAAAATAAATAAGAAAATGAAAATCTTTTAATTATTTTCCAATTGTATGAAATTTAAATTTGTTTATTTATATTTGAAGTAAAGTGAAATTGAAAAAAAATTTCAACGCACCCAAAAGTTGAGATTTGGGCAACTTTGTGCTTTACGTAACTTCGGCGTTGCGTTACTTTTTGTTATGTGAGAAACTTCATATATGCCGAGTTCCCGTGGCAGTGATCCAGATCGGGATAAGAAGTTTGCATGCAAATGCAACAAGAATTTTGTGATCCTGGTGTTTATCTGTATCAATTTCGGATCCGTATAGATTGTAATAGATTTTTTTGATCCATATAAATACCAGGATCACCAAATTGTTGTTGCATTTGCTTGCAAAATTTTTATCCGGATCTGGATCACTGCCACGGAAACTCGCCTATAGATACATGTATTTTATCCCAGCTGTCATGCAGAAAGTGTCACGTAGCACAACACAAAGTTATATGTGGCATCAGCTTATATTACAATGGTTTGTTTGGGCGCTGTTACGCCATGATCAAAATGACCATGGTCAAATTTCGGCTATTACTTTTTCATTAAGGCGAAAAATTAAAAAGCGGGGGAGCATGTTCACACTCAATCTTGACCGTGATTCGGCGCTGACACTGAATCAACCTGCAACCATTCTGTCACAGAGTTTAAAAATCGAAAAATTAGAGGAAAAGTGTATTTTGACCATTGTAATTTTGATCATGGCGTAACAGCGGCCATTTCTGTCAAACCAGTACAGATTCTGATTAGCACCTCCTTCAGCTTTCACTCAAAACTTTTGACGTTAGATGCACAGAACTCTTCAATTCGTATTGCCGCTGTGCACACACCTAAGGGCCTTTTCACATTACTCGGTACGACATCGGATCGACATTTTTTGCTCGGTATTTCCAGCTTACCGAAACGATTCCGCGTTGCTGTGTTTTTCACACTTGTGGGAATACTTTCGGTGCGTTATCGGCAGAAAATAGGAAAACAAACATCGAAATTTGCAAAACAAAATTTTTAACTTCAACAAATCACTCAATAATAAAAATAATGTCTTCTAGCGAAGACGAAGACATTATAACTTGCTACATTTATAGCCGAAACGAGTTTTTTACTGACTTTGTTCTTCTTCTTATATTACGCCGCAAAAATGTATGCAGTAATTCCTCAAATTTTACTGACCGGTCTTACCGCGCTGCGGTATACCGAAATTAATCCGATCCGATTTCATGTATGCAACACTAATGTGAAAGTGCCAATTGAAATACATGTGATCGGTAAGGTTTCGGTATACTTTCGGTAAAAACCAAAAATGTCGATCCGATACCGCACCAAGTAATCTGAAAGCGCTCTAAACGTCTGGCGAACTGGCAACCCCTTTTTACGAATCAAATCTTTTTCAATACCAGATGGCAACATGAAAGCGAAGCTCCTTGAAAAGAGGGAAAACTACCAAAATGGTGGAAATGGATAATGGTGGGAATATAAAAAGACTAATATGAAGATGAGCACAAAAGAGAATACGACCAAAACACAATTAAATTATACCGAAATAAGAAATTACCAAAAAGAATTGACTTATGTATTTCGTCATAGGAATAAAAAGTAATTTATAAACTTACCAATGGATCCTTGTTGTCAGCACAACATCCATTTAGTATAACGGACAATAACAACAATATGATTAAATCCTTATTCATTTCGTTTGTTTGGATGAATCGGTTTATGTTAGAAGTTTTTTCTTATTATGAAATCCGTATTAAAGTCCATTCGAACTTTATAGTTGCGTTCAGCTATGTATGCATGTATTTATTACTATTATGATTTGTAATTATCACTGGCCAGCCGTTTTAAAGACGGAATTCACGAAATCGTTTTGTTTTTGTTTTGCTTTTTATAGCAAAATTTTCCAGCTGATTTTTGTTTCAGGGATTACTGTGTTTTCGGTGTTATTAAATAACATTATATTTTTTCATATCAAACCCAAAAAAGAGTTAATTTAAGCACGTAACTCCAATAAATCTGATAATGTTTTATTTGCTGCCATGCAATCGCTGAAGTCATTTAAAAATCAGCTGCTACACAAGTAAAAAAAAAAAACAAAACGCAACATCAAACGGCTCGTAAAAAACTGTAGGGATGGTAATTTTGTGATGGCGTTATGAATGAATCCACCATGAGTCACCATGAGCCGTGGTCTATTCGCCAACCCAAATGACACAGGCCGAGTTTACGCCGAAATCAAAATCAAATTAATCAAATAGACTTTCTCTCATTTTTCGAGTTTTACTCTCATTGAGTAATGGGTTGTCCGTTGTTCATGGTCCAACAATACAAGTCGTCGCATGTGAAAGAGAATAGGCGATTACCGTTAGACGGCCTGTTTCAAAAATGTCAAAAGCAGAAAAAACGCCAGTGAACACACTACCGTACACACAAGCTTTTTCGCGTGCAAGAGCGTAAAATCAACGCAAAGGCGATAGTTTGACTCAAGCTGAAAACGGGAAGTAGAGCGATTTTCTCTTGCATCGACCATCTATAAGCTTTGTTTCTCTATCCACTAATTAACGTTAATAAACACTAATTTTTAGATTTGACATATAATTTGTGTTTCTTTGGTTTCTCTCCAGTAAAAGAGAGCGAACTGAACGAAAATTGAGAGAGCACTGAACGAAACTGGTGAGAGCGGCAATGATAGTTCTACTAACTTTTTTACTGGACCAATTTCCACTAGCAAGACACTAGCAAGAAGAAGAAGAAATGTCAAATGTGGAAAAAGGAATTCAAATTTGTATTGGAAAATACAAAAGTAAATATATACGTTGTAAATCAAGTTATATAGCTATATTTATTTAAAATAAATAATAGCTTAAAAAAACTAAAAAACACGCTTTAATCTTAAAAATCGCACTAAAAATTGAGAAATAATTTAATTAGAAACAAAATGATGAACGAAAATATAAGTATTTAAGGAAAAGCGTCGGGTGGTGCTCAGTATGTCAAAAAATATTTAAGATCGCTGTTTTTAACTAATATTTTTATTTTGACTTTTTTGAGATTTCATATAACGTACTCTTTAATTTCGCAACTAGGTATGTATATTTTTGTACTAGTTGTACGAATCGAATATTTTCATATTCAAATATTATTGAGCACCCCCACGCTTTTCCTTAAATACTTATATTTTCGCTCATCATTTTGTTTCTAATTAAATTATTTCTCAATTTTTAGTACGATTTTTAAGATTAAAGCGTGTTTTTTAGTTTTTTTAACCTATTATTTATTTTTAACTTTTTAGTGAAATTTTTCATTAAAGGATGTTTTATGCGGACGCAAGAATAAAAGTAAAAAGAAGTCTGATGAAGGGATGTGGTGATCTCCGAAATAGATCTACATACATATGTATGTATTTATAACTTCTACCAAAAATATTAATTTTTCACATAAATTTTTTCCTTATAAAAAAAAAACATTGGTCATAAGAGCTCAAAAATGAAGCCTAAACGAAAAAATATCAACTAATATGTACTATGTGTATCGAAGCAAAACTATTTCAGTTTTTAATCGGAGATATGCTCTTCTTTATTTGCCTGTGCATATTCACAATGAACAGTCAGCGCTCCAAAATATTCTAATTGTCCTATAATCACTTCCATAATTTTCTTGTATACCAAAAATAGTAAACAACTTCTTGAAAACAAAAATTGCCAAACAGATGTGAAAGTTACCAAGAAACCAACAGCGAAAAATAACCTATTTTGGTAATTACCAAGTTCGGCAACCGTGCTATAAATAGAATTTGAACCAGGGTTTGAAATTGCTTAGCTACTTTTGCTGCATTTGCTTTTGCTTTGCTTTTGCTAATGAAAAGTAAATTAGCAAACTCGGCCAGCCGAGTAAAAAACGAGAACACGATTCATTCGCTGCAGTTTTCAGCTGAGCCGTGTTTGCTTGTATAGTTAAGCAAAAGCAACGCGATTTGGGGGATTTCATTTTACTTCCAGCAATTAGTTGTCTTTCCATTTTTTCTGCTTTTGCTTATTGCATCTTGTTAACATTACCAGAGTTGAGTGATGGTGAATTACAGATTTGAGAGAAAAGTTGAAAAAATTAGCAGCGCGCTGTAGAATGGAATGTTACTTTACATTTGTGCACATCTGCTGATATTCTTAGTTTTATTCACATACACCGATTTCACCAATGCACCAAATTCCTAAAACAGCAAAGTAATTTTAAAATTTTCTTATCGAATTTCAATTATAAATAAATTTAAGAATTAAAAAAAAATCAATTTAAATTAGTTTCAATTTGACTTTTCTGGGACTCGAACCTGCGCCTCTATGTGCATATCTTTCTGTATTAAAAAATTATAATTCAATAGATGCTTTTGTGTACACAACAATTTTTTGATATGTTTGGGGGACAATAGGATTTTCGTTGATCAGTCATCAGAGTCTAGCAGCTGCTGTGCCCCGATACACCAAGATGAATGGTGAGGGTTTTGAAGCAGCCACCAATTTATTATTGCTCAATAGATGTACATATCGTCGTACCATACGAAAACTAACATCAGATTTTTTGTGGCTGACGAAAAGTAAAAAGTTCAAGTTTTGGCCGACGAAAAGTAATAAAATCGAGTTTTGGCTGACGAAAAGTAATAAAATCAACTTCTGGCTGACGAAAACTATCAATTTCGTATAAACAACAATTTTAATGTAAAAACAGTATATAATTACTGATACTTTTCGTCAGCCAAAAGTCGATTTTATTACTTTTCGTCAGCCAAAACTCGATTTTATTACTTTTCGTCGGCCAAAAGTCAAATGTTCTACTTTTCGTACAGAATTTTTTTATTGATAGCTTTCGCCAGAAATTTTAAATATGTTAGTTTTCGTATGGTACGACGATATGTATGTACATATGTACATATGTATTGATGCATCATCTATTTGTTCAGAGAGGGTGACAATTAAATTTCATTGGCATAGGTATAGAGATGGTTGATCGTTGCTCATCAACGAGGTTGATGGGTTGGCCATCAACAAGATGAAATGCACAACAAAATGTTTTTACATTTTAAAAATTTCGAAAATTTTAAAATAATTAAAAATTCGATGTGGAAATTGTAAAAATACTCACCGGTTGTAGCAAACTGATGCATTGTTGTATGGTTTTTAATACAGAAAATGCATTGATGCGCAGGTTCGAGTCCCAGTAAAGTCAAATTGAAATTAATTTTAATTAATTTTTTTTTAATTTTTAATTTATTTATAATTCAAATTCGATAAGAAAATAGTTAAAACACCAGCGGTTTTGGGAAATTAGTGCATCGATGGAATTGGTGTATGGGAGGAATAATGAGCCATATCAGCAGATGTGCGGAAATTTAATATAACATTCCTTTCTACAGACGAACTCGCTCTACTTCTGTTATTTTAACAGCCAGCTGTGTTGAATTAAAATTTTTTATTCACCAGATGCACTAACAGAATTTTGTTGGGTCTCTGGCTTCCACGATTATTCGTAGTTGCAACTTCTCTGTTCATCTACGTTCTCTGTTATTGGCTTGCATACGGGAGTGAATTGAATGAAATTCATAGAGGCTATTTTGAAGAGAGGTAACATAAAAGCCACAATGAAGCATAGAGTATAATGTTGAATCTCATTATATGATGTCGTTGGGTTGAATCCCATGTTGATGTCACGTTTCGAATCCGGAGGTGAATAGAAATAATAGAGGAGAGAACACAATAAAAGTAAAGTGAATGTTTCAAAAAAATAATAATTGAGTTAAACGTTTGCAACTTTTAGGATGGGATGAAGTTACATACATACATACATACATACATACATACATACATACATACAGGTGAAGCTAATAAAAGCGTGTTAAAAAGGTTTAATATCGACACGGGAAGTTATTTATAATGTATGGATGCAGGCAAACTAGTCCTATATTGAAATATATATACATTAGACAGCGGCTCAAAACAAGAACCACTATGAGAGTGCATCTTCCGCCGGATCGGCTGTAATGGAAGAAGTAAGAAATTTTATTCTTACAATTCACTCTTTGCTATTAGACAAATTCATATTCATATATGCAGAGATTTTTAAGAACTGTAACAATGCTTATGGAGCCTATTGAAAGCGATGATGAGATCGAACAAGTAGCTGTAGAAAGTTTAAGGTCAGTCGACATCGGCTTGTTTCTAACCAATCGAAATACGAGGAATTGTTTACTTCAGTATATTGAAATTGTTGTTCCGAGCTATCCTCATAATTTTCGAATTTCCAGAAGCTTGCTTGAAAGCATTGAACCCCCTCGAGCGAGTATGTCAGTCGAAATTTGTTTTTCTAACGCCGAAACTCCACAAAACAAAAATTATGTTAATTTTGTCTACCAGAATCATGTCTAAAATCCATGTTTGCATATGCGTGGGCACTTCATTATGTTAGACATAATTTGCAAAATGGCGCCGAATTGGCATGCCGTGTACGCAGAAGCACTTAGAAAGTTAAAAAAAATTGTTTAAAATTGGCGATGATGCTCGCAAACTGTATATATGCACTTAATGTTCTTTTTATTTATTTTTTAAGCCCAAACACTCAAGCCAAATGGACGCCGTGCGAAATTTCACGTTCAATGTGGAGATGTTGCCACTGTGAATTTTTCGTTGAAATGAAAAATTAGCTGTCAAATCACCAAACTGACAGCTCATGTTAAGGCAATCCTGTTAAAGCAATTGCCTTGGCATCTCTGTTATACCAGAAGACAGAGGCGGTCTCCATTTGAAATCTATGTTATAATGGTGCTTGTGATGACAGAATTTTGTTTTGAGGAGACGCCGGGTAAGGCAATAGAACACTTAAAGGGATATATTAAAATCCATATTTTTCTTTTCTGATGATGATCTCAATTTTTTTTTTCTTTCTTAAATTTTCGGGCGTGTCTTTTATCTTTTTTCATGCGTCAAACAATCATATCGTCGTTTAAACTGCATAACCGCTTAAGTGAAACTTTCATAACCGCCTATGCCAATATTGAGATTTTCCAAACTTTAACTCCTGGTGGTCTCCTCTATGGATTTATACCATAGACTTGGCCTTTGGAAAGCTCTATATTTCCTTCTAATGTCCTTTTCACCTCTGAAGTCGGAGAGTTGGGCGGTTATGAAAGTCTCACTTGGGCGGTTACGAAGTGTAAACGGTGATATGTCACTAACATTTGCTGATTCAAGTTTCCTAATCTATTTTGCTAATATCTCTCACTGAGAGCAAATGTCACTTTACTCTCACAAATTTCGTTAAAAGAGATTAGCAAGAAATGTTAGTTAATGTTTTGCTGGAAAGTAAAGAAAAGAACCTATAGTTAGGCTATGCCATTGATTTGTTGTCCGTCACGGAATCACGGTTAAAATCGAACGTGTGTGCTCTCCTGCCCTAATATTTCGCTTTAATTAAAAACAAAAAGCAATAGCAGAAATTGGACCAACTTGATTTTGATATCGGAGTAAACTCGTCCATAGAACCCAGTAGTGGAGTACCGAACGCACGAGCCCGGTTTTCTAGTCATTGATACATGGCAAAATACATGTGTCTTGTAGTACCATCGCTAAATTATATGCATGTTTTCACCATACCTCCTTCGTATATGAACATTTTGTAAAGTAAAATTTTGTGTTTGGCGGTATATATTCGCACATATAAAACTTTTATTACTTAGACAAAAGCCGCAATATTGTAAGACACAGCGCAATGTCTACAAATACGAATGAAATGGAAATGCTCCGCAAAGCCATTAGGTTGCTTCACTCACCACATCCCAACTCTGCAACGGAATTGAGAATGATGTTGGACGAATTAATAAAACAACGTTATGGTCCGGAGATGATGATATCTCACAATATGAGCAAAAGTCTGATGGAAGCTGAAGCAAATTTTCCAGGGCGTGCCGCTACCCCACCACCAGCACCACCTGAGCAACCGCCAACAGCAGGGCCAACGGCTCAGGAACAGCCTACTGCTGATGAAGTCATTAACTTAACTGGCTCACCAGCTAAAACCATATCTGACTCTCCAGACACCATTATGGATTCCGATGACGGTGCAAATGTTGACAGTGGTGGAATTGGGGGTGGTGGTGACGTTGGCGAAAGTACAATGCTTGCAGTTGCAGACGACGATGTTAACTTGAAAGAGTTTGGCGATTTAAATTGTGCTGTTTGTGGTGAAATGGTGTTCACTGCCACCAATCGTCTGATAGAATGTTCAGCATGTGGCACGCTTTATCATCAGGAATGCCATAAACCACCAATAAGCGATGAAGAAGCATCTGAGGGTCAAGCACCCGCTTGGCAATGTGACAGCTGTCTGAGTAAGCCGTCGACAAGCAAAGCAGCGGGGATTATAATCGATGAACCAATTTCTTTGGTATCAAAAACAAAATCATCAGCGACATCTTCACGCTCCTCGTCCACATCAAATTCCTCCTCACCGTTTCCGTTGTTGCAACAAGATGCCCCCAGCAGCATATCATCGGTGGCCGTAGAAGGAGCAACGATAGCAACAGCCCCAGCGCCAACGTCTTCCTCTTCATCATCCAACTCTACAACGACAAGTAGACATCATCATCATCATCATAAAAGTTCGCGTTCGCATAAGGATGATCGTCCATCATCGAGCAGCTCAAAGTCTGGGTCATCGAGCAGTGCTATTAATCCAACATTTAATGTTGTCAGCGCAAGTGAGCGGAGCTCCTCGCATTCCACGAAAAAATCCTCATCACACTCATCATCTAGTAAATCTTCTTCGTCTAAATCGTCATCTAAACATCATGATGGTAGCAAACGTAAAGGAAAATAAGCAATAAGCACTATCTTATAAAAATTACATAAATATTGAAGCGTATATCGTATTGTCAGAAAAATGCATAAATTAAACATTCTTGTATTGCAAACAAACAACGCTCTTTCAATAAGGACCCTTCTTTGACTGCACTATTATGAATACGATGAATGATCGTTCTACTACTGTTGTTCAAATAATTTGGATGCTAATCTGTAACTTGCTTGCATGATTCAATCATGATGACCGCACTTTGGTTGATTTAAAGAATTTTTGATATATGTAAAAGTGGCTATGTTCAGAAACGCAGCATGAAGCGCAACAGCGGCAGTAATTATTATTTTGATGATTGTGATGAGCGACGCTTCATGCAAAATTTACGTTTATGAACGTTCTGCTTGTACTACAAAATCAGGTTGCGCTTCAAACTGAGTTTCTGAACAAAGCCAGTATCTTAAAATTAATAGACAACAAATTTCGAAGGCAGGCAATGCCTCAGCGGTTAAAGCTGTAGTCATTGCACTGCAAGGTGCGCAAGTTCGATTTTTGGCCGAAGCAGAAGAGTCTTAGAGGGATCTAAGCTGAAACAGCAATGCTTAAAAAGTTGTTTTTTTTCCAGTTTCCAAAAAATAAAAAACAAATTTTTGTTTTCTTTTAAACCTCACTCGGAATTTCTTGCGAAACTGCATCAACACGCAAGAATGGAGAGCGATAATTATTTTATGTTAACGAATGATTAATGTGTAAGAAAAAATTAAAGAAACAATTACAAAAAAATGTACAATGTAACAAGAGGAATGAATGTATGTATTAAGAATTATTTGTTATGCATGAAAGTATAAAATGCAATGACGGCGCTTTCCAAATCAAGCATTACGCTTCAATTTCTTCACTGTTACGTTGGGTGTGCGTACGCTGTCGGAAGCTTCATCACCGGCAAGTTTACGTACTTTTACGCGCGTCACGGGTGAACTTTTGTCATCACCGCCGCCATCATCCGTTCTATTTGACCCGGCTTGACCATTACTACGCGGCGTCGATCTTGAGCTTCCCCCCGTCAGGCTGTTGGTATGTCTTGCCTTTGTTTCTGCTGGCGCTTTCTTCTTGCGCTTCACATTAACTACAACATTAGCATCCATACTAACATCTAATTCAAAATTAAATTCATAAGTTTTACCAGCTCGTGGAACGGGTGTTGTATTATCATTTACAATCGTTTTTCCGGGACGACTGGATGATAATGATATGGATGGACTAAAATTTATATTAGCACTTGCAGCTAACGGTGTAGAACGCGTTTTAAGTGAGCTGGATGGTTTAGGTGTGCTAGAGCTTTTGCTGGTGGGTGTTTCGCGCGGAGTAGCTGCTTCCGCTTTTGCTTTCTTCTGCAGTGGCGAAGTACGTGTTGTCGAGGATGACGACGTCTTCGCTCTTGGCGAATAAGATGAGGAGCGGCGCTTTCGATTTGGTGTAATTTTCGATGGCAAAGTTGGAGTAAGCTTGCGTGTGGGTAGAAGTTTAGTATGTGTAACAGGTTTATTTGGAGTTGCAGATTTTGATGTCGTGGGTGCTTCCTTGCGGGAAGCTGGTGAGATTTTTGCCTTCGGTGCGGCTTTAGGTGGACTGTTTCGTGCTTTTGGCGAACGTTTCCCTATAGTTTTCAAAGTTCTTTGTGGCGCCTTTTTAACTGGTCTCTTTTCTTCAAATATGACGTCGTCATCATCGTCATCACTGGCACACAACTCCACAGATGTATCTACTGCTGCCGGACGCTTTTCCTGCACCTTAGTGCGTGCCTTGCTTGTCGATGGAGCAGAATTATTATTATCACCTTTCATGTCAAATTGTAATGGTCCTGTGTGGGATATTTTCATTGCTTTCAATACATTTGCAAATATTTTACGACATTTCTCATAGTCGGGCGTTTCATTATACTCCATTTTGGCCACATATTTCATGTAATCTGCTATGGGACCTATATAACAAAAAAAAATCACCAATGTATACTTTTTCATTGATATTTGTTTATTGTTCAATAAGCCAAAACAACGACTTACCAGGAATACCTTTGGCGTACGCTTTTTTCAAGGCACTGTTTACATCTGCCATGAAATCTTCTTTTGCCTTTTGCACTTTAGGCGGCATTGTCAGCAAATTGTCTTTTACCCATGGTAATTGACCGCCCGACCATTCTATCATATTGTAACCCAATATTTCCAAATCAGCCCGCATCGTCGGAACACCTAGGTGAGCATCACGTGACGTGTATTCTATTGTGCCATTATGCATTTTCTTCGGATCCGGTTTGAATTCCTTTGTCGTATAATGTGATGCCAAGCCATAATCCACCAGATAGGCCTGACCATCGTTACCATCTTTACTTAAACCTAAAAGAATGTTAGCAGCCTTCAAATCGGCATGAACATAACCACAGGAATGAATGAACTCGTATACATCTAACATTTGCAATGCTAGCCTGTAGATTGTTCCCTCGGGCAAGCGCTTGCCATTAGCTAGAAAGTGTTTGGCAATATCACTGCCGTAACGTGGCATAACGATAAAGCGATGTTTGATTCCTTTCAATTCGACAGAACCATTACCAATCATATAGGGCATTCCTAATGACTTCAGGCCATGGTCACGTTTAAAACTTTTTATGTCTTCCAGTTTTGCGTTGCGCATGTAAAAGTGCATCTCAACGAATAGTGGGCCATTTCCGTGGGGTTCCTGTTTAAAAGAGAAATAGTAAATAGATTCCAATTCCAAATCCAAATATGTAGTATCTTTTGTTCTTATTATCTATGAAGTTTATTTGCTCAAACATTTATACGTCTTTGTTTTAAGTGCAAATTTTTTGTGAGTTTAGTGTTGTGAAACATACTACTAGTACAACTGGTAGCAGAATATGCGACCTTAAAGAGTTGCTATACCACAACAGTAACTATGAAAATGGAACTCTACGAATCTTCTGTAATATTAAAAATGTAAATTCAACACTTACACACTTAATAACATAATTATAGTTCTTTTCGCCCAATCGACATGCAGAATAGATCTCACCAAAGCCACCCGTACCAATTGATGCTCCAACAACCCATTGTGCTTTGGATAGGTCACTTAGTATTGTGCCTTCGGTAATCTTCTCCGGCATCGCATATAGCTTGTTGCGTTTTGGTGCAGCTGCTTTTTTAGCTCCACCTCCGACGCCATCTTTTGTCTTAGCTACCCGTGGCATATTCTGATGTTTATTATAACGAAAAACTATAATTATTCCAAACTTGGCGCCTCTTTTCTGATACTATATGCACACGCTGCGTTCCTTCTATTCTTTTGGGTATTTTTTGAACGGTTGAAATTTTTTTCGAAGTCTCCTTTTTGCAGCTGTTTTTCTTTTGTTCTTCTTTTGACACCTTTAAACGGAGTTACCGGAAAGCATGAAAGTAAACGAATTGATTGGTTAACGGTATTCACAGATGTATGTTAAATAAACGTCAATATTGCCGCTGACCCGTTTTCAGAAGTGTTTCTATAAAAAAAATCGATAAAAATGACGTCATATTAATACGTTCCACACTTTCGTCTCCATCTAAGAGCCTATACACACTTGCGACTCAATCGATTTAGTCGGGCTTTGATTTTCATGGGAATGTATGGAAGCATTCACACTACATTCAATTAGTCGAACAACTGAAACAGTTGGATTTGAATACAACAGTGTGTATAGGCTCTAAAAGACAAGTGAGAATCTATTGGTTGACGTCATTAAGACGTCACTCAGGATCTTTGGCCTAAATTATTTATTTATTTATTTATTTATTGATGTCTAAAATAGTTCATATTTACACAGACATTTAAGCGTAATTTAATATAACAAATAAGTATAAATTTATGATCTGAATAAGTACATAGTAAAAATATAACAGAAAACGAAAAATTGAATGAGATATGCGTATACATATACAAAAGTTTCACTTAAATATAAAGGTAAACCGGAAGTTAAGTGCGCGCAAGATATGTGTTCAGTTCAAGAGCAGTCTGTATCGGATCAGTAAAGTCAATATCTAAGAAACCTGAGAAATAGTTAAACTCAGACATAGTTCTATTTAATGGTGCATTTGCGCTGTATACCGTTCTGCTTAAGCCAACTCTGAAAACATTAAAATTACGGAAATTCCGACTGGGAATATAAAAATGTATATTTTCAAGAATTGAGGGACAGTCAACATTCCCTATCACTATGCCCATTAAAAACGAGATAGCCTGAATAACTGCTCTATTACGCAAAGTAGGTAGACTGATTAGTTGACACCGAGAAGAATAAGAGGGCAAGGGTTCATTAAAGTTTAAAGAGCGCAAGGCAAATCGTATGAATACCCTCTGTACTTTTTCCAAACGACTTAGGCACTCTGCACACGGAGCGTACTGCTTTAGACGCGTATTAGATACTACAGACGAAAGCTGTACGCTTTGATGTCGCGCACGTATATTTCAATTGAGGGCTGCACACGAGTCGTCAGCTTCATGCATTCGTCAAAGTATGCTGGCTACATGTCGCTTGGCGTAAAGCAGTGCTGGTAGCTAGGCGTACTACGCTTAGAAAAGAGGAAGAAGAAGATGTTTGTTTACATTTTTCCACTTGGTGGAATTTATGAAAGCAGTAAAATTTGTGTAAAAAATCGGAAAAAATGAGTGTATAATTAAAGAAAATGGAAGATTCCGTAAAATTTTTTATCTTTTCTATTTAAAGCTTCGAAATTTAAAGCAAATACCGTATTATTAATTTGTTTGTTTGCTTTGTGCAGCGAAGTTTCATGTCGCTTCGTGTGCAGATCTTGAGGCGTAGAGAAATCGACGCTACATGAAATGTCTCGTACGCGTCTATGACGATACGCCTCGTGTGCAGAGTGCCTTATATGAATTAAATGATAGGGTCTCCATATAAAAGATGCATAATCTACTTTAGAAAAAGCTTCTCACAAAAAATGCATTCGCCGTTCGGAGCCGGCATAAAACTGTAGGTCCACCCAATTAGTAGGAAAAACAAAAAGGAGCACACCTCGAATTGGGAGAGAAGCTCGGCCATAAAACTCGTCAGAGTTATAATAGCGCCATTGTATTATATATTAATCTACTTTAGAGCGAACAAATGCTGAATATAAAACCTTTAGTGTGTAAGGATCAGTAAAATTTTTGGAATTTCGTCTCACAAATGCAAGCATAGCAAATGCGTCCGCTATCACTCTATTTAAGTGCGTAATAAAAGTGAGTTTTGAATCAAAATGTACTCCCAAATCCTTTATCTCATTAACCGAGTCCAAGCAGATATTATTTATTGAATAAGTTGACATAATAGGGGTTTTCAACGTTGAAAAGGTTACTTTGTGACACTTTTTGATGTTGATAAAAATACTATTATTTGCACACCAGGCATTAAGCTTATTGATGTCGGATTGTAATTTTGATGTGTCATCATAATTTTTGATTTCCAAATAAATTTTCAGATCATCAGTATAAAGAAGAAATTGAGCGTATTTAAAGCAGGAATTAATATCATTTATAAAAAGAATGAAAAATAATGGGCCCAAAATACTACCTTGAGGAACCCCTGAAGTCGCAATAAATGATTTAGACGAAACACCATCAATGACCACATCACTACTTCTGCGATGTAGGTATGACTTAATCCAATCAAGAAATACTGAAGGGATACCCATAGAGGCCAGTTTTGTTAACAGTATTTTATGCGAAATCTTATCAAATGCTTTAGAAAAATCCGTGTAGATAACATCTAGTTGGTATCCATTACGGAATGTTGAAAAACAATCCTCAGTAAAGACAGCAAGATTAGTAATTGTGGATTTACCCGTAACAAACCCATGCTGATTTGGACATATCAAATTTTTGACATTAAAATAAAGTTTGGTCTTAATTATATTTTCGAAAATCTTAGCCACCGAAGACAGCTTGCTGATCGGTCTATAATTTTCGACATCGCATTTATTACCACTTTTATAGGTTGGCGTGATTGATGTACGTTTCCAGTCATCTATAAATAGGCCTGCAGAAAGGGATTTGTTAAAGATGTGCGTTAGTGGCTTGGCCAATGATAGGCAATTTTTGAATGATAGGCAATTTTTGAATTAGTACAATAATATTTGAGATCTTCTAAGTACAACAAGAAGTTTTATATAAGAGGTCTGCATACTAGCTAATATAATATTGGTAATCACTTTTCTTTGCTTAGTCCTTAATATCTAAAGTAACAATCAAAACAGAAACAGAATATATACAAAAATACATTTAAATGAGATGGTCGACTTATGTACTTTTAGAAATATAATTTTGAACAATATTTCTATAGTGGAGAGATAGAACGGAGTTTTAGTGAGTATAAGACGAAAAACGAAAATACCACTTCTGGCTTTAAAGTAGTCAAAGATTTGGCATAGAAGAAGGCTGCACCTCCAGCGGGATATATGCTCAAATCGGCGAATTCCATACACGTAGCGAGTGATATGATTGAAAGCCACTATGAGCAGAGCATGAGACAAGCTTATTATAGATAAGCTCAGAATATGTCAAATGTGGAAGCGGAAGTTGAACTGCAAGTTTATGACTAATATTGAGTGAACATTGCCGACATCCACAAATTGTGAGGTGCTCCGTGCAGCCTTACCTACTGCCATGTACAAAGCCCAGGTTAGAAATTTTATTAACTACCACACTAACTAACTGACACTTTATTATTGTCAATATAAAGAGAGGAAGTGTTATTTGTACTCAACTTTTTTTTTTAGAAATTGGTAGGAGATATGTTTTACTGTCGTTACTGGCTGCCCAGCAGGCGGTGGCTGAAATATCAGAATTAACCTCGCAATAAAGATTAGTCACTTCATCGAAACGACTGAACATATACAATTGGATGTCCTCCGCGCAAGCATCGATATTGACATGATTACAAGCCAAGAAAAAAATTAATGACTGAAAATTTGACACGTTTGTGCATTAGCTGAGTAATGAAGAAGAAGCGAAGCTTGATTTGCTTTCACCACATATTATTACATGTTGTTTATGTTCTTTGGAGAAACACAATTTCATACAAAAATCCCAAAAACGTTGCGATTTCGAGCACAACTCACGCAAGTTGTATGAAAAATCACAACGTGTGTGGTTAGCATTTCATTTGACACTTTCTTTTGTTACCATTCGGAAAGCTGCCACCTTTCTTTGTTTGAAATATGTTACATTCAGCGTTGCCGAATTTTTTCGAAAAAAGTCGTAATTTTTCGAATAAAAAATCATCATTTCAGCGAAAAAATCGTCAAGGCAGAAGTGAGAATTTGGAATAAAAATTGCAGTCAGTTTGTGTTCAGTGGTTAGTGAGAAGTTTTCTGAAATAAATAATTTACCACAAATTAAATGGTTTATAAGATATAAAATATCAAATATTGAAATTTATATTTTTAATTAAAAGTTGTGGAAAAGATACAGATGTAGGTATACTATTCTTATATACACATAGCTCAAAACCTATTAACATTTTGATGAAAAATGGTGAATACATTTTTTGATAAGCATTACCCAGTGTTGCCGAATTGACGATTTTATCGTCATTTTAACGATTTTTCGAAACAATGACAATTAACGGTTTTTCCTAACAAATGACGATGTTTTTCCTTTATCATCACTTTACCGTTTATTTTTATCAATAACCGAAAAAAAAAATTACCAAAAAGAATTTCTTTTTGTTGATTATCAAAAAAAAAAATATTGAAAAAATTTCGTTTCGGCAGCCAACAAAAAAAATTATTAAAAACAACGTTATTAAAAAAAGAAGAAAATTCAAAGTAAAATGATATTTTGTTTTTGATGATCAACGAAACAAATAATTTTGATAATTTTTTTTTGATAATCAACGTAACGAAATAATTTGATATTCAACAAAACAAAATTTTTTTGTTGATATCATGGTGAAATAAAAATAGGTGATATCACGGCCAATGACAGCAGTTTAACGTCTCACTCTTATTCCGGTCATGCATTTGAAGGGAGTAGAAAAGGGGGACAAATTTAGGAGTAGTTTAGTACTTTTTTACTACTTTGGTGTGTTTTTATATGACTAATATTGTGAAAGGGGATATTTTTAAAATGCTTATTACATAAGCCATGATGCAACTAGAAAGTAGGTATCGGCAGACCAGCTGATATGTAATTTTTTTCGCCGCAATGATACATAGTTGTCAAATGTAGCTGTTCAGAGCTGTTTCTTATTGGCTGGGTAAATGCATGTCAAACCAATGTTTTTGTTTACATTTATATGTTTATTTACATTTACCGTTTGAGTTTGAACTTTCATTGTGTGTACATACACATATTTTTTGCTTTAAGAAATAAAATTGATACATAAAATTAAAAAGAAAATACCGCCAATATTTGCAAATTGTAAATTCTTATCGAATTTTAGCAAATGAAGGCTGGCACTGTAATTGGCATGCATTATGTCGTACCAAACGTACTATATAATCATAGCATTACCTACATATGTGCATACTATAATAATACATATGTGCATACATGCATATGAAAATGCGCGTTGCTTTTGTTGTTTTTTTATTAGTCCAACTTTTTCAAATGTGTTACAAATTGTAGTATAGTCTACTAGTAGTACATCCGCCTATGCTTGCGCCGCCACCATCAACATGGTACCGACGCATCCGAAAACCAGCAGAGCCATCGGGTCCGCGTGGCAAACTTAAGATGCTTTCTTGTTGTTGTTGGTGTTGATAGTGCTGCTGTTGCCTTAATGCTGCGAACGATACGCTGCCACCAACAACAGACGACCAAGTTTGATGTATTTGATATTGTTGTTGCTGTTGCTGATGTTGCAGCGTAGTTGCTAATGGAAGCGGTAACGGCAACAGCGCTGACATTGAACGACATTATAAGCGGTTGGTGTTTTTTGCTGCTGCTGCATGAGATAAGGTGACTGTTGTTGTTGTTGCAGTCGATTATAATAATTATTGTATGGACTTAAAGGTGAACCAGAATTTCTGAGGCCAAAATCGTCCACAAGTAACACCGCTTTCGAGACCACCACCACCACTGTCACCACCTCCAACTCCGCCGCCATTCATGCCAAGCTGATTTCCATTCGGTGGCATTGGCATTCCTGCTATTTTGTTGCCTTTGTTATAATTGTTTGCGCTGGCAGTTGTACTGATGGATACTGCGGTTGTAGGAAGTGGACGGTGCATTCGTAGAATTTGATATTCTGCATAAACAAAAAAAAAAAGCTGTAATAAGAAAAATAAAGGAGCCAAATTTCACCGAACTCACCCCACACCATCTTCGAGATTTTTCGCCGAACCAATATACGCAAACGTGCTTCTCCGTATTCCTTTTAACGCTGTTGCAACGTTTTGATCGGTTGACGTGGCTTAATAACATTCCTGCGCGGCTCAATTGATTGCGTTTGCCGACGCAATTTCTGTGATGACGCATACGTTGTCGATGGATATTCGTCGCCTGGCTTGTTCAGCAACACCATTACCGGTTGAAAAGATGCAGCCAAGTCATCGGGCGGCGATGATTTCACCCTTGCAGTTCCACCTGCTTTCACATACATGTTACCATCATTGCGAGCTGCACCAACTCCACCACCAACAATGCCACAAACCGGACTTGTAGCGTTTGTTGTTGCACACGCCTTAACCAATATTGTTTAATCGATTGGTTAATAATTGTAAATTAGATTTCGCCACGGTATTTCAAAATGTAACTGAATAAAAGAATTGGGATTAGAGGAAAAGAAGTCCCGTCATTGCGATCTTCAGCTTACCTGTAAAACGCGATGGTAAGAATGGTGAGACGAAGGCACCAAAAAAACAATCAACGGGGCTGTTAATTAATTCCTGTTTCGTCGCGGAATTTCGAAATGTTATACCATTTTTTCACATTTACATATGTTTTATTGAAAATATATGTATATCAAAATTTCAAAACAAAACAAAAATATAAAAACAGTAATGCCTACTCAATAAAATACTAAAATGGGAGTCAATAAATAATTTTCGTATGGAATTTCGGTACGATTTGTAAAGAAAAAAGCCAAGAGGGGAACATTTTTTTATAAGAGTGCGAGTTTTGTCAAAATGCACCGCCATTTTGTTTTATTGCAAACACCTTTTCTCTTATTTCACCATGGTTGATATCGTTGTGCAGCCTTGCTTTTTTTATTAAAGACTGAAAGTGGCCTTATTAAAAACTTCAATTCATCTCATACTATAATTAAATGGTTGTCTTCATGAAATATATCCTTATTATTTTGTATCTTATTTTATTAGGGCAAAGTGTTACGAATTAAAATTATTGAACAATGAATGTGATTTTTTGGGTCATATTTAGATCTGTATTTGGGCATTTTGATCTTCAACAAATACAACCCTGCGGCAAAACGGTTCGTTGCGCGCCACGAAGTTTTTTGCTTTTGGCGAAAGCGTCATTCGTAAAAAAAATTTCGTGCTGTTCGGACTTGACGTTCTTGTGTCCAAAGTGAAAAATTGTCGTGCAAGAAAAATTAAATTATAAAAAGTTTGTAATCCGGGTGTTCCATCCATTCCAAAAGTGTCCTAAGCATTTTTTAGCATTTCTCATTTGCTTGTTTTGTGAATATAACTAACAAATAATATGGTAAATAGTGCAATATAAATGCGTTTGTACGTAAGTTGCTGGCGTTGGCCAATGGAAATATACGCGGCGGCGTGCTGCAATGTACAGTGGGTCGTAAAAATGTAGATAAATGAAAATAAGCAATAAAACTACAGATTATTGAATCATAAATAAGATACATATGCATTGAAATTGCTACTACAATCTTATATCGCACTTGATATTCAGCACCCACTTAATCGTTCGTGCTTAACCTCACATTGGCCAGCGATGTTTTCCGGCAAATTTGGCGCAAACTGTATTTCGAAATTCGTCGTAATATGTCATCAATTATTATTATATTGAATATATTTTTGTTATAGGCTGGTGGTAAAGCAGGAAAGGATTCTGGCAAAGCAAAAGCGAAGGCAGTATCACGTTCAGCACGAGCGGGACTACAGGTAAACCGTTGTTAAAAAACAAAAAATAGAATAGACAAATAGCTGTAATGCCTTTGTTTGCTGTTTCCCGCCTTTTTTCTATTAAATGCCCTCAATGTAGTGATGGAATTGAGTTTTTCATGGTAGAGCATATTGTTCATAACTGCCTGCATTTATTTCTATTTCTCTTTTGATGTAACAATTTCATATATGTATGTATGTTTTTTCTCTTTTCAGTTCCCTGTTGGTCGTATACATCGTCATTTAAAAAGTCGCACAACATCCCATGGACGTGTTGGTGCAACCGCTGCCGTGTATTCTGCTGCGATTCTGGAATACTTAACTGCTGAAGTAAGCATATTTCATAACTTAAAGAAATATGAAGATTAACCAAGGAAGTTCGTATAAACGCGCCAATTTCATAATTTTCCTGGCGTGTTTCAATTTTATCCCAAAAACCCGTCGGTGATAAAGCAGACATACGTACATACATATGTGTGTAGGGTTGTGTATGTTTACGTTTGTGTGTGCTGTACTCTTTCGTGGTGCCCAAATGTCACTTCAGAAGTGGTGTTTTTTAGCATTTGTTTTGTGGCGTCATTTACCCGCCATTTTTATACCTATATTACCGAATTCAAACAATTGCGATTGCTATAGAAAAATTATATGTTAAACATTTTCCAGTATTAAAACTTGCAATAGGCACTAGGTACAATTAAGTTTATAGACTAAATTTATGTTTGCATTCAATTAGGCTTAAAATACATGTACTATGTATGTACATATCTACACATGAATATGTATACAAACCCAGCAAAGAGACTCATAAGCCTAAGCTAAGTTGTTAAACTGGAATACGCTGGCAGCGCTGCCTGCTGCTTGCACCAGGGCTGCACATTAACGTTATTTTTTATCAATAAACGAAAAAATATTTTGTTTTCAATTCAACTTTGAAAAATTTTAACGTTAAGTGCTGAACAAAAAAATACTGTTTTGATAATTATCGAAAAAAATTATGAAAAAAAATTTCGTTTTGTTGATTATCAAAAAACAAATATTGAAAAAATTTTGTTTCGGTAGCCAACAAAAAAAATTATCAAAAAAAAATAACGTTAATAAAAATTCAAAGTAAAATGAAGCCGTAAGCCCGAAACAAATTTTTATTATTATTTTGTTTTTGATAATCAACGAAACAAAATAATTTTGATAATTTTTTTTTGATAATCAACGAAACGAAATAATTTCAATAATTTTTATTTGATATTCAACAAAACAAAATTTTTTGTTAATTTTTATTTGATATTCAACAAAACAAAATATTTTTGTTGATATCGTTGTGCAGCCTTGGCTTGCACTCATTCTCTGCTCCAAATGTTTTAATACTTCATTTTAACACATCCAAAACAGAGAGAAAGGGAATTGAGTTTTTATGAGCAAATCCTGAACTGGAGATTATGCATATTAGCCGAAACCAGTTTGTCTCCAAACCAAATTTGTCAAGTGAGGACGGAAAATCGTTCCACAATAGATCATATTCCTACCCTGTCGGAAAAGCAAACAACCAAAAAGCATTTATAAGGTACTAGCTGATGCCCGCGACTTTGTCTGCGGAACTTAATATCTCAATGCAGCATGTTTGTTTTTTGTACCCGAGCTCTCCATTACATAACAAACACACGTTACAGAAACTAACAAAAAACGGACCATAAATACGGATTTTCTGAATATCTTGACTCCACCGACATCTAGCGGGTTAATTTTTTGTAACAGAGTTTTAATTACATAACAAACATACGTGCCAAAAACGACCAGAATCAAATCAAAAATAGGGATTTTGGGAATATAGCGACTCCAGAGCCATCTAGCGTTGGAAAATGTAGCCTATGTCGAGCGCACCTATCCACAGAATACTGTCAAAGTTTGGCAGAAATCCGACCAGTAGTTTTTGAGCCATTTCCTCACAAAAAAACCCGCTACAATTTTATATTTATAGATAAATACAGCACATAAAGCCTGATTATCAGGCCATAAAAGCCCTTAAATAAGCCTTATTTCTCAAGCGGATAAGCCTTAAGAATGTGTGCTCAGAGAGAGAGCATTCCTTATGGCCTGATGACATCAACACAGGAACATCAGCCTTATATACATATTATGCCTTTAAATCATCTGTAATAATTCTTAAATAAGTCGTAGATATTCTGCTGGGAATACCTACATATTACATATGTATGCATGTATGTACATATACATATAAATTATGTTAACAGTTTTATTACGCCTAAAAAACTGCGGTTTCTTAAAAATTTTTCTTGTTGAGTAATCACTAAAGTAAATACGTTGTTTTATAGAAAATAAAGCGCTATTTCTGGAATGCTTTCTAAATTAAAATTTCTCTGCTTACTTTTTTTTAGTTTTCGGTGCAGATATATCCCCAAATAACGTTTTTTTAAGGTCTACTTTCAACTTTTGCAAAATATGGGTTTAGTAATTATAGTTTTACATAAAAAATTGTAGGGTGATTATGCCAGTTATCGACCACTTACATAACTCATTTTTTGTTTTCAAACTCCTCTGAATTACAGTCTATTACTAATATTGACTAACCCTAAATTAATAAATGAGTATTGATTATTTCTGAATCTAATAAAATTAACCATTTTCATAGAAAGCTGTCAGTTTTTTTACAAAAATTATTATTGTAAAAAAAGTCGAAATATGCCAGTAACCGGACACTTTTTTCAGATACCGGACAGTAACGATCCAGTAACCGGACACTTACTTTTTCGTTATAAAAACCATAAGTTTATAATTTTACTAGCTGACCCGGCAGACGTTGTTCTGCGAAAATTTATTCCTATGAAGCCTAAAGAAAAGTTTTGATTACCGTATTATTATTATTATTATTTATTCTTTGTTTACAGCCTTAGAGGCCAATAATCCATTTATAATCACATTGTTACTCAACTTATTGTTCAGTTTGACAATATGTAACTAATTTTTTTGTAAATTGTGCTAAACTACTAGAATTTTTTATATCCATTGGCAACTCGTTAAACATTTTGAGACCCTTGTAATACAAATCCTGTTTTAGATAGTCAGTTTGACATTGTGGAAGCTTATAATTATGCCTAAATCTTGTTTGATATTCGTGGACTTCACAATTTAGCATAAAGTTTTCACTTAGGTAATTTGGGAAAAACCCATTTCTAATTTTATAAATAAATTTCATTGTATGACAAAAAATCATTTGTTTTACATTTAACCATTTTAGACTACTTAGCATCGACGAGATACTACTGTCATATCTTGCTTTTAGTATATGCCTCATAGCTCTATTTTGCAATTTTTGTAACTTACTTATTTGTGTATCTGATGTTATGAATAATATTGTAGGACAATACAATAAACTTGGTTCTATTATGGATTTATATACTCGTATTTTATACCTTCTACTTACATATTTACATGTTCTTTTCATAAACCCAATTTTTTTTGATGTCTTATTCACTATATAGTTCACATAATCAGTGAATTTTAATTTATTATCAATAACAACGCCAAGATATTTAATATGATCTACTTCCGCAATTACTTCATCCTTAATTTTTAATTCTCGATGATCACTATTTCTATTTTTACGCGTTGGTGCAATTACCATATAGTTCGTTTTTTTTTACATTCAACATCAGTTTGTTTTTGCATAACCACACCACATTGCTAACCATTATTTTAGAGTCCATCTTAATGACGGCGAATAATGAAAAATTGTATATTCTCTGAATTAAAGTTATAGTTATATTCGCCGCGACAAACCTACTTCCCCCGATCCCTATCTCTATCTCAATCCCTATCTCTATTTCAGTCTCAATCTCAATCTTTATCCCTATCCCCATCCCTATCCCTATCCCTATCCCTATCCCTATCCCTATCCCTATCACTATCCCTATCCTTATCACTATCCCTATCCTTATCCTTATCCTTATCCTTATCACTATCCCTATCACTATCCCTATCCCTACCCCTATCCGTATCCCTATCCCTATCGCTATCCCTATCCCTATCTCTTTCTCTATCCCTATGCCTATCCCTATCTCTTTCTCTATCCCTTTCCCTATGCCTATCCCTATCCCTATCCCTACCCCTATCCCTATATCTACCTAGCTTTACCTTAGCGGGATCGTCCATCACCATCCGGGTCCACTACTTTAGCCATCTCTGGGAAACAGCCTTAGAAATCACAATGAAAATAGCTGTATGTGGAAGCCTGCTCAACGCTTTTCAGTTGCTACAAATATCGCTCGAAAACATTCAGGGGTTATCCGGGTCCACGCTTTGACCCAAATCTTGGAACCCGGCCTAGGCATCACTATTTAAAAAGCTCTTTGCTGAAGTCCTCCTCAACAGCTTTCATTTGATACCAATATCGCTCAGAAACTTTCCAGGGTCACTCGGTCCCACGTTTTAACCCATATCTGGGAACCCGGCCTAGCTATCGCAATGAAAATAACTTTATGTTGAAGGCCTGTTCAACGCCTTTCATTTGATGCCAATATTGCTCGAAGACTTGCTGGATCGATCTGGGTCCTCATTTAGGCCTGTATTCCGGGAAGCTTCCACTTTTTAGAAATTCTATATATCCCACTATGTGCACTGAACCCACATGAATCTACTGTGAAAATTTCATAAAGAACGGTTGGTTACTTTGGGAGTTTATAAGGGAAACACATCCATAGATGCACACATACAAACAGATTTTTCCAATTTTCGGACTTTTCCGGAGGGATTTTCCAAAATTTTCTTCCGTACGAACCATCTCCTCGAGAATACGACCAACTGACAAAAAATTTTACGGAAATCGGCCCAGCCGTTCTCATCTGATGAGGTTAGTAACATTTTTTACACCATTTTTATATATATAGATTCGCCGCGACAAACCTACTTCCCCCGATCCCTATCTCTATCTCAATCCCTATCTCTATTTCAGTCTCAATCTCAATCTTTATCCCTATCCCCATCCCTATCCCTATCACTATCCCTATCCCTATCCCTATCACTATCCCTATCCTTATCACTATCCCTATCCCTATCACTATCCCTATCTCTTTCTCTATCCCTATCCCTATGCCTATCCCTATCCCTATATCTACCTACCTTTACCTTACCGGGATCGTCCATCACCATCCGGGTCCACTACTTTAGCCATCTCTGGGAAACAGCCTTAGAAATCACAATGAAAATAGCTGTATGTGGAAGCCTGCTCAACGCTTTTCATTTGCTACAAATATCGCTCGAAAACATTCAGGGGTTATCCGGGTCCACGCTTTGACCCAAATCTTGGAACCCGGCCTAGGCATCACTATTTAAAAAGCTCTTTGCTGAAGTCCTCCTCAACAGCTTTCATTTGATACCAATATCGCTCAGAAACTTTCCAGGGTCACTCGGTCCCACGTTTTAACCCATATCTGGGAACCCGGCCTAGCTATCGCAATGAAAATAACTTTATGTTGAAGGCCTGTTCAACGCCTTTCATTTGATACCAATATTGCTCGAAGACTTGCTGGATCGATCTGGGTCCTCATTTAGGCCTGACATCCGGGAAGCTTCCACTTTTTAGAAATTCTATATACCCTACTATGTGCACTGAACCCACATGAATCTACTGTGAAAATTTCATTAAGAACGGTTGGTTACTTTGGGAGTTTATAAAGGAAACACATCCATAGATGCACACATACACACAGATTTTTCCAATTTTCGGACTTTTCCGGAGGGATTTTCCAAAATTTTCTTCCGTACGAACCATCTCCTCGAGAATACGAACAACTGACAAAAAATTTTACAGAAATCGGCCCAGCCGTTCTCATCTGATGAGGTTAGTAACATTTTTTACACCATTTTTATATATAGAGCTTTTTAAATAGTGATGCCTAGGCCGGGTTCCAAGATTTGGGTCAAAGCGTGGACCCGGATAACCCCTGAATGTTTTCGAGCGATATTGGTAGAAAATGAAAAGCGTTGAGCAGGCTTCCACATACAGCTATTTTCATTGTGATTTCTAAGGCTGTTTCCCAGAGATGGCTAAAGTAGTGGCCCCGGATGGTGATGGACGGTCCCGGTAAGGTAAAGGTAGGTAGCTATAGGGATAGGGGTAGGGATAGGGATAGGGATTGGGATAGGGATAGGGATAGAGATAGAGATAGAGATAGGGATAGGCATAGGGATAGGGATAGGGATTGAGATAGTGATAGGGATCGGGGGAAGTAGGTTTGTCGCAGCGAATATAACTATAACTTTTATTCAGATAATAGACAATTTTTTGTTATTCGCAGTCATTAAGATGGACTCTAAGATAATGGTTAGCAATACGGTAATCAAAGACTTTTCTTTAGGCTTCATAGGAATAAGTTTTAGCAGAACAACGTCTGCCGGGTCAGCTAGTATATGTATATTTACATAAGTATTTATTACTGTTATATAGTAGTAGAGCATAGATGGCCAAAACTATCACATTCAAACATTTCTATTTTATGAAGCGATGAGAGAATGAGGAGAATAATAGTCCAACTCTAATGCACCGTATGCGAATGCGTGTGCGTATGCGCATCTAAACGTTTTCTTGCGTGCGGCCCTGGCTGCTCCAGTGTATGCGTATGGTTGCGTCTGTCAATTACACTACATACATACATATATACAATTCCGCCGTTGTTATTTTTGAAAATACATATTTTACCAATTCGCGAAAGATTCAATAAAATGTATAATGAATGGGGATTTAGAATTGATATTAATTATGATAGGAAGTGTTATTACCGTATATACGGAATACGTTAAAATTATTAAAAAAAAAAAACGTACCATTCGGGAACGTGATTTGTATTTGGAAAGGGAAGTTAGTTTTTTTTTTTTAATTTGTTGAAAACCCGTGAAGTGGATCAATTCCAAATTAATAATAATATAATAATAATAATACACTGGCGTTATTATAACTCTGACGAGTTTAATGACCAAGCTTCTATCCCTATTCAAGAAGTGCTCCTTTTGTTTTTCCTAATTGGGTGGACCTACAGTTTTATGCCGGCTGCGAACGGCGAATGCATTTTTTGTGAGAAGCTTTTTCTTAGCAGAAATACACTCGGAGGGTATGCCGCCCACTGCCGAGAGTGACCGCTATTTCTAAAAACCCAATAATTGGGTTTTACTTAATTAGAAAAATTTTGTTTGGAGTTTGTCTGGACTGGGGTTAGAACCCGAGAACACTGGTATAGCAGACGAGCCCTCTACCCATTGCACCACAGCGGCCATATTGCCAAATTGCTATCCGTTGATTTTCATGTATTGTAAGAATTACAGTTTCTTTGCCTTAAAATATAAGACAGAAAATGTTGGTTGATACAAATATGTATGTATATACATGACCTCTGAAATCTGGTGTTCTGTTATACCAAGGCGAAAACTCCCTATTCAAAAGAATACTCACTTCACTTAATTATTTTTTTTACTGTTAAACTTATTTAAGTTTCAATTACGTATTTACACACGGGTAACTACATATGTATATGTAATTTAAATTCATGTACTATGTACATGGTTATGCAGATAGTAATTAACATATAATTAATATTAACCATCTCTAAATATATTTAAAACCCCTTTTAATTAACATTTCTGCTGGCAAACACATTTTCACTACTTCACTTTAAATCAATTTAACGAAGTTTTTACCAAAAAAATATGTATACCGATGTAGCAACCAACCTAATATTGGCTGCAACACGCATAGAAGTAGAAAATTTTCAACTTAGCTGCGTTCGAATGCGTGTTCGAAATCATCGAATTTTCTATGCGTGTGGTGCATTTACATCCGTGCCACTGGAGTTTGCCTCATTTAAACACAGGTATGCAACACGGCTGTCAGTGACACGCACACGCATACGCATCTGCATACGGTTCATTAGAGTTGCACTATAATAGTCCAACTCTAATGTACCGTATGTCAACGTCCAAACACGGAGACACGAAGTTGAGCAACCCGCTGCTTTTGTTCGTTTGTGGGTGAGAAGGCGACGAGGAAAGGAGGGGGGCACCAAGTCGTCGGTGCTCGGACAACACGCTTTGTGCAGCAATTCTTATCGCCAGTGACCAATCAGAGCGTTCGAAGAATGCCAGAACAAAACATAATGAACAAAAGTTGGCCAGCGACGAGTTGATGTGTTTGGACAAATGGAAGACAGAACAGCGGCACAAAAGAGAATCGTTGGATAATTTCGCGGCAGAGTTGCTGTGTTTGGACACGGACTATGCGAATGCGTGTGCGTATGCGCAACTAAACGTTTTCTTGCGTGCGGCCCTGGCTGCTCCAGTGTATGCGTATGGTTGCGTCTGTCAATTACACTACATACATACATATATACAATTTCCGCCGTTGTTATTTTTGAAAATACATATTTTACCAATTCGCGAAAGATTCAATGAAATGTATAATGAATGAGGATTTAGAATTGATATTAATTATCATAGGAAGTGTTATTACCGTATATACGGAATACGTTAAAATTATTAAAAAAAAAAACGTACCATTCGGGAACGTGACGAGTTTAATGACCGAGCTTCTCTCCCTATTCAAGAAGTGCTCCTTTTGTTTTTCCTAATTGGGTGGACCTACAGTTTTATGCCGGCTGCGAACGGCGAATACATTTTTTGTGAGAAGCTTTTTCTTAGCAGAAATACACTCGGAGGGTATGCCGCCCACTGCCGAGAGTGACCGCTATTTCTAAAAACCCAATAATTGGGTTTTACTTAATTAGAAAAATTTTGTTTGGAGTTTGTCTGGACTGTGGTTAGAACCTGAGAACACTGGTATAGCAGACGAGCACTCTACCCATTGCACCACAGCGGCCATATTGCCAAATTGCTATCCGTTGATTTTCATGTATTGTAAGAATTACAGTTTCTTTGCCTTAAAATATAAGACAGAAAATGTTGGTTGATACAAATATGTATGTATATACATGACCTCTGAAATCTGGTGTTCTGTTATACCAAGGCGAAAACTCCCTATTCAAAAGAATACTCACTTCACTTAATTATTTTTTTTACTGTTAAATTTATTTAAGTTTCAATTACGTATTTACACACGGGTAACTACATATGTATATGTAATTTAAATTCATGTACTATGTACATGGGTATGCAGATAGTAATTAACATATAATTAATATTAACCATCTCTAAATATATTTAAAACCCCTTTTAATTAACATTTCTGCTGGCAAACACATTTTCACTACTTCACTTTAAATCAATTTAACGAAGTTTTTACCAAAAAAATATGTATACCGATGTAGCAACCAACCTAATATTGGCTGCAACACGCATAGAACACGCATAGAAGTAGAAAATTTTCAACTTAGCTGCGTTCGAATGCGTGTTCGAAATCATCGAATTTTCTATGCGTGTGGTGCATTTACATCCGTGCCACTGGAGTTTGCCTCATTTAAACACAGGTATGCAACACGGCTGTCAGTGACACGCACACGCATACGCATCTGCATACGGTTCATTAGAGTTGCACTATAAGTCGCTCACGCGTCTCGTCAAAACAATGGGTGAGTTTCTAAGACTGAGCTGTTGTGCAACTGTTGAGTGTTTGTCTTAGAAACGCACTGTTGAGTAATTCCGCTCAGCTCAACAGTTGGCAACTTTTCGCCATTTTTTGTATCACAAATTTTCTTCGCTACTTGAGCTCAACATGTTGTGTAAAGCCAAACAGCTGATAAATTCATCAAACCGTTTCTAAGACGTAGCTGTTTAACTCAACTGCTACACAACTGTTGGCAACTGTTCAGCTCAACAGTTGCAGAGCAGCTTTTTCTTAGAAACTCACCCAATGTTGCCAACATTTCCAATTTATGCGGAAAAGGGAATTTTAAGTAGAAGGGACTTTATAATGCAAATAGTGCGATAAGTAAATTTTTTCAACCGTAATGCTAAACGGCTTACCGTACATATCTATTAAAATATGATTTAAAAGTAAATAATAAGTAGTGAAAAAGTTTATTCATCATTTTCTTACTATTTTATATAAATTGTATATATATATGGTTATGGTTTCCGTAGTTCCGCATGAATTGTCCTATAATGGCGTCCGACAAAAAATTTGGTCGCCCGGGCGATATCACTATGACACCAAACATTTTTATACCCTTTTCCCCATTGCTAATTACTAAGAAATCTGTTCCCAATTTAAGTAGAAACATTTTTCGCAGCAACCTGATTACTTGAAAGTAGCGCGTCGAATGAGCACGATCACAACAAAACCGTAGTGTCGGCATCACTGGTTCATACAAAATGCTTATATGTGTGCGTTAGCAGTGAAGCTTATCTTGTGTACGTGTGGAAGAAGAAGAGAAAAAATTGGCACGCGTGCCTATGGGATGGCCATCTAGAGTGCTCGCTTGCCATATCAGAGGTTGTTGGTTCAACTCCCAGCCTGGACAAACACCAAACATTTAATTGAATTAATTAAAACTTAGTTATTGGAGTTTTTACCACTAGCGGTAATACCTGGGTACTGGTTGACATACTCTCCGTGTTCTTTTATGCCATAAATTCGCCGTTCGGAGCCGGAATGGAGAGAACGCGTCGAATCGGGAATAGAGTTCGGCTTTAAGACCTTAGAGTTACATACGCGCCAGTGTAATATTATACATATATATTATAAATTCTCCAGTTAAACGGCTAAGGACGTTAAACTATTTTCTGTAATAAATCCTTGGGTACATAACCCACAAGAAGGGGCATTGCAAGTTAATGGAAATCAGACCATGTGTGTAAATTCCCCCATTCATGAAAGGTATCTATAACATCCGGTCGAAGATAGCCGTGGTCTTAATTATTTTCTTTTAAATAATGAGAAATCTCTGAAAGCCAATAGGGGTTTGTCTTTTAATGTTATTTATAACTTTTCGCACTGTAGGTTTTAACTTTTTCAGATGAGATTGTGGTAGAAGGTAAAGCATTATCCACAAACTCTCTTTCTACTTTAGCTAGAATCGTTGACCTTAGAGTGTCACAAAGACTTGCTGCTTTCAGGATACTCATCGACTTCGTTCGAATATATCTCTTCTACTTCACCCCCACATTGGCCCTCTAGTTGGTATAACCATGCGCGTTCCATGGATACCCATGAGACAGTATGGGTATCCATGGAACGCGCATGGTTCTACTTACCAACAATTTCTGTCGAAACTGCAGGACTGAGGAGGAGGTATAAAGCGTAGAGCTCTTATCCCGCTCAACTCCAGGTACGCTTGCTCGACAGATGCACCTTTGGATGTCTGGAAGAGCTAGAAAACACAAAGACATTTTACCCCATACGAAACGAAGAAGCTGGTTCACTTTCATAGGCGTCCAATCTCCATCGACATGGTGTGTAATCCAGAGATTCACGTGGTATCACAACGTGTCATGAGGCCTACGAAAATAGGTACTTATAGAGAATGTGTTTGCGCTGTACAAAGTGGTAAACATTGTCCGTTATTTCCTTCGACCAATCTTCTTACGTTTTTTTCAGGATCAGTTGCTTTCCGTCTATATTACTCGGATGTTATTCCACAAAATGTACCTAAATCCTGATCTTCGAACTGGACGAGCGGTGGCAGCCACTAATACCTAACCTAAGCGTGTCCGGTTACTGGCATCGTAGGTTTTTTAACGCTTTCCAGTATCCGGACACAGTGTCCGGTTATTGGAAAACACTCTAATTGTCGTTCCAGTAACCGGACAGGTGAATATACTAAAATATGTAATATTTTCTAATGATTTTATGCTGTTATTACGTATTTTTATCATTATTGTGCATGAAAACAGCCTTTTGAAGCACTTTGTCAATAAATTTTAATAAAAATTTACTTAAAAGAAATGAAGCGCCACTATTAAAAAAATAAGAAATCACACGTTTTCACACTTCACTTCATACACGCAAACTAAATGTGATGCCACAAGAATTTCTTTCGAAAATAAAACGAAAACCAAGTGGCGAATTTGTTTAAAATTAATGGCTAATTCGATTGCAGTTTTCAAAATTAAAAAAAAAATTAACAGTTTTCTTATTTTAAGCGGTAAAAGACAAAAGTGTCCGGTTACTGGGGGGTGGTCGGTTACTGGCATAGTTACCCTATGTATGCATAAACATTAGAAAAATACGATTCTTATTAGGGTGAAAAATGTAGAGTCTTGGGCAAAGAACAAACAACCCTGGAAAATGTTTGGACAACCAAAATATATTAAAAGGCAAATTATCTTATATCTTTATATTATAAATGTGAAATGGAAATTGTGTTTAAACTCAATTGGCGAGAAAACCGCTGAACGGATCCTCACGAAACTTTGCACACCTAGGTATTTTCACCCGGTAATTGCTATAGGCATATTTTTAATCTGATTAAAAGTCAGGGATGGGCACCTCCCATACAAAATTTCCTTTTTTGGTAATATCTCTTGAAATATTTGTACTAGAATAATGAAAATTTTTGTGAAGGAATAATACAAAAATATATACTCAACGGATAAACAATTTATAGGGGCGTCAGAATGAATACTTTTCCGTCAATCCAGCAATCCGTTTAACTGACAGCAGAGTGGAATTACATGTATTTGAATGACGATCGACACATTCAGTACTTCAACTTTGCCGTAACAAATATATGAAATTGAAGTATGTGTCAGTTAAACGGAGCTGGATTGCCGGAAAAGTATTCATTCTGACGGGCCCATTAGGCCTTGGTAAAGCAGGGATGGGCACTCTCCTCCCATATAAACTGAAATTTTCACATCGAATATCTCTGGAAATATTTGTAGTAGGGTACTGAAAACTGGTGTGAGGGCATATGAGATAACTATGTATTAAACGGGAAAAACACTAGGTCTTGGTAAAGCAGGGATGGGCACCTCCCATACAAACTGAAACTTTCACAGCGAATATCTCTGGAAATATTTGTAGTAGGGTACTGAAAACTGGTGTGAGGGCATATGAGATAACTATGTATTAAACGGGAAAAACACTAGGCCTTGGTAAAGCAGGGATGGGCACCTCCCATACAAACTGAAACTTTCACAGCGAATATCTCTGGATATATTTGTAGTAGGGTACTGAAAACTGGTGTGAGGGCATGTGAGATAACTATGTATTAAACGGGTAAAAACGCTAGGTCTTGGTAAAGCAGGGATGGGCACCTCCCATAAAAACTGAAATTTTCACATCGAATATCTCTGGAAATATTTGTAGTAGGGTACTGAAAATTGGTGTGAGGGCATGTGAGATAACTATGTATTAAACGGGTAAAAACGCTAGGTCTTGGTAAAGCAGGGATGGGCACCTCCCATACAAACTGAAACTTTCACAGCGAATATCTCTGGAAATATTTGTAGTAGGGTACTGAAAACTGGTGTGAGGGCATGTGAGATAACTATATATTAAACGGGAAAAGCACTAGGTCTTGGTAAAGCAGGGATGGGCACCTCGCATACAAACTGAAACTTTCACAGCGAATATCTCTGGAAATATTTGTAGTAGGGTACTGAAAACTGGTGTGAGGGCATGTGAGATAACTATGTATTAAACGGGTAAAAACGCTAGGTCTTGGTAAAGCAGGGATGGGCACCTCCCATAAAAACTGAAATTTTCACATCGAATATCTCTGGAAATATTTGTAGTAGGGTACTGAAAATTGGTGTGAGGGCATGTGAGATAACTATGCATTAAACGGGTAAAAACGATAGGTCTTGGTAAAGCAGGGATGGGCACCTCCCATACAAACTGAAACTTTCACAGCGAATATCTCTGGAAATATTTGTAGTAGGGTACTGAAAACTGGTGTGAGGGCAAGTGAGATAACTATGTATTAAACGGGTAAAACGCTAGGTCTTGGTAAAGCAGGGATGGGCACCTCCCATACAAACTGAAATTTTCACATCGAATATCTCTGGAAATATTTGTAGTAGGGTACTGAAAAATGGTGTAGGGCATGTGAGATAACTATATATTAAACGGGAAAAACACTAGGTCTTGGTAAAGCAGGGATGGGCACCTCGCATACAAACTGAAATTTTCACAGCGAATATCTCTGGAAATATTTGTAGTAGGGTACTGAAAACTGGTGTGAGGGCATGTGAGATAACTATGTATTAAACGGGTAAAAACGCTAGGTCTTGGTAAAGCAGGGATGGGCACCTCCCGTACAGACTGAAATTTTTACAGCGAAAATCTCTTGAAATATTTATAGTAGCGTACTGAAAATTGGTGTTGGGCATATGAGATAATTACGTACTCAACGGACAAAAAAAAAATAAGAAAACTATCTTTGACGTCAAGAATGATATTTTTCTATGTAACTTTTTTGGACTAACTCAATATGCTAATATTTTTAAAAGCACGTGGTGTGAAACCCGCGGGTAACCTCTAGTATTCTATATATTTATGTGATTGTCAAAAAAGAAAGGTAAAGGGTTAATCTTATGGAATGGTAAAAGAATACAAAATCGTTGAGTTTAACGACCTAAAAATTTGAAATTATGTAACTGCGGTCATTTTAGTTTTGGGGTATTTTGGGTCTGCAACACCGTTCTCAAGGCATATAATGAATTATTTATTTAAGCGCATGGTTAATTCATCATAAACTGAATGAAATTTGCGTAGATAACGGTTTTAAATTTAACTGAAACTATCTGCTAGATATAATTACTTCGAACTATCTTAATTATTTTTTAATTCATTCACAATTCACCACTTTCTCTTTATAATTCGCAAGGTACTCGAATTGGCAGGTAACGCCTCAAAGGATCTGAAAGTCAAACGTATTACGCCGCGTCATTTGCAATTAGCTATTCGTGGTGACGAAGAATTGGATAGTCTGATCAAAGCTACCATTGCTGGTGGCGGTGTCATTCCACACATTCATAAATCATTGATTGGCAAGAAGGTACGTATACATTTCGCGTTAAATGTGCTAATTAATTATACTAATTACAACTTTTTTTTTTGTCGTTAATAGGAGGACAACGTTCAAGACCCGCAGAGAAAAAATACTGTTATTCTCTCCCAAGGGTATTAATTATTAATTTTAATGGAAAATTTTTACTACATTTTTTTTTAAACAACTTATGATAATTTTCGTATTGTTATTATACAAGTAATTATCATTAATTATCATATAATTTTTTTTTTCGTTAATGAAAAAACCCAAGTAACTTTAAAACAATATTTTACACACAAAGTAAGAAATTAATGAAACCATAATATAAATAAATAAAATGTAAAATTGTCGAAAATTAAAAGAAGACCAAATACATATATAGTTTAATCAATGAGATTATGCTGGATACTAATCGTTTTCCTTTAAGATTATCTGCAAAACTGTATATGGTAAGGAAATTTTCAAATTACATTCCTAAATTATTTTTTGGAAGGATTAATATCACGAAATAATCTATATCCGAGTTTGTATCAAGAATGTTGGTACCTACAGAAAAATGTTGGTTGAGTAGCACGACTCGACTATAAAAAATTAAAGTATGTAATTTTCTTCGCTCTTATCCTTAGTATAGCACCAAAACTGCGATTCGAGTAATATGGCTTTAAACTGAGTTGCTGAACAAAGCCTATGTTTGCTATTTCATCATTAATCGCTGCTCCAACATAAACATTACGGAATTTCCGTTTAATGTTTTCATCGCTATTATCACTCTAACTTCACAAATGACTCATTTTTCGTGAAAATTTGTAATAGATTTTCTTGTGAAGTGGATACTGCCTAAAGAAAATTTGACACAAGAAAATTTCTTGACTATAGGTCCGTTTATTATTAGCTAGTTATGAATAGTTAGCCAAGTTTCGGCTGGAAAATCGTTTCTTGAGTCAAAAAAATAGTAGAAGAGAGCCATTGACAGCTCCAAATTTCAGCTAGTAAAATTTTCCCTATTGAGCGTTTTTTTATATGGAGTTTTAGGAGTAAAACCGAAGGTGAAAACATTGGTTTTAAAGATATTGCCTGACAAAGTCAATTTTTTCTTCAAAAAATCGTAAAAAATCGAAAAAATTCAAATTGAATCGCCAATATTTCAGAAACTATAAGAGTTAGAGAAAAATGTTATAGGAGCCATGAAAAGGAAATTTAATTTTCACCTCAAGGAAGATATCTCACTGCGGTAAAGAGATATACAGGATTAAGTGGAGCCATTGGCCAAATAACGGTAAATTGCCGATATCTCAAAAACCTTCCCATAGAATTAAAAATGAACCCGATTTTCGGAATCAGCGATCGATTTTACATATAGATAGGATAATCACGTCCAAAATACAGACAAAAAATTTCATTTTGTGATCCAGTGTAATTAGTGCCACTGTTGCGTTTCATGTTGGGTTTCTGAACATACCGATAGTGCCCTACACTTTCTACCTCTTCATCCCTACAGCTGCGATAGAAGTCGTTTGTGAGAATGCCCATGCGAGTTGCATCGATGCCCATGAGGCAGTGGTCCGTTATTATAGCCATCAAGGTACCAATCTGGGGCCGACTGAGAAGAGTTACTGATCTAGACCTTTCCTGGTCCAGTTTCGGCCATATTTGTCTGGAAATTAAGTAAGTGTGTTCACCAGCCCATCTGTCGTTTGCTTGTTTCATAATGTAGGAACGAAGATTGTTTTTACATGTGTTAAGAGGAGCCAGCAAGCTGGTGGCCGTGTTTGCATCTAAAAGTGTTTTTCCCTTGCCAACTCGTCTGCGGTGCAGTTTCCTGGGATGTCTCTGTGCCCTGGGAGCCACACGATATTTAGGCTGCACCTTTCGGCAAGTTGGTTAAGATTATACATAAGTGCTTTCAACTTGGGCAGGGCTTGTTTTAAACTTACCTTTTCGCAAAAGGTTGAAGAAATTACGAAAAAACTGTTTTTGTTTTTGAATTTTCACTAATGTTCATAAACTTCGAGACAGAGTTGCCATTGTTACATAAAGTTTGCTCGATGAGAGTTTGAACCAAGGTTGATCCCTAAGGATACCGCAGTTCGGAAAAGCAACCCTGCAATACATTTTGTTGTTGCCCGTTTTGCTATCTCAATTGTCAAACGTCCATTTTTAATTGGCCAACCAACACATGCATACAAGAAAAGCAACACATACATAGAAGAAAAGCAACAAACAAAGTTTGACAATTTAGGTAATGAAAAAAAAATAGTCAGCTGTTTCTACCAAGACAACCTTAGGTATCAACCCTGGTTTGAACTAATGGGCCAGTCAGAATGAATTCTTTTCCTGCCAGCCGGCTCCGTTTAATTGACCACATAGTTGAATTTCTTATATTTGTTACCGCAATTTCTAGAATCCGGGTACAGAATTGCCGGAAATCTATTCATTCGAACAAAAAAAAAAAAAAACAACATTCTCAAAGAATGGCAACACCACACAGTTTTCAAAAAAATATGACTATTTTTGATCGGTTTTTCGAGTAAAACTAAAAATATGGAAATACGGCCATTGTTTGCGATATAATTTCAATAAATTTGTTAAAAATAAATCGAGTGCTCCTATAATGTGAAGACATATCAGACTTCGGCATTTTCGTCTGTTTAATGCAAATTATTCCCCTCAGTGTTTGAGATATCAGATTGAAACTCGGTATACGAGTGTATTCTTATGTAATTTGTCGGAACAGGTTAAACGGAGAACTACAACATATAGCTGCCATACAGCCTATTGTTCAGATATATAAATTTTTGGGTATAACTTCTCTATTTAAAGAGCTAAGGACTTGGAACTTTGCGGTATTTATACTCACATTGACCCAAACCATATCACTGCAAATTATAAAGATCGGATATTTTTCGCAAATATATGTATTCGAAGCACCCTGCACTAGCTAGGACATACATACCACTTCCGGTTTAGCGGATACACAAACCATATTTAAATTTCATAGCCCAGCAGAAAATGTCTAAAGTGCTCCCTTCATGCCAGGAATAGATTACTATTTTGTAGTAACCAAGGGATCAGCTGGAGATTAACGATGCTAGGGAGCGCTCCTAGTGATATCTATACAGAATATATTTCCGATTAACTTCGATGTGAAACATTAAATGCGAGCGATATCATTTACTATCACTAAAGTTTTGGCAGTTTCTTTTTTATTAAATTAAAAGTTCTCGTAAAAAAACTCCAATACTTAGATTAAATACAAACACTAATTAGATGCAAAATTTATATATATGTATGTATGTATGTGTGTATGTACATGTATAAGTAGTAAAGATAAAGCTTCAATTGTTATGTGTATAATCCCAAGCGAGATTCAACGGTCCTCATCCGATCAACCCAATAATTGTGGTGTGCTTTTGTGAATATCATCACAACGCTCATTTAAATCGGTCTACAAGAACAAAGGTAAGATCAACGTAATTACAGTAAATTAAGATGGTAAATTCAATTATAAGAAAAAAATTCCCAAGCAAGTGGTAAAACTGTACCTCATCCAATTCCAAACAAGCACCCCATTCCACCAAAGTGATGCGATGGTCATTATTTGAGTCACACGATTCCAAGAACGGCGCAATACATTGTTCCAAACTGACCAAGGGGGCACGAATTGGGAAAAGTTCGTGACGTGAGACGGAACGATCGGTATCACCATCCAAATCACACCATTTCCATACAGCAGCATTAGCCCAACGACGTGTCATATTGGTTTCGGCCTCCAATTCCATTTGCATATAATGTTCGGTGAGTTCATCGCGTTCGGCCAAATCACGCATCACATTGAACAACCAATCGCGCATGCGCCGTGGAAAGTCTTTCTTATCTTCTTCAGAGCATTCGCGTTGCTCATGGCACGGTCCATAGTAATCGATGTGGACATGACTATTTTCGGGATTCAAACAGCCGGGCGCTTTGGTGTCACACAAGCAGCGCTGTCGATAGACTGCACAATCCGATGACCAAGTTTCGTTGCGATTCGTGCAGACATGACGGCGTGCCTCAGCCTCCTCGGGGCATTCGGGTATGCAAACACATTTGGCTTCGTTCCCATTCGATTGGCAGATACGTCCGGCACCGCAGTGCATCTTCTCACAGGGATCGACTACAATTAGTCAAAGGGCAGTTTTAGAAATCTAACTCATTTGTCTCATACATATTTAAGTTAAAGCACTCACTTTCAACCACTGGATTCAAAACGTTGTTCTGCTGATCGAAAGCCTCTGCAGCTAATTTGGAGGCAAGTTCATTTTCACGATCCAAATCATTGTTCTATATGGAAAGGACATTTTTTTTAAACGCGGAAATTCTTTAATCGTTAACACATTTTTTCTCTTACTAAATTTTTCTCCTCAAATTGTCGTAACAATTCCTCAGCGCTCTCATCAAAATCCTCTAGATCCTCCAAGTCGAAATCGCCGATTGCCTGTTCCTCAGCGTGCAGAGGCACCAAACAGAAGGCAAGCCCTGCGATGAGCAAAAGTGGCCACTTCATGGTTGTGTAACGTGTCACTGGCCAGCTGGAAAAGAAAAACAACCGGAGATTATAAAATATGTGTACCTTATCGGAGCGTTAGTAAACTTCGACTACTCGCAGAGGAAGACAAATTAAAAATTTCTATTGGAGCAACTTAGTGTAAGCTGTGCGACAATGTTAAAAGTCACACAGTAAGATAAGCCGAGTTTATATAATAAAACATAATTAAATAAATGTATGTATGTACATACATATGTATGTATTTATGTGTATGTTTAAGCCTTTTCATTCGTATATATGTATAAATATGTACATACACACATACTAAGCATTGCGGAATGTTGGTGCATGACCTTGTTTTGAGATTGTGGTTTTATATGTATTTCCTTTAATTTTTAATACCATCTAATTTTTGGATGGCCTTAATTTTAATTTTGGTGAGTTAGACTATTTGATTACAGGTGTAAATAAATCGCCTCTATTATCTTTCTTTTGTTCTAAATCCTAATTTGTCCATTCGAAAGAGTAAAAAGTCTCCCAGGCAATTAGCCTGAATCTCGACTTCTTCTGAGTAATGCCACAATACTCGCACGAAAGGTGCAGAGAGATAAGGTTACTTCAACTGTTACAACTACCTTAAGCATCACTCGAAAATGAACATCAGATACTATTTCTCTTAGCTGCATCTTTTCCTTCATTAAAGCTTAAGCTCAGTAGAGCGCACCAATCGACTTTAAGCCTACATCACATCGGTCATCAACAGCAAGTGGAATAATCTAAAGTATATTCGCATAGAATATTTAAAATTGTTCAACTCTAGATTCTGAGACTAAGTAATTTGAACGCGCTTTCGTTGTTTATATTTATGTTCGCTTCGTGTCGTAAGTTTCAAGAGTTCAATACCGAAATTTGCCAGTCTGAGGTGTAGGTAGGTTGGATCTAAAAATCCGAAGTACTTACAGGATCTGAAAAGTCTTTTTCAAAAATACTTCTCAAAGCGGATCACTATTTAATTACAAAGTATAACATTAGTCATGCAAGTATGTACGTATATTCATATGTATGTATATTATAATATATTGAAATTAAAGTTAAATTGTGTCACCTAATCATGTATAAAAATAGATATGTACATATGTATAAAGTAAATACAGAAGAAATATATATTTATGTATGTACATTAGTGATGAGCGATATATCGCAAACGGTGATTTTTTCACTGTGAATAAAAAATCACAAATCGCAATTGCGATCACTTTTTCAAAATAGCAGTTCACTACTTATTGGCAACTGCTATCGATGTAGCAAGTAAGCAGTTCACCTATGTGAATCGCAAAAGCATTATAAATTTCTTTTTGTTTACACTTTTGAGCAGACCACATACGTACATATATAGAAATATAAGAAATAAAAATTATTGAATTTACAATTTGTCTTTGAAAAATATTTACAAACAGCGATATTATTGCGGAATACGTTGTTATTGCTATCATTTTGTTAACATAAAATAAAGACAGGTTATATCGCTCAGAAAGCGCAAAATTAATCTCTACCGGTAACTGATGATTTTATACCAGTCCATGCAATCGCAATAGCAGTTTAAAATCACAGTGATTTAAAAATAGCAATCACCGAAATCACAGATATCGAAAAATCGCAGTTTCGCTCATCTCTAATGTACATACATATGTATATGCATTTACATTATAAAAACACACATCTTACTAACCCCAGTCTCTTGTGTGGGTTTATCATCTGTGGCTTATCGCCAACTTCCGTTTGTATTTCAACATGTTGATTTCATGATCGCCATTTAAACTACATATATATGTACATACATACATACATACATGCAAAAGAACCTATTAGGAATGTCAACGGGAATTTCTTCTTAAAAAACATTTAGATGGTGGATTCGAGGAAGATATAAAGTCCTTGCTTCAATCGAATCCTCCTCAATCTACAAGATCGTAATTGAGCTAGGTGTGCTTGGCATACCTCAAAAATATCTTCTAGCAAATATCCAGCTGCTCGAAATAAAATAAAGGCAATCTATTCCGTTTGTAGGAAAACATTAAAAAACCTTTCATAAATTAAACTCTGTTGGAACCCTGTTAGATGATGCTATAACATTTTTATTATTCACATGGTTCATGCTTTTTGAGAAATATACAAAGCATATACATACATACATACATACATCAATGGTTTCCTCCGTGCGCCAAAACAAAAACAGAATAGGAGCATGTTGAATGCAAATGATCGACAATTTCAGTAATGCCAACCAGTGCTCTAGACCCATAATCCCAATTCATAAAGAATAAATCTCTTCCAAAAGTCAAAACACAATCATAATCTGCATCGACCTTCACATTCATCGGGCTCTAGAAATTATTGAGCAGATCTCGTACAAAAAAGCACAGCGGCTACTTGCAAGAAATTTTATGTTTTGAAAAGAATGTGCTATTCTCAGTTAAGTCGCGGCGTACATGTTCAATGGAAGACTATAATGTATACATATGTACATATTACATATGCGAATATATGTACATACATATGTATGTATAAACATATGGCAAACAGAAAAGTATGAAAATGCAATAATAATTAAGTGTGTACACATACTATGAGTAGTCTTTTTTATGTACAACAATGTATGCACCTACTTTAGATCATACATCCATACATATGTATGTATGCTGAACTTGTGATGTGACTGCGATGCTCTGAGTGCGACGATCTTTCACGCAAATCAACGAATTTAGCCTATGCTGAGGGGCGAGAACGTTCGAAAGGAAATGGAGGATCTCCGATGTGTACCTTAGATATAATTTTTTTCTGAGTTACATATGTATTTTGTGCACACTAGTAGTGGGACTTTTTTCGAATAATATTCGAATAAATATTATTCGAATAAACGAATAATAATATTCGAGGGAAAAAATTCGAATAGTACTATTCGAATAATACTATTCGAATAACACTATTCGAATAATACTATTCGAATAGTAGTATGTATGTACATGCATAATTTGGGAATTTCACTTGCCTCCGCGCAGCCAGAGTACGTATATGTATATGTACATACATATGTATGCACTTACAAAAGCAAAAGCATACATATATAATTACAATAGCTTTTCGAGAATAGTGGTATTCGAATAGTGATATTCGAATAGTACTATTCGAATAGTATTTATTCGAATATACGAATAAATTATTCGAATAAATATTATTCGGATTACGAATACCTTTCGAATAAACGGATTTTTTATTCGAATAATTTTTATTCGAATAGTCCCATCCCTAGTGCACACCTATTGGTTATTTTAGAGACAAGCTTACTCAAAAAAAAATATAAATTTAAAAAATATGCATTTTCGGCTCGTTTCCGGTATCATTTGAAGGTGATTTTTAGAAACAAACATAGTCTGTTATGATACCATTTAATCTGTAGCATGCAACATCCATGGCCGCTGTGGTGCAGTGGGTAGAGTGCTCGCCTGCTATGCCAGAGGTCTCCGGTTCAAACCACGGTGCGAGCAAAACACCAAAACAATTTTTCTAATTAGTAAAAACCCAATTATTGGGTTTTTTAAGAGCAGCGGACACCTCTCGGCAGTGGGCGGCATACCCTCCGAGAGTATTTCTGCCATGAAAAAGCTTCTCACAAAAATGCATTCGCCGTTCGGAGCCGGCATAAAACTGTAGGTCCACCCAATTAGTAGGAAAAACAAAAGGAGCACACCTCGAATTGGGAGAGAAGCTCGGCCATAAAACTCGTCAGAGTTATAATAGCGCCATTGTATTATATTATTATTATTATGCCACATCCATGAAAGCATACATTATAAATATCCATATATGTATGTATATGGTTTATGTTGATGACAAAACAGCGCTTTTGTTTATAGTAATTTTAATTGAAATCGTTTGCAGTCACCGCTAATTTGTCATCTTTTAATTTATTTTCACATGTATGTATGTATGGGTATATTCCATATAACTTAATGAAATGAAACCGTCCAGAACTCAATTTCAAAGTTTGTATATTTTTTTAAATAAAAACAGGGACGGTAATCATTATTCGATCAAAAGTAATGATAATTATTTAATTTTATTTTTTGTTTTGATCAGGAATAAGTATTATGCTATGATTTTAATTTTTTACTAAAGCATAATTATTATTTCTCGATTTTATTTTTTTCCTAAAAGCATAATGATTATGTGAATTTTTTTAAAATATTTTATTTTTGGCCATTTTTATAGGTTAAATAAAAAGGATATTTTATGGGCGAAACACACGCAAACATGGTTATAATTTTTGAATGAAGTGATAACCAAAAAACACAAAATTACAGTTATCTCAAAAACGCAACCATACAAAAAATTTAAATAAATATTTCCGAGCTCAGCAGGCCCATAACAATCCTACCCCATACCTGAATTTCGTGGTTTTTTTGGCTGTAACATAGTGTAATTTATGAACGTTAGAAAAGTGAGATATGAGTATTAGCACAAGTTCAGGAAAAATGACTCCACATGCATATTTGCCAGATGTAAGATATTAATTGTGTATGCAAAAAATTATTTTTATATACTATGTATGTATGTATATACATACATACATATCATCGTTTAAATTTTATAACCGCCTAAGCGGCACTTGTGCCAAAGATAAAACTTGCCAACAAGTCAATTTGTTCCTACTTTAATACGAAGTTGATGCTTTAGTCAGCCAATTGATTTACATACATACATAACTATTTAAATTTAAGTTTATACGCAGAAATAAGTTTGAAATGAAGCAGTTTTATGCTCTCCTGTAAAATTAATTTTCATTTATTTCAATAACGTCATAACGTAGGATGGGCGGTTATGAAGTTTAAACGGCGATATGTATGTTGCACAAATTGTTTATATACACACTGAATTAATTCGCAAAGCTTTTTTTTGCAGTGGAAATACTATCCTTTCTTTCAAAATGATGATTTCATTACAATGCAATGTGCATTTTGTGTACATTTTTTGCATAAAAGAGATTTATGCATTGATGATTACTTATGTATGTAGTACAGTAGAATCACACAAAAGTTAACTCGCGAGAAAGTTAAACCTTCGGGTAAGTTAACCAAATTTGAGCGTCCACGTACGGATCTAAAAAGTTAACTCTTGGTTAACTTTTCTGAGCTTATCGAATTTTTTTCCAATCCAACCGTTTATTTCTCAGCAAAAACAAGCTCATTCCGCTTGTTTCTATGTATTCCCGGAGTTTGCGTGCATTTCCCGCATTTCTGTGTAAAAAATTATTGTCGGTGTCGCGAGGTACAAATGTAGTTACTTAGTCGTTTGAACTATTGAGTGGTGTAAACATAGTTTGTGCGTTAAAAATGGCAACAAAGCGGAATAAATCATCGCAAATTAGATTGAATTTACATCAAAAAGCTGATATTTTAAGAAAACTTGATCAAGGTATTAACGGAAACCGCTTGGCATTAGATTATAGTATATCTAAAGTGGCCATCTCAAAAATAAAGAAAAACGGTATGAAATTTTGAAGTCAGTGGCACGCACACAGGAATTGGCAACCAAGAAAACTTTGCACAAGTCGGAATATCCCGTTCTCGAGGCAAGGTTGTATAAATGGTTTTTGAACCAAAGGCAACGCAATTGTGCAATTAGTGGTCCAATTTTAAAATCAAGAGCTAAGCTTGAATTTGCCAAAATGTACCCTTGAAAAAATTTGTATGCAAGTGATGGATGGCTAGCAAATCTTATGTACGTAAATTAAGTCTAAGTTTCTGCTTTGTAATAATTAAAACTGAGATATTCAAATAAATTTGATATGTTATATCCCAAAAATTATCTTTATTACCGTATTCTATCAGATTTAAAAACCACCTGGAAAAGTTAATATTTCGGAAAAGTTAAATGCCCTTGGGACCGTTTGGTTAACTTTTGTGCGATTCTACTGTACATACATATGCATGTACATATTTACCTAAATGCGTAGGCCTAGACACATATATATGTTGCGATATGAAAGCACAGAAATTGGCGTACGCGTACAGTGTGTTGTTTTCATATAAAATCGGGCAAAACATCGTATGTAAATGTGGCAAATGTCATAAGGGTTTTGTTTTTTTTATCGCGAATAACGTTAAGATTATAGGTTCATAAAAATAATAAATAAATTAAAGAATGTTCCAAAATAATATTTACTAGTTTTATGTGAGAAGCTTTTCAGGCAAAAATACACTCGGAGGATTGCCGATCAATGAAAAAGGTTGAAATTTTGTTAAGCATACATATCGCACCCTAAATCATAAAGTGACACAACTCAAAATTCTAAAATTTTATATGCACTGATATGGGAAAAGGCCACGTAGGTATAATTGTAGTTATTTTTCAGTTAAAAGACTGATGGAAATGATTTTTTGGTAGTCGCTAGATATATATCGCCCGTTTTATGCAATAGGAATTTAACTCGAAATTTTTGATTTCTGGGATTTTGCCATATATTTCAATAGCTGGTTAGTGCCTTTGAGTCTAGTCTTATACAATACTCAAAAAGATAAAAATGGCGGAAATAGAAGTGATTTTGTAGTTAGCCGTAGAAGGAAACTATTTGAAATTATAAAACTTTATTTGCGTTTTCCCAAACAAATTTTTTTTTGAGTTAAATCCCTATTGCATAAAACGTGCGATATGTTCTGTGTACCGATTTATGACAGAAACCCGATTTCGAAAAATTTTTAGTGCGATATGTACATATGTATGTTAACCGAGCACTTGGCCCACAATATAACAGCACTTCTCACTCTGCTCCAACCGGAAATGATGACATTCCAACTCAACTATTCCAAGAATAAGTGTTGATCGAATATGAAATCGTGTCCCAAAAAGAAGTTATTGTTTTTGTAACGTTTAAAATACTCGCCGGATGTTTTAAGCAGTGCCGTCAGATTTCTAGTCCTTTGACAGATATAATTTCTGTTCGCCTCGGTATTTAGAGCTGAGTGCAGAGCGGGTGTCACATGTCAATTGCCGTGGAGTTAAGTTTATTAATACTGTGTTTGAAATTTTTACAAGCACAAATTGCAATCTTTATATATATTACGCTAAGCGATTTTTTGTAAACACCATAACTTTTACACCGTTATACCGATTTTCGAAAATGTGGTGTCAGATGAAAGGGCTTGACCTGTAGATGTGCAGGAAGGTTTAATTTTTTTGAAAAGGGTTGCCAGATGTTTGAAAATTTAATTTTACTGTATAGTTTGTTTGATTTTAAAATTATTGGTACCATATGAAGGGGCTTGACCTGATATTGAGCAATTTAATAAAAAAATTTCAAAAAGGGTTGCCACCTGTTCAAAAATTCAGTTTTACGCTATAGTTTGATTTTTAAATTTGAGGTGTCATATGAAAGGACTTGGCATGGAAATGAGTAATTTATTAAAATTTTTACAAAGAGGGTACCACCTGTTCAAAAATCCATTTTTACCCTACAGTTTATCTCATTTTTAAATTTGAAGTGTCATGTAAGGCCTAGCACTGAAGATGCGTAATAAAAGGAAAGGGAAGAGGAAAATGAAAGGAACGGATATATCGAAGGACAGGAAGCGAAAGAGGAATATGAAAAATAAAATGGATAAAGGGAAAAGAAAGCACAAACAAAGGGGAAAGGGGAAGAGAAAGAGAACTAGAAAGAAAAGGTGGAGCGCGCCAAATGTCCTTTTGGAGGTCGCTTTAAGGTTACCATTGTCTAGAAAAATATTCGGCTCAAAACTTCACTATGGGGCTCCTTGGTCAAAATCTTTGTATAAAAATCTAGGTCCACAGAAAATAAAAATAACCAGTAGCTATGAAGGTATGTCAAAAAATTTTCAAATGTGGCAATCACCCTTATTACGGTTGTCGTCGTCGACACTCACTCGACGATGTCGGCGACGACCTATCAAAATCGGTATTACGTATGGTAAAGTCGATAACTTGTGACAACTATCGAAACATATTTGGTATCAGCTAAGTCGACGTCGACGGTCACTCGTTGCCATTTTCGTCGACGCGGTGTTTAATGGTGACAAGAAGAAAATTTAGTATGTATGCATTTTTGTTTTTAAAATTTTATTACGGGAGTGTTAAAATTAGTAGAACTAACATCCGCAGAATATTTCCTGCTAGTTTTATTGAAAAAAATCCCACTAGTTTAAAAATAAATTCGGTGAGCGACCATACCGAGGCGACCCAAAGGTTTTCAATGGGGTACGATACCAACTAATTTTTTACAACATTGAGAAGCAATCACCATTAAATTGAATGCCTTGGCACCTCCTTTAAGAAAGATTGAGGAGAAAACTAATTTATTAAATATTTATGTACATACATATATATGTATATATGTATTTCAACTAAAATATTTTTTCTTTTATTTATTAATTACTCGAGCACTTCATTGCTATGTTCATCGCTAAAACTTGATGAATCATATGCAAAATACATTTATTATAAAGAAATAATTATTTAAATAATTAAGATTAAAAATACGGAAATAATTGCGCACAGATTCTAAATAAAATCAAACAGCTAGTGCAGAAATTATAGGGATGGTACTTTCGTCATTCGGTTTACCGATAAACAGTCGACGTCGTCTCAATGCCATTAGCTAATACCGATTTTGCGTCGATGTGACGACGACGTCGAGACGACGTGATGTCGAATGAAAAGTGACAACGACGTCGACGACGACAACCGTAATAAGGGTGAATAAGTGGTCTTCCACCCTCAAATTGTCGCACAGCGTAATTGAAAGCCACAGCATCGCGTGGCCGGGTTTACTAGTTATTTTTAATATTAAAGGTGATTTCTTGTAGATGGCTAAAATTAACTTATCTTTATATACATACATATATGTATTACGCTAAGCGATTTTTTGTATGCACCATAACTTTTACACCGTTATACCGATTTTCGAAAATGGGGTGTCAAATGAAAGGGCTTGACCTGTAGATGTCCAGGAAGGTTTAATATTTCTGAAAAGGGTTGCCACCTGTTTAAAAATTTAATCTTTGATTGATTTTTAAATTTTAGGTACCATATTAAAGAGCTTGAGCTGAAAATGAGTAATTTATTAAAATTTTTACAAAAAGGGTTGCCACCTGTTCAAAAATTCAGTTTTACGCTATAGTTTTTTTGATTTTTAAATTTGAGGTGTCATATGAAAGGGGTTTGCTTTAAAATAAGTAATTTATTATAATTTTTACAAAAAGGGTTGCCACCTGTTCAAAAATTCAGTTTTACGCTATAGTTTGTTTGATTTTTAAATTTGAGGTGTAATATGAAAGGGGTTTGCTTGGAAATAAGTAATTTATTATAATTTTTACAAAAAAGGGTTTGCCAACTGTTCAAAATTTCATTTTTACGCTATAGTTTATGCATCATTTTATATTTTATTAATAAGAATCTATGGACTTAAACCAATCTATATTCTGTAAGGGGAAGTCAAATTTAAAATGGCAATCCAAAAAAACTGTCAAATGTGGCAATAAGTGGTCTTCACCCTCAAATTGTTGCACAGTGTAATTGAAAGCCACAGCATCGCGTGGCAGGGTTTACTAGTTGATTTTTGTTTCTTTCAAAGTTACAAGTAAAAAAATGCAAATTTAAATTTTTAACCTGAATTATATGCTTATATAGCCACTGTTCGTCATCCGCATCTGGATTGCATCAATTGCACTTAAAATTGTGCATATCCACGTACGTACATGCATATGTACAGATGCACTTATGTAAATATTTTTTTGTTATATATGTATGCACATACCTATGTACATATGTTCTAATAACATTTACACGCATTTAAAAATGCAGCGGAGGGCAAAATTTAAAAGTTTATTGAGATCGGAAGAAAGTTAATTTTTCTTTTGTATGTATGTATGTATATCTCTTAAAAAAAACTCTACTTACTTCTTTACTAAAAATATCCTGTCCTTGAAGCGATGATACTGGAATTAATTTTTTTATGTTTTGTAAAATTGTGCGGCTCTGTATTTATATTTTCCTCCAAAAACAAACGCTCTTAACAACTCGAGCCGCAGCCGACAACTGATCAGCATCTCGAAAAAATGGATCGAGCCCATGCAAATGTACATATATGATTTTCTATATATGTACATATATATGGATGTATGTATATAAATAGATGTATGTACATATACGCGTACGTATATATATATACATATATATGCTACTTATTTAAAGAGACATGTGTGTGAGTCCAAAAGCACTGTAGACCAATTTATGTATACGAATTCCAGACACATTGTGGATGCAAATAAGAAACGTATGTATAACAAGTAAGGAAGCCTAAGTTCGAGTGGAATCGAACATTAGATACTCAGCTGTATGCTTTCATTGTTTGTTTGCGTTTGTTCGATATAGGGTGTATTTTATATGAAACGAGTGCTGCATAAACAGGGCGCAGCCACGCCCCTTTTCAAAATTTGTATCAATCATCCAAATAAGCATATAAATATTATTGTTAGTGCAAAATTGCATCCCTCTATGACTTTTAGTTACAAAGACTTCACGTTACAAATTCCAAAAGGGTGTTCCAGAAATATCTTTGTTAAAAAGTAGGCGTGGTCATAAACCGATTTCAATAAATTTTTGCGTGTCTATTAACACATGTTATAAAAGTGCATAAACTAAGTTTCGTCATAATATCTCAGTTATTTGTCGAGTAATAGGCTCGTAGATTTCTTTGTATAAAAAGAGGCGGTGCCACGCCCATTTTATAAAATTTTTTTATTTTTTGTTTCCAGTCTATTGTAGAACTCATGTCACAAAATTTCAATGAATTATCTTTATATTTCACAGATATCGCTAAAAATGATTTTATTAGGTCACTTTATAATACCCATATATAAAAGTGGGCGTGGTCGTCAACCGATTTTGGTAATTTTTCGTCCACACATTTGGCTAAGTAAATATATCACGCGTACCAAATTTCATCGACATATCTTTAACGGTTTCTGAGTTATGGCTTATAAAACTTTCAATATTTGCCCCTTAATAAGTGGGCGTGGCACCGCCCATTTTCCAAAATTTTTATATTTTTTGTTTTACGTCCGTAGTTGGACTCGTGCCACAAAATTTCAGTGATAGATCTTTATATTTGACAGAGATATCGCTTAAAATGTTTTTATTAGGCCCCTTTATAGTTCCCATATATAAAAGTGGGTCAAACGATTTTTATAATTTTTCGCCAAAACATTTGTCTAAGTAAGCAAATTACGCGTACCAAATTTCATCGATATATCTTCAACGGTTTCTGAGTTATGACATATAAAACTTTCAATGTTTGACCCTTAATAAGTGGGCGTGGCACCGCCCATTTTCCAAAACTTCATCAAATTTCTTCATAAGGGCCTGAGCTCAATACGTGGGTAAAATTTTAGCACTCTAGCTATATTAGTGGCTGAGATACCAAATTTCCGATTTTTTCTATATAGGAAAAGTGGGCGTGGTCATGGTCCGATTTCGCCCATTTTCAATACCAACCGTCCCAGTCTCGATACCAACTTGCATTTCAAATTTCATCAAAATATCTCAATTTTTACGCGAGTTATCGTGCGTACGGACGGACGGACGGACATGGCTCAATCGATTTCTCTTTTCACCCTGATCATTTTGATATATATAAGTCCATATCTATCTCGATTATTTCATTATGTTACAATCCACCGTTATGAAATCAAAATTATAATACTCTGTGTACTAGTACAGCTGAGTATAAAAATTTGTTAATATTTATGCATGTAGTATGTATGTACACACAAATGCCTAGCTGGAAGCAGCATCTTGCGAAAAATGCTTACATATTGTAACAAGTATATAGAGGAATGCTAAAATCGATATACAAATTACATACTTTTCAGTGCTCATTCTTTATACCCAACTGGTATTTGTTTACCCATACGATGTTCAGATGTTAACAGTCAGTAATCATACATAGATACATATATATGTAGATCTATTTCGTTGAGGGTTGTACTGCGACCGCTAGGTCTATTGTAGCCTCTCCTCGAGCACATTATCTCATCTAACCCGAGCTCTTCCAGAAATCGAAGGATATCGCTCGGCATTAGAGACCGAATGTGTCCCTGACCTGGCCAAGACGTGCCCAGTAATCTTTCACACATAGGGGTGCTAGATGGTTAAATGTTCTAGAAAATTATTCGCCATATTCGTACGGTGGATTTTTTTTTGGTCCCTATAAGACGAGACGGCCTAATGTAAAAATTTATGTCTCTTTGAAATGTGCGATTTTCCTGTGAAATAAAAACTATTGTTTAATTAGCATATTTGTGTTTTTATTATTTATTTTAACTTCTTTATTTACATATGTGAATAATAATTACATTTTCATTTCGAAAATAAAATTACCTTTCCCCTTTGGATTGGATACAACTTTAAACTTACCCCCACCCCTTCCTCTAACCGGAAGAATAATTTATTGTAGAAACATCCAAAGATCGATTTGACGACGCCCTTGAAAACATTGGACATTGAGCTCGCTCCATAGAATTAGATGAGAAGTTTATATAGCATGTAAGAGATGATAGGAGAAAATTTAGTATTAGCTTAAAGTTTTCTAAGATTTTGAGTGGAATTTTGTTGTTTATAATGTATGAAGCAAAAAAAAAAAGAAAATTGAGAATATACTCTTGTCTAATATATTTAGTGGCCTCATTATTTAGATATATATATGTTTTTTTTTGCCATGAATAAAATGGAAAAAAGCGTTAAAATCGGTAGGTATTTAGGATATCTTTATATTAGACATTGTAAGGCGACTAATAGTGCTATTCTGGCAACTGTGTTTCCGAAAGTTAGCAAAGTTTTATTTATGAATTAAGTATCGTTGTCCCTACGGTAGTCCGCCTTTTTCGACTGCACTAAGTTTCTGTTGAGTATTTTCATTGTTACAACATCCATAACAACGACATTCAATATATATTTCCTAAATCTTGACATAATTTAGAAGCACTTTAAGGGCCGTTTACTCAACATCTGATTAATTTAATCGCTGGTTAGTTTGACGTAAATTGTATGGTGAGCTGTCAAATAAATTGCTTAACCGGACAAAAATCTGTGGTTAAGTGCTTAACCGGAGCTTGAGTAAACGGCCCTTAATGTCAAAAAGGCACCCCGACAGCTTGTCAAAATTTTGCTCTAAGGGTTGGCTAGTTGAAAACACCCAATACACATATGTACATACATTCGCCATATAAGTATATATTTAATTACCTGTGTTTCGAATAAAATATGAATTAACTTTTAACATTATACGCTATTACTCCATAAAATTTATTTTGATAAAATTAGAAGGATGCTAACATAAAATACATGTTCAATAAACTTATAGAATTTCATCTGAGTCATATTTTCTTGTATGTTAAATTTATATATAATTTTTTATAAAATATAATTTTCGTGGTTTTATTTTGTCCTTGCACTCTAGTTCATATTGTATATAAGATATTTATATAACATTTCGAAGTTTACGTAAGCATACAAATTGACAAAATGAATCAATAATATATGTATAAAACTATTTGAAACGGTGAACATTCTATATCTGCATTATTTTTTCTACAATCTATATATCGTCGCTGCGCCAACAAATTCAGTTATGTTTTTTTTCGATTTTTTTTTTATTACATATTTATTTAGCGCTATCCGCTAGCCACATTTCTGCATTTCCCGTTTTCTGATATCCTTCTTTGGTTAGAAGTTATCAAACACAGCTATATGCTCTCAGTAGTAGAAATGCTCTGTAAAATCAGTTATACATCTATTTTCGTATAATTGTTTTTTGATTTCAGGTTATTTTTGTGTAAAAAAATTATTTAAAACAAGCGTATGTGACCAATTTTCAAAATAGGAGGGGCACTGGTCAATTAAATAATGCATTTCCAAGCTATCGCTAATTGCATCGGACCCTAGCGAAGAATTGTATACACATATTTCACGATTTCTTACCCCCACTAGCAAATTTAAACAATTTGTAAAAAGAGCTATGTGCTGTAAAACGGCGCAAATGCTTCATGAGAAGTGGTTGGTCAAAATAAGTAAAAAAAAAATTGCACAAGTCTATTACATATGTGTAGTATCATTAGTTAACAATTCAAACTAGAAAAAATATTCTCTAGGATCACCAGAAAACGGTTTTTTGCTCTCCTGAAAAGTTGCTGAAAAACGTATAGCTCTTTTTGTTGGCGCAGCGACGATATGTAAATTATATTGGTCTGCATGAAACATACACACACATTTTGTATTCTATGGTATATACTATATACCATATGGAAGTTTTGCCTTTCAATTACTTATCACATTTTTTTTATAAAATAGTGAATATTTCGAAATAAATTTTGGACACAGTGTTAATATTAACGTGTATTCGATCTGTTTGATAGTTATAGAATATATATTACATGTATTCATGTATATGAGTAGAAGCATAATATAATATACATGTGTGGTTTTAGCAGAATGATCCCAATTCAAATTTCTGACCGCGTAATTTTACAAATTCCATCTGCACCTATTCATTACTTTATTTTACCCACAAATTGGGTTGACCTGCCACTTTATACTATGTAGCAGATGGACTTCTGTTAAAGTTTTTTCATGGCAGAAATGTGCTCGGCATTAATGAAATAAAATATGTTATCTTAATATGAAATAAGTAATAAGTACTTTTGTCGATTAGCTTAACTTTAGGTAATTTTTTACTCCGCATTTTCTGTAAAAAAAAGAATAGATGTAAATACAATACACATCTAGGACAATTTTTCATGAGGCTTTAATTTCTAAAAACTGTAATTTTGATATTGATTTCTCTTGTTGAATTCATTTACTCGTTTTTGAAACTCATGAAGAAATTCAGAACTAAAAAAAAACTTTAAAATATGAGCAAGTGATTTTTATTATAAATGTTTTTCTATTAAATACGAATAATTCCATATCTTATGATTATGTAATTAAATTCGACATTTGTTAAAATGGAATAATTTAGCTAGTTCCGGGTACAATGTTAAAAATTGAACTTAATTTGCATCGCATAAATAGAAATAATTTATTCAATAAATGACTCAGTGCATATAAAAAACCTTTCATTCCAAATGTTTCAAATACAATAGATATAAAGCATAAAATTATATACGGATAAATTACGGATAATACCTTTAATAAGATATGCAATGATATTTTTATTACAATTTCATCATAATGCAGATTTTACATACATACATACTAGATATGGACAATTATTTATAACATATTATTTGGACTTTCGATAAGCTTGTTACTTTTTAAATAAAATAATGCTCGCACAATGCAATGACCTATGAACGTATGTATTCGTGTAATAAGATAAGCCCTTCTTTCTGTATTTAAAACTATGCGGTTCTTCTAAATTGGATTCGTTATATGTACCTAAATTAAAAGAGAGTTAATTCAAAAAATTTAGTTACAGAATATTCACGTTTACTTAAGTAATACATGCATAATAAATTTATTTATACTTTTGTATGTAAAGTAAAAATAGTGAGTGGGAATGCAACTGTGATTTGCTTTACCAATCAAAAATTAGTGCGAGTTATTTGCACTACCATTCATCATTTAAAAGCAGGGGAAACCTATGATCGTACTTTAGTTACTAAGTGGACACCTTATTTTTTAACGGCAAGAAAGTTTATAGGATATTATACACATGAAATTAGGACATTTCTTAATCTTTATCCCTTCCTACCCACCTTTCCCTTTTCATTTCATTTTCCCACGCCCTTTTCCGTTCTGATTTAGCTTACTCGTCCTCCTCCCTTCCTCTTTCTTAAGGAAACGAGGTCTATATTAAATCCCTGCTCAGTACCTTTCATTTAAAACCAGTATCGTTTAAAAACTGTCCAGGGTTATCTCCGGTCCATGTTTGACTCATATCCGAAGTTTTGGTCTAGGCATCTCAGTGTAAGGAGCTCTATGACCTGATGAACACCTTTCATTTGGTGCCAATATTACCCAAAACCTTGCTTTGTCCCTCTGGGTCTGTATTCCGGGAAGTTTCAACTTTTCGAAAATTCTATATACCCTCGTTTATGTACTAATATCATATGAATCCACTGTGAAGATCGGTAGATTACTTTATAATAATAATACACTGGCGCTATTATAACTCTGACGAGTTTGATGGCCCTACTTCTCTCCCAATTGGAGGTGTGCTCCTTTTTCCTTTAGGTTTTTCTTACTAATTGGGTGGACCTACAGTTTTGTGCCGGCTCCGAACCCAATAACCCAATAATTGGGTTTTGATTAATTAGAAAAAATTTGTTGGTGTTTGTCCGGACTGCGGTTAGGTTAGGTTAGGTTAAAGTGGCTGCCCCTGTTCGTCCGAAAAACAGAGGCACACATAGGCCTGGCGGCCCGTTGTGATACCACGTGGAACTCTAGATTTTAAAATTCCCCTATTAGAGAGATTAGACGCCTATAAAACTGAACCACCTGGTTCGTTTCATATAGCGTAAGATGTCAGATACCTTTACGTCTTCGAGCTCCTCCAGACCCCCAAAGGAGTGTCTGTGGAGGCAAGCGTACCTAGAGTTAGACAGCGCGGGACAAGAGCATAGATAGTGTTCTACACTTTCTACCTCCTCCTCATCCCTGCAGCTGCGGCAGAAGTCGTTAGTAAGGAGACCCATGCGAGTACCATGGATTCCCATGAGGCAGTGACCCGTTATTATGCCGACCAAAGGGCCGATGTGGGGCCGACTGAGAAGAGCTACTGATCTAGACCTTGCATGGTCCAGTTTTGGCCATATTTGTCTGGAAATCAAACAAGTGGGTTCTTCAGCCCATCTGTCATTTGCTTGTTTTACAAAATAGGATCGAAGGTAGTTTTTACATGTATTAAGAGGAGGTGCCACCCAGCTGGTGGCCATCGTTGCTTCCAGGAGGGTTCCTTCCCTTGCCAACTCGTCCGCGGCGCAGTTTCCTGGGATATCACTGTGTCCTGGGACCCAAACGACGCTCAGGCTGCACCTTTCTGCAAGTTGGTTTAGGGCCTCCCTGCATTTAATGGTGACCCGCGATGTGGAGTCACTGCTCTGTAGAGATTTTATAGCCGCTTGACTATCGGAAAAGATTGTGACAGCTTTGCCTAAATGCAGTTGTCCTAGAAGGCGGGCTGCCTCCCAGATAGCAACCAGCTCCGCCTGAAAGACACTGCAATGGTCTGGCAGCCGTAGGCTAGCGTTCAGTTTGAAATCCTTAGAGAAGATTCCGCTGCCTACATTGCCATTTAGCTTAGAGCCGTCCGTAAAAATCGATGAAGTGTGGGGTAAGGGCCCAATCAAGTTTTCCCACTCTCTCCTCTCAGGGATTCTAGTGGAAAACTTGTTGTTCCAACATATAACAGGTGTTGTGTAGTCTAACTCAAAGTAGTTTTCTGGGACTGTTTTTAGTATTCGGGTGTGCCCAAATCTCCAGTCCCTCCAGGGCTTCACGGCGTTTAGTCTGGCCGCATTACAACTGGCAGTGTATTTGCCAAAAATATCAGTTGGGAGAAGAAAAAGAATAGTTTCTAGAGCTTTTGTGGGTGTAGATGGGAGGGCCCCACTTATGAGCATCATCGCTAGGCGCTGCACCTTAGTTGTCTTGTTTTTAACTGATTCAACCTCGAGTGCAGGCCACCACACGGTGACTGCGTAGAAAAGAATTGGACGTACTACTGCTGTGTAAATCCAGTGTACAATATTAGGCCTGAGTCCCCATCTTTTACCGATGGCGGACTTGCATGCATAGAGTGCCATAGTGGCTTTCCTGGATCTTTCCTCTACATTCCTCTTCCAGTTAAGCCTCCTATCCAGAATAACTCCGAGATATTTTACCTCGGTAGAGAGTTTGATGTTTACCCCGTTTAGACGAGGTGGATTAAAGTCGGGTATAGAATATTTTCGTGTAAATAGCACCATTTCAGTCTTCTCGGCGCTGACGCTTAGCCCGCTTTCCTTAGACCAGGTGTTTATAACATTAATCGCATTTTGCAACAAATCGCTAAGCACCGGGAGATACTTGCCTGTCGTGATCAAAGCAATATCGTCAGCATACGCAATGACCTGGCATCCCGTGTGCCGCAGTCGCACAAGCAGTGTATTCACTGTAAGGTTCCACAGTAAGGGAGAGAGAACTCCCCCTTGCGGGGTACCCCTGCTGGCAAATTTTGTGATAGAAGACGTCCCCATTGACGTTAGAATGGTCCTTCTCTTAAGTAAAGATTCGATGAAATTGACCAGATGCCGTTCCACCCCCACATTACGCAGGGCTTCCGTGACGGCTTCCGGGAGAACATTGTTAAAGGCTCCCTCTATATCTAGAAAGATGCCTAAAGTAAATTCTTTGAAGGCTAGTCCTTTCTCTATCTTTGATGTGATGGAGTGTAGGGCCGTCTCTACTGACTTGCCTTTAGAATATGCATGTTGATCTTGTGAAATTAGGTTCGGACTCACCGTCACTTTGATGTGGCGGTCTAATATCCTCTCTAAGATTTTAAGAAGGAAAGAGGTCAGACTTATTGGTCTGAAGTCCTTTGGATGGATAAGAGATGTTTTACCTGCTTTAGGTATAAAAATTACTTTAGCCTTAGTCCACTCCTTAGGAATATATGCCAGGGTTAGACAGGCTTTATATAAAGGAACAAGCAGAGGACTGATGATGTCAGTGGCTGCTTGTAGTTCGGCGGGAGAAATGTCATCCATTCCTGGTGATTTGAAGGGCTTGAAAGTTTTGATCGCCCAAGAGATTCTGCTGCAGTTTATAATGTGCTCAAGGCAGCTGTCTGTCCTTGGATTAAAGAGAGTACGATCTGGTTCTGCGGAGCATCCTGGGAAGTGAGTGGTTACCAGGGTGTCCAAAATTTCTTCGCTAGATGTGGCCCAGCCGCCCCCCCGCATTCGTATACAGCTGGGGGCCGTCGGGTTTTTCGAGAGGACTTTTCTTAGCCGGTTTCCCTCAGAAACTTCCTCGATATTATTTGTGAAGTCCTTCCAAGAGTTCCTTTTGGCTCTCTGGATTGACTTTTTAAAAGATTTTAAGGCTTCCTTATAGGCATGCCAATCACCGGTTTCCGGACTGCGGTTAGAACCCGAGACCTCTGGTATAGCAGGCGAGCACTCTACCCACTGCACCACAGCGGCCACTGATTACTTTGGAAGTCCAAAAAGGGCACACAGATACACACATTAATTTTTATATATTAGATATGTATATAAATGAAATAATTGCAGTTCGGAAAGCTATTCTTGAGAGCTTAATAGAAATACCAATAATTTGCAAATAGAGATATATACAAATGTGTACATATGCATGTACATATGTACATATATTATATATAAAAATAATCCATTTTAAAAATATACATTACCTCTTCCAATTATCGAAATTCCTAAGCGAAAACTTTTAGCGTCTGTAATTATTGTAAGAACCATTTGAGCCATTTTGTGTACTACGTTGATTGTTTTGCCCATAACTATTATATCCTTGCTGCTGGGGTTGTTGTTGCTGTTGTCCTCCGTTTGCTGTAATATAGAAATATACACAAAAATTAGGTTAGGTTAGGCATCTATTGCATATTTTTAGGTTAAACTTTCGTTTACATACATTTTATATACAGGTGAAACTAATAACAGTTTGTTAAAGAAAATAAATAATAGGTTAAAAAAACTAAAAAACACGCTTTAATCTTAAAAATCGTACTAAAAATTGAGAAATAATTTAATTAGAAACAAAATGATGAACGAAAATATAAGTATTTAAGGAAAAGCGTGGGGTGCTCAGTATGTCAAAAAATATTTAAAATCGGTGTTTTTTTACTAATAATTTTATTTTGACTTTTTTGAGATTTCATATATCGTACTCTTTAATTTCGCAACTAGGTATTTATATTTTTGTACTAGTTGTACGAATCGAATATTTTCATGTTCAAATATTATTGAGCACCCCCACGCTTTTCCTTAAATACTTATATTTTCGTTCATCATTTTGTTTCTAATTAAATTATTTCTCAATTTTTAGTACGATTTTTAAGATTAAAGCGTGTTTTTTAGTTTTTTTAACCTATTATTTATTTTTAACTTTTTAGTGAAATTTTTCATTAAAGGATGTTTTATGCGGACGCAAGAATAAAAGTAAAAAGAAGTCTGATGGGATGTGGTGTTCTCCGAAATAGATCTACATACATATGTATTTATAACTTCTACCAAAAATCCCAATATGCAGTGAAGTAAACTAGCTTATTATGCAATAATTTCCAAACCCTTTTATTCAAGGTTTTCCAAACTAGTTTGGAAATACAAAATTTCCCAAACGTTTTGTTATATTTTACAATCAGAAAGTGAAGAGAAGTTGAGGTGGAGCATTTGAAAAGAACAAAAAAAAAAAAAGAAACCTGATTGAATAAATTCGAATTTAGACAACAAATTTCCGAATACGTTTGTAGCGTAATGGTGAGGTATGCTGCCTACGGACCAAGGAGCTCAGGTTCAAGTCCCGTGTGGCGCATTTTTTTTTTTTTTTAATTTTATTTTTAGAGAAATTTTTTTCAGCTCACGTTTACAAAACATTGTATAAAAATTGCTTTCCAAACGTGAAATTCAATTATAGAATTAGGGTTCCTTTTCGTTGATTCAGCATCTACTATTAAATGAATTACAAACAAAACCAGTTCTTGCTTTGCATACGTATGTATGTACATGCGGCTGATTTCATTGCAAATACAACAAACCCAAAACAGAAAGCTACAACCTTCATTTTTTTTGAGTGAATTTATGCATTGAGTTTATCGCCATCGCTATGAGCGATCGCTGGCTGTTGTGCGTTAGTTCGCTCGCTATTTGAGTGGTTATACGTTTTTCTTTGAACATTTGTTTGTGATTTGAGAATAATGTATTTTTGAGCGTTCGTGAGTGAGTTTTTCCGTACCCTGAAAGCTTGTTACTTATTGGCTTATATACGGGAGTGAATTGAAATTCATAGAGGCTATTTTGAAGAAAGGTAACATAAAAGCCGCAATGAAGCATAAAATATAATGTTGAATGTCCTACTATATGATGCCGTTGGGCTGTTGATGTCATGTTTCGAATCCGGAGGAGAATACATAGGAATAATAGAGAGAACACAAAAAAGTGAATGTTTGAAAGATATAATTATTTAGTTAAATGTTACAACTTTTAGGATGGGATGAAGTTACATACATACATACATACAGGTGAAGCTAATAAAAGCGTGTTAAAAAAAGACTCAATAACGCAGTAACAACTAGTTATACAAACCATAATTTGAATTTGATGGTTGACCATATGGATGCATGCGACTAACATCATTTTGATTCGGTTTCTTGGGACCACCGCCATAATTTTGCTGATAGCCAGACCCAAGGCTGTTAGCTTGTGGTGGTTGTGGCGCCTGTTGCTGTGCCGGCAAGTTCCAATTTGGTGGGTCATTCGGAGTGGACGGAGCATTCGGTGGTGCAGCAGCTGCTGGAGCATTTGGATACCAATTGTTAGGTGCTACCGGTGGTACGGCTGCCGGTGGTGGTGCTGCAGGCCAACCATTTGCTGGTGGCATTGGCTGTTGTGGTCCATATTGTGGTGGATATGGTGTTGGATATTGTGGTGGATATTGGGGTGGTCCCCAGTAGTAATATGGAGGCTGTGGATATGGTCCTGGTGGACCTTGAGCTGCATAAGGTGGCATGGGTTGTTGGGGTGCTGGCGGCATTGTGCCATTTGTTTTATTATTATTGTTTGCCGTTTGTTGATCCTTATTGTAAACACATTTCTTAACATCAACGACGACATATTTTATTGTGTGAATTCTTTGTACTGCATGTAATGGGAATTGTTAAATTGTTAGAAAAAAAGAAAATTAATATGAAAAAAATTATTACGAAAAGTGAAAATACTTACGTATTGCTTTATCGACTGCGTCGTAGTCATCATATTCGATATAGCCAAAGCCTCTACGTTTTCCCGTATTTTTGTCAGTTAATATCTTCACCGATATAACATCACCAAATTGTTTGAAATATTCCTTTAAACTTTCTTCGTCATGATTATCTTTTAATCCTCCAACAAACAGTTTCCTAACTGAAACATTATTTTCCTTGGTTTCGCGTTCTGGCCGTGGGAGTGCACGTTTTGAATCGACAGCTCTACGTAAAAAGATACAGATTGAATATTAAGCTGTTGTTACTATTATAATATACATAATTTAATACACTGGCGCTATTATAACTCTGACGAGTTTTATGGCTGAGCCATATGGGAAGCAGCTCGTCGCCTGACAGATCTGCCAGACATAAATTCTATCAAAATCTTCTCTGACAGCCAAGCTGCCATAAAATCCTTACAGAGTAACAATACTACATCTATAGTTACAATGAAATGTAGGGAGTCTTTGAACAAACTAGCCGAAAGGTGCGACCTGAACGTCATTTGGGTTCCAGGTCATAGCAACGTTCGGGGCAACTGCATTGCAGATGAGTTAGCAAGGGAAGGCACAAGCTTGCAGGATATCACATCTGCGACATGGGTTGGCCCCCCGCTTAACTCATGCAAGCATTGGTTGAGATCTCGCTCCATTGAACAGGCTAACGCTAGATGGGCCAAGGAGTCAACTTGTGTGATTTCTAGGCAAATCTGGCCTAGACTGGATGAGGCTAGGTCTGTATCGGTGCTGCATCTGAATCGGCTCTCTATAGGTCCGCTGGTGGGACTTCTAACAGGCCATTGTCTTATGGGCACTCACGCCTCTCGCATGGGCCTATATAAAAACGACTTCTGCCGCAGCTGTAGGGACGTGGAGGAAATAGAGAGTGTTGAGCACTATCTATGCCACTGCCCCGCACTGTCGCTATCCAGGTACCGCTTCCTCCATAAACACTTTTTCGAGTGCCTGGCGGAGATGGAAAATGCAAGGACACTAGATTTTCTGCGCTTCATGAAACAAACGCGCTGGTTTAGCTTCACGGGCATCTAATCTTATCATACTTTTGAATCTAATTTTTCCGGAAAGGTTTGTAAATAGGGATAAGGAAGCTAGGGCTCCCTTGTGGTATCACAATGGGCCACCTCGGCCTAAGTGTGTCCCCGCTTTCATGAATTGCGGAGACAGCCACCTCAACCTAACCTAACCTTTATGGCTGAGCTTCTCTCCCAATTCGAGGTGTACTCCTTAACTATTCTTTTTCCTACGAATTGGGTGGACCTACAGTTTTACGCCGGCTCCGAACGGCGAATGCATTTTTTGTGAGAAGCTTTTTCGTGGCAGAAATACACTCGGAGGGTATGCCGCCCACGGCAGAGAGGTGACAGCTATTTATAAAAACCTAATAATTGGGTTTAAATTAATTATAAAAATTTGTTGGTGTTTGTCCGGACTGGGGTTAGAACCCGAGACCCCTGGCATAGCAGGCGAGCAGTCTACCCACTGCGGTCAGCGGCTGATACTATTACTTGTCTTAATTAACATAACGTACATATTTACATACATATGTACATATATCTACTTAAGGTAGATACCTACAATACAAAAAAGACATGTCCCTGGCATACGCTTTAATAACACTGGATCACAAAATGAAATTTTTTGTCTGTACTTTGGACGTGACCATCCTATCTATATGTAAAATCGGTCGCTGATTCCGAAAATCGGGCTCATTTTTATTTTTATTATGGCCGTTATTTGGCCAATGGCTCCACTTAATCCTGTATACCTCTTTAACGCAGTGAGCTATCTTCCTTGGAGTGACACTCAACGAAAGAAAATTAAATTTCCTTTTCATCCCTGCTACAACATTTTTCTGTAACTCTTATAGTTTCTGAAATATTGACGATTCAATTTGAATTTTTTCGATTTTTTACGATTTTTTGAAGAAAAAATTGACTTTGTCAGGCAATATCTTTTAAACCAATGTCTTCACCTTCGGTTTTACTCCTTTACATCAAGCTCCATTCTATTGGGAAAAATATAAGCTATCAACGAAGAAAATCCATGGTAAAATGGAAAAGTTATAGGCGATCAAGTAAATACATCCAACTCGCGCAATGCCTCTGCACGGGTATATTCTATGCATGTTATACCCGTAAATGGGCTTTTATCTACTGCGCTGCCAATGTGCTGCTACTGCAGATGTGTAGGTATTGGTATAACATGCATAGAATATACCCGTGCAGAGGCATTGCGCGACTTGGATGTATTTACTTGATCGCCTATAACTTTTCTATTTTACCATGGATTTTCTTCGTTGATAGCTTATCTTTTTCCCAATAGAATGGAGCTTCACGTAAAGGAGTAAAACCGAAGGTGAAGACATTGGTTTAAAAGATATTGCCTGACAAAGTCAATTTTTTCTTCAAAAAATCGTAAAAAATCGAAAAAATTCAAATTGAATCGTCAATATTTCAGAAACTATAAGAGTTACAGAAAAATGTTGTAGCAGGGATGAAAAGGAAATTTAATTTTCTTTCGTTGAGTGTCACTCCAAGGAAGATAGCTCACTGCGTTAAAGAGGTATACAGGATTAAGTGGAGCCATTGGCCAAATAACGGTAAATTGCCGATATCTCAAAAACCTTCCCATAGAATTAAAAATGAGCCCGATTTTCGGAATCAGCGACCGATTTTACATATAAATAGGATGGTCGCGTTCAGAGTATTTTTTGGCTGTAGAGCAGTGTAATTAATGTCAGACGGATTTCCAAAAATTAGTAATAAAATTTCTTGCATTTGTTTAAATAGCGAACACGTAAAATAATAAGTTTCACGACGTTTCAGTAGTTCTTTAAACCCACATTGCATAATCTTGCAGTTGTAATATAATGAACCAATTTCATTTATTTACAAACTACTGGGAATTTTTTAGTGAAACTTTCAGGAAATATTAGCCGTTTTCGATTCACATTTTCTCTGCTCGCTATAAATTTCTATCTGCCAAATTTATATGTGAATGATAGCGAGCAGAGGGAAATTTTTATCGACAAGTTAGCGAGTATGGCTACTACTCATTGGGCCGTATTAATAAAAACCAAGCAAATGCTTTTACTCAAAATTTTTAAAATTTGACATTAATTTGCATGAACCAAATTTCAAAACTTGAGTAAAAGGTCTGAAATCTTAAGCAAAAGCAAATGCTTGGCTTTTATTAATATGGCCCATTATGGATTCAAACATTTTTGTTCGATCCGACCTCGCTTGTGTGATGGCGAATCGAAAACGACAATTCTGTATATGATAATTCATCGAATTTGAACACTTTCAATTATTATTAAATTATAATTGTCGTTTTCGATTCGCCATCACACAAGCGAGGTCGGATCGAACAAAAATGTTTGAACCCATAATGAGTAGTAGACATACTCGCTAACTGGTCGATAAAAATGTCCCTCTGCTCGCTAGCATTCACATATAAATTTGACAGAAGGAAATTTATAGCCAGCAGAGAAATTGTGAATCGAAAGCGGCTAATATTTAAGTTCTCCAGAAAGAGAATTCTGTCGGCTGAGGGTTATTTTGTTAAAGCGCGGCCGAAGGCCGCTAACGCAAAAGGTTTTCTACACATACATTACTTTAACAAGGAATATCTCCTGAACTATAAGCGTCCGGCGGGTGGGACTTGGTTTTTTTTTTTGTGATCTGTAGGAACATCCCTACCATGTTGAGTAAAAGTAATTTTTATCGGATCGTGTTTTTGGCGCTAAGTACGTATATCGATGCCTTACTTTCTCAACCTCGTATCTTAAAAAAATGCGATTTTGAGATTTTCATATCAAACGATACCTATTTTTCTGTTCTATAACTGCAACAAATTCCTATCTTAATAGATTGTGTCTATAGCAAAAAAAAAAAAATAGGAATAAATATCTTGGTATCTCAATCAATGCTTTTTCATAACTGCGTCAAACTCTTATCTTAATATACATGTATATTTAAAGGCGTATTAATCGTTTTGTCATCCCCCGTCCGTTCGTCTGTAAACACCCTAACTCGCTCAAAAATTGAGATTGGGACGGTTGGTATTGAAAATGGGCGAAATTGGACCATGACCACGCCCACTTTTCCTATATAGAAAAAGTCGGAAATTTGGTATCTCAGCCACTAATATAGCTAGAGCGATGAAATTTTACCCACGTGTTGTTTTGGAAAATGGGCGGTGCCACGCCCACTTATTAAGTGTCAACTATTGAAAGTTTTACTGTAAAACTTTTACAAGCCCCAACTCGGAAGATATATCGTAGCAGATATATCGATGAAATTTGGTATGCGTGATTTACTTACTTAGGTAGACTTTTGGAGGAAAAATTGTCAAAATCGGTGGACGGCCACGCCCACTTTTATATATGTGTATTGTAAAGTGACCTAATAAAAACATTTTAAGCGACATCTCTGTCAAATATAAAGATCTATCACTGAAATTTTGCGGCAGGAGTCCAACTACGGACAAAAAACACAAAAATTTTGGAAAATGGGCGGTGCCACGCCTACTTATTACGGGAAAACATTGAAAGTTATATGAGTCATAACTCAGAAACCGTTGAAGATATAGCGATGAAATTTATTACGCGTGATATACTTATCTCCATCACGTTGGTCTCCTTGTCGTTGGGGATGGGGCTTAAATGGGGACCAGGGTGAATTCCCCTTGAGGGACCTGCCCTGTCTCTCCATGAACTAAGAGGGAAGCTCCGTATGGTACCCTTGGGCGCATCCTGCCTATCGCGGCAAGCAGGTTGTATCCCAGGTGTCCCATGCGGAGATCACCGCACCAACACACACACAAAAACCCCCTAATCCAGGGTGTTATGCGTTTCCGTGCCCATTGGATGGTTTGCAGTCAGGGGTAACCGACTGTATTCTTACGGAGCCTCCCGGATACCGGTCCACCTCCGGGAGTAACGGTGGACTTGCTGCGGTAAGGGGCTCTACCGTAGTCGACCGTTCCCTTTCCCCCTTTCCTTACTTCAGGTCGCCGAAAGGTCTCGTCTCAGTAGGCGACCGCACAAAACAGAAATAAAATGAATAAAAAACAAATAGCCTCGGATCCCTGCACGGGTAACGATGCCGCCGTTGGACTTGGCGATAAAGTAGTAACCAACCCCTCGGGTACCGCTAAGACGGCGCCGAGCGGGCCTTCACGGCCCACATCACAACTTCGACCACCTATGCAAGCAGGCAGGAAGACTAAACCCCTTGAGGGTAAGCCGACTACTGCCGTCAAAGCTGGTACAGCTAAGCCCCTTGAGGGAAAGCAACCACCAGCTGAGCGGGCACGGGTGGTCTCCCCAATCCCTCAACCGGGCACCTCTGAACGGCAGGCAGTGGAGAGCAGCACCAAGTCCTCCACGGACGAAGTGCAAGCCCCTGCTCCTGCCAGGGACTCTCTTACCAAGCCCGCTGAACACCCCGAGTGTTCTAAGGCTAGTAAGAGGATTCCGATGTCGGTGCGCAGCCAGCGAAATGTTCGCAGCGCCGCCAAAATCGTAGAGAGGACTAAAAATCTTCCCTACGACAAATTGACGGCGGAGCAGAAGAGTTCGTTGGTTTGGGCAAAGAAGATTCTCGCTGCCAAACAGGCTAAAGCGACTTCCGGTCCGACAATCACCCCCCAGTCTGGTCCCTCGACATCTAAACAGGCACTGACCTCAAAGAGACCCCGATCTCTAGAGAACGCTTCGAACGTTCCAAAGAGGCACAGGCCTTCGAACACTCCTCCTGCCCTGACCAAAACTTTCAGCGAGGCGGCGAAAGCCACCTTAACGCTGGCAGTTATGGACCGCGGCCACCCGGACGGGAACCTGTCCCCGGAAAAGTGGAAGATGATCCTCATAGGTCTTCTCAGGAACTATGAGGAGCTTCTGGACCGTTTTCCGGGGCCTCCTCCTGATATCCGGGATGGCGGATGGCATCAGGGCAGAATAAAGCTCGTAACATGCGCAGATGAGCGCTCGTACGAGCTTTATAAACTGGCTATGTCCGAGGTGGGTGAGCTGTGGCCCGGGTCTGACTTGGTTGCGGTCAGTAAGGAAGAAATTCCGAACAGACCGAGAGCCTGGGTCTGGGTCCCGGCTGAGCCATCTGATCCGGATAAAATTCTGAGGATCATCTCTCGCTCCAACGCGGAAATGCCCACAAGCGATTGGAGGGTAGTACGTGTTGGTGAAGTGAGGGAGATGCAACGCCAGGTTGGGCTTGTCATAAGCGAGGCGTCTCTCCCGTGGATTGAGAAGCGAGGTGGTACAATCCGCTACGGCCTTTTTACCATCACGCCGAAAATCAGAAGGGATGATCCCCAGAAGGAGGATGAATTGGTAGCCGACGAGGACAACCCTGGTCTTCCGAGCCTTGGGGCTGAGGGCAGCGCCTTGAGCGCACCCGATGCAACACCTCGAGTGGACATGGGGCCGCTAATGAACGGGCAGACAGCACTCTGGACTCCGAGAGCGATACGTTCTCGGTGTCTGAGTTGGTAGGCCCGTTCTACAACATGCTCGACGAATGCACGCTGCTGGATTCGGATCCGGAGGAGGCCGACTTTGACTCCACAGTCATTGAGGTCTCCGAAGGAGCGGGTACAGTAGCGGCGGACGTCGAGATGCATTCCGACGACCAAAATGATGCAGGTACTGCAAATTAACCTGCATCACTCCAAAGCAGCTTCGGCTGCACTACTCTTACGTCTCAGCAAGACTGCTGAGGCGATCGTTCTGGTCCAGGAGCCTTGGGTCGTTGGATCCAGGGTCTGTGGCCTCAAATCTGGGGACTACCATGTGGTGGCAGCACCTGCGACAGGTAGGACCAGATCATTTATTCTAATACACAAAACTCTTTCCTAATTTATGGTATCTCTTTTCAGCGACGAAGATATGGTCTGCATCAGCCTCGAGCTGAAAGGTAAACCGATATGGGTCGCCTCTGCTTATTTGGCGTATGACCGCCCCATTTCTGGGCAAGATCGGCTACTTGGTGCGGTTAAGGAAGCCGAACGTTTAGGGCTCCAACTGCTGATAGGGGCCGATGCCAATGCCCACCACACAACATGGGGCTCATCGGATGTAAACGCGAGGGGTGAGTCTCTTTTTGATTTTATTATATCTAATAATTTATCTATATGTAACTCTGGAGGCAAACCTATTTTTGTCACCGCAAACAGGAGTGAGGTACTTGATATCACTCTGGTCACAGGCCCGCTCTCTGACTATGTCAAGGAATGGCAGGTGTCCGGAGAAAACTCCTTCTCTGATCATATGTATATAACTTTTAATCTACTCTTGAGACCTCCGCTTAGAGCGGGATACAGGAACAGGAGGCGTACGGATTGGGCTCTGTTTAATCAGAAACTGTCTGCTACGCTCCTTGAGCACGCTTCTCTCGGTATGTTAAGCCTACCGTTAACAACTGATGAAGCGCCTATCTCCAATAACGGGTCTGTTTCTCTCGGTGTGCTGGACACATCGTCAAAAATCGATGAAGCAGTTGACTTTGTTACTAAATCCTGTAACGCTGCTTTCAAGAGTGCCTGCCCGGAGGTCATAGTTCGGGGTAAAAAGAAACCTTATTGGTGGAACCCGGAGATCTCCAAGCTTCGGCTTAACAGCAGAAAACTCTTCAACCAGGCGAAAACAACTGACAACTGGCAAGCCTACAAGGATGCCTTAAAAATTTTCAAGAAGTCGATCCAAAGAGCTAAAAGAGACTCATGGAAAAACTTCGCTAGCGACATAGAAGAAATCTCCCAGTTCCCCCAAGCTGTATCCGAATGCAAAATGGGGACTGGGCCACATCTAGTACTGATATTCTGAACACCCTGGCCACCACACACTTCCCAGGGTGCACCTCGGAACCTTATAGAACCTACTCTAACCCCAGGACATCTAATGACCTGGAGCACATAATTACTAACAGAAGGGTAAAATGGGCAATTAAATCCTTCAAACCCTTCAAATCTCCGGGAATAGATGGGATCTTTCCTGCTGAATTACAGGCAGCAAGTGATACTCTAATCCCTCTACTTGTTCCTATCTATAAAGCCTGCCTCAACCTGTCATACATTCCTCTAGAATGGACTAAGGCGAAGGTGATCTTTATTCCTAAAGGGGGCAGAGCCTCCTACAGCAGCTCAAAGGATTTCAGGCCGATAAGCCTGACCTCTTTTCTACTCAAAGTTCTTGAGAGATTGCTGGATGTCTATATCAGGCTCCGTGCGAATACTCTATCTCCTTTTCAACACGCTTATTCCAAAGGCAAGTCCGTAGAGACTGCTCTACACGCTATCACTTCCAAGATAGAAAAGGGGCTAGCCTTTAAGGAATTCACACTGGGCATCTTTCTCGACATAGAAGGAGCTTTCAACAATGTTCTACCGGGAGCCGTTACCACCGCCCTACGGGACTTGGAGGTAGAGGAGGCTCTCGTGAGGTTTGTCGAACTTCTTCTTAGTAGAAGAGCCATTATTTCTGAAATGGGTAATTCATCGATAACTAGGTATGCCAACAGGGGACACCCCAGGGTGGAGTTTTGTCTCCTCTGCTTTGGAACCTAACGGTGAACACCCTGCTCTCTAAACTTCAGCACACGGGCTGCCAGGTCATTGCGTACGCCGATGACATCGCCCTGACAGCGACTGGCAAGCATATACCGGTGCTGAGCGACCTTTTGCAAAATGCACTCAACATTGTAAAAACCTGGTCTCTGAAATGCGGGCTCAGTGTCAGCTCTGAGAAAACGGAAATGGTTCTGTTTACCCGCAAACATAAGATACCTGAATTCAAACCTCCGTCCATAAATGGGAAGGAGATTAAACTCTCTACCGAGGTTAAATACCTTGGTGTTATTCTAGACAGAAAACTAAACTGGAAACGGAACGTAGAAGTACGATCCCAAAAAGCCATGTTAGCACTTTACGCATGTAAATCAGCGATAGGCAAGAGATGGGGGCTTAACCCCCAAATCGTCCATTGGCTGTACACAGCGGTAGTGCGACCTATTCTCTTCTATGCAGTCACCATATGGTGGCTAGCACTGGAACTCGAAACCAATAAGAGCAAATTAAATAGAGTGCAGCGAATGGCTTCCATGCTTATTAGCGGAGCCCTTCCCTCCACCCCAACTAAAGCTCTCGAAACCATCCTATTTCTTCTCCCCACGGATATACAGGGGAAACTCATTGCCAGCTGCAACGCGGCAAGGCTCAATGCAACCGAACCCTGGAGGGACACCAGATTCGGGCACGCTCAAATTCTTAGTAACGTCCCTGCCAATTTTCTAAAGCTGGACTATGCAATACCAGCCTTTTGTTGGGATAACAAATTCTCCACAAGAATCCCGGAGAGGAGCGAGTGGAAGAACTTAGGGGATCCCGACCCTAATACACTGCACCTTTACACGGACGGCTCTAAATTGAACAATAGAGTTGGAAGTGGGTTTTTCTGCGAAAAGCTTCATCTGAAAGTAAGTTTGCGCCTACCTGATCACTGCAGCGTCTATCAGGCTGAGCTCATAGCCATATGGGAAGCAGCTCGTCGCCTGACAGATCTGCCAGACATATATTCTATCAAAATCTTCTCTGACAGCCAAGCTGCCATAAAATCCTTACAGAGTAACAATACTACATCTATAGTTGCAATGAAATGTAGGGAGTCTTTGAACAAACTAGCCGAAAGGTGCGACCTGAACGTCATTTGGGTTCCAGGCCATAGCAACGTTCGGGGCAACTGCATTGCAGATGAGTTAGCAAGGGAAGGCACAAGTTTGCAGGATATCACATCTGCGACATGGGTTGGCCCCCCGCTTAACTCATGCAAGCATTGGTTGAGATTTCGCTCCATTGAACAGGCTAACGCTAGATGGGCCAAGGAGTCAACTTGTGTGATTTCTAGGCAAATCTGGCCTAGACTGGATGAGGCTAGGTCTGTATCGGTGCTGCATCTGAATCGGCTCTCTATAGGTCCGCTGGTGGGACTTCTAACAGGCCATTGTAGAGATGAGCGAAACTGCGATTTTTCGATATCTGTGATTTCGGTGATTGCTATTTTTAAATCACTGTGATTTTAAACTGCTATTGCGATTGCATGGACTGGTATAAAATCATCAGTTACCGGTAGAGATTAATTTTGCGTTTTCTGAGCGACCTGTCTTTATTTTATGTTAACAAAATGATAGCAATAACAACGTATTCCGCAGTAATATCGCTGTTTGTAAATATTTTTCAAAGACAAATTGTAAATTCAATAATTTTTTTTTCTTATATTTCTATATATGTACGTATCAGGGTTTGAATTTGCTTGCTGCAAAACAGCAATAGCCGGTGTTTTTTGCTTATTGCTGAATTCAGCCGAGCCAAAAACCAAAACACGAATCATTCGCTTCAGTTTTCAGCTGAGCCGTGTTTGCTTGTATAGTTAAGCCAAGCAACTCAATTTGAGAGGGTTGCTTTTACTTCCAGCAATTAGTTGAGTGGTAAATTTTTGCTTACAGTTGCTTATTTTGCTGAAACTAGTTTTTAAGCAGAATTCAACATGAAAAGATGTTTACAAATGGACATACATACATATTATGTGTACATACATACATTCATAAGTAAATATGTATAAAAAATCGAAATATGCGTAAACAAATCGTTTCAGCAAAATAAGCAAAAGCAGAAAAAATGAAAAGACACAACTAATTGCTGGAAGTAAAATGAAATCCTCCTAATCGCGTTGCTTTGCTTAACTATACAAGCAAACACGGCTCATTTTTTACTCGGCTGGCCGAGTTTGCTAATTTACTTTTTCGTTAGTTGCGGTAATACATGCTCAAAAATTTAGCGAAATCGGTTTATGACCACGCCTACTTTTCAACAAAGATATTTCTGGAAAACCCTTTAGGAATTTGTAACGTGATATCTGTAGGGTTAATTTAACTTTGTTTTTTTATTGATCTTGTTGATCATGATTTCTATTGTGAAATTTGAAATACATAACTTCAAAAATTTTCTTCAGAGAATTTTTGAAATTTAAACAATAAACAACGAATTTTGTTAACGTATAATTTTAAATAAAATTATTAAAAAAAATAAATATATATGGAATTTTAATTACCATATTTGGCGATCCTGCTTATCTTCAATCAAAATCAGCTACCTACAACAAAATAAATATTCTGCAACTAAACATTTTAACGATTTTTTGATGCAATTCAATAAATATTGACGATCACCCGCTGCTGTATAATATTGATCAATTCCGAACAATTTAGCAACAAATACATTCAATTTCGATTCACAACTTCAATCAATCGGCTCATCCTATACTACTTATATGGTGAAATCACATTTGCATTGAAATACAATATTATAATATCTTTGTAACTAGAAGTCATAAAGGAATGAAATATTGCACAAAGAATAATATTCACATGCTTAGTTGGATGACTGATAAAATTTTTGAAAATGGGCGTGGTTACGCCTATTTTATGCAGCACTCGCTTTATATAAATCACACCGTATTTCCCTCAAACGCAAACAAACAATGAAAGCATACAGCTGAGTATCTAATGTTCGATTCCACTCGAAGTTAGGCTTCCTTACTTGTTTTTTTTTTTTATAATATCCTCTAACAAATAAAACTTTGAATTTAAGCAAAATATTGTTTTTATTTAATAGTTTTGAAGTATCTTCGCTGTATGCATATAAGTGCAGCAAACGAGTAACTTATAAATCAAGTTTCAAAAATGAAATTATCGTTAATGCAGAAAACTCGTATCTTAAAAATAAACAGTTTTTTTTGTTTCCTGAAGTTTCCTTATTTAAGATACGAGGTTAAGAAAGTAAGGCATCGATATGGGGGTTTCAGAAAGGTGAGTTTATATGAATTTGCTGTATAATCTTATTTATAAATAAATAAATCGTCGTACCATACGAAAACTAACATATTTAAAATTTCTGGCGAAAGCTATCAATAAAAAAATTCTGTACGAAAAGTAGAACATTTGGCTTTTGGCCGACGAAAAGTAATAAAATCGAGTTTTGGCTGACGAAAAGTAATAAAATCGACTTTTGGCTGACGAAAAGTATCAGTAATTATATACTGTTTTTACATTAAAATTGTTGTTGTTTAAACAAAATTGATAGTTTTCGTCAGCCAAAAGTGGATTTTATTACTTTTCGTCAGCCGAAACTCGATTTTATTACTTTTCGTCGGCCAAAACTTGAACTTTTTACTTTTCGTCAGCCACAAAAAATCTGATGTTAGTTTTCGTATGGTACGACGAAATATGATTTCTACTTACTTGCCATCTATAATATGTGGTCGATTATTTTGTGCCTCATCAACGCTGGCCGCCTTCACGTATGTAATGAAACCGAAGCCTTTCGACCGTTTTGTGGCTGGGTCGCGCATAACCACAGCATCCACAATGGATCCCCATTTGGCGTAAAAATTCCCAAGACTTTCCTCAGTTGTTGCAGGCGATAAACCACCGATAAAAAGTTTTCGCAAATGTTCCAACTCACAAATTTCATTCTAAAAAATCAATTTTTATTATTAAATAAGTTAAGCTATATTTTTTTCTTTTCCACAAGATACATGCATAGATACATCCTTATATACACGAATTAACACCTTAGAAAAATCAATAGAACACTTACTTCATTCCCTTGCTGGGCGTTATTTGACGAATAATTTTCTTTTTTCATTCTTGAATCTATTTTCAAGCTATTTCTTTTTAATACAAATAACTTTTTACAAATTGAATACAAAGTAGTTGCAGACCGCAATCTAAAAACAATTTCCAGCTGTGTACACTGAAATAAAGTGACGGATGTTTGCAATGTTAGCTGCAGTTGTATTAAATTAATGCTGCCATATTTTCTGGAATACGGTATTCAGCCGATGGGGGATCTGTGCTGGAATTCTGTAACTTATTTTGCGACCGATAATCGCAAAATCTAAGGCACTCTGCACACGGAGCGTACTGCTTTAGACGCGTATTAGATACTACAGACGAAAGCTGTACGCTTTGATGTCGCGCACGTATATTTCAATTGAGGGCTGCACACGAGTCGTCAGCTTCATGCATTCGTCAAAGTATGCTAGCTACATGTCGCTTGGCGTAAAGCAGTGCTGGTAGCTAGGCGTACTACGCTTAGAAAACAGGAAGAAGAAGATGTTTGTTTACATTTTTCCACTTGGTGGAATTTATGAAAGCAGTAAAATTTGTGTAAAAAATCGGAAATAATGAGTGTATAATGAAAGAAAATTGAAGATTCCGTAAAATTTTTCATCTTTTCTATTTAAAGCTTCGAAATTTAAAGCAAATGCCGTATTATTAATTTGTTTGTTCGTTTTGTGCAGCGAAGTTTCATGTCGCTTCGTGTGCAGATATTGAGACGTAGGGAAATCGACGCTACATAAAATGTCTCGTACGCGTCTATGACGATACGCCTCGTGTGCAGAGTGCCTAACAGACACAAAAATTTCCCTCGATACCTCTGCGATGATTATCGGAAACATCTGTCAAAATATATTATAGAAATCGACCGAAAAATCGTACAGAATAGCATAATCGCAAATTTACGACACCGATCCGAAAATTGTCGCAAATTGGTTACAGAATCTGAATTCGCTTGGATTTTGACATTACCCTCTATCTTTGCATATAAAAAAAAGTAGTTTCCTTGGGCAGATCTAGAAAGGTAGGCCCGGAGGCGAATTCAGAAATTTGCCATGTATTTTGTTATTGTAATTGGTAGAGTGTAATGTCAAAATGATATTTCGCCATGGTTAAAATCTGAATTCGCTGGGGGCTCATCCATTCCTATTGGCCATGGGGCCATATTAATAAAATCCAAGCAAATACTTTTACTCAAAATTCAGAAATTTGACATTAATTTGTATAAATTTCAAAATTTGAGTAAAGGTCAGAAATCTTAAGCAAAAGCTAATGCTTGGCTTTTATTAATATGACCCATGATATGAATTTGCTTGGATTTTGAAATTACACTCTACCTTTTCATATAAAAAAAGTAGTTTCTGAATTCGCCACCGGGCCTACCTTCCTAGATCTGCCTTGATATTGATTGAAATGTTTTGGACGGCTCTAAAACCGGGTTAAAATTATTTTCAATTAGCTTCTTAGTTACATATCGCACGTTTTATGCAATAGGGATTTAACTCAAAAATTTTTTTTTGGGAAAACGCAAATAAAGTTTTATAATTTCAAATAGTTTCCTTCTACGGCTTACTACAAAATCACTTTTATTTCCGCCATTTATATCTTTTTGAGTATTTTATAAGACTAGACTCAAAGACACTACCCAGTTATTGAAATATATGGCAAAATCCCAGAAATCGAAAATTTCGAGTTAAATCCCTATTGCATAAAACGGGCGATATGTATATTCTTGCTAGAGTACAGAATCCATTTATACAGGTCGGCTCCACGGTATATATTTTGAGACGGTAATGCCAGTAAGCGGAAATGTCAAATACTGCTTACGTCACAGGACCAATAAAGCCGCGAACAACCAAACAAACAGCTGTGCCAATTGCAAAAGGAAATTACGTATGAGGACCTGATACTTTTTTCTAAAACCGAAAGAAATATGGCGGCCAGCGAACTGACATGACCTTTTAATTGGATCATGGGTCGGCTCTTTAGATCAGCTGACTTCTTCTTCTTCAACAGCCATCCAATTTCTCTAGTTCTGCATATTCTATACATGCATTCATACTTAGATAGATAGATTTTATTGAGGATTGTACTGCGACCACTAGATCTATTGTACCCTCTTCTTGATTACATTACCTCATCTAACCAGAGCTCCTCCAGAAATCGAAGAATATCGCTCGGCTTTAGAGACTGAATGTGTCCCTGACCTGGCCAAGGCGTGCCCAGGAATCTTTCACGCTTCCTTGCAATGGCATCGCATTCATGTTTACTATTGGTCAAAATTTTCGTTCTCTGAGTTTCCCTATCATTCGCTCGTGAGCTGAATGTCAAATTATTTCGTTCTCCTTTCAGTTTTTACATTCAGTTCACGGCGTGTGTATGTATCATGGACCGAACTGTTAAATTGGCCTTGCTCATAACCTAACTATAGAAGGTCCATGCAAGGGAGAGTAGCTCTTCTTCAGCGTATTTGCAGCTTATGTCAAACTGTCGTCTTTTGTTTTGATTTTGCATTCTTGCACGTGTTTTTCGTGGAAATAGCTTGTGTGTTCGCTCGCATTTTCTCTGCTTTTGACATTCTTGAAACACACCATCTAACTGTAATCACCTATTTTGCTTCACATAGGAGGACCTGTATAGATTGGTCTTGGCCTTGCTAGAGTATTTTTATTATTTAAAATGCCTGATGCGCGGAACACAAATGCGACGGGTCAACGAGTAGTGAACAGCTGATATTTTCCGTCGGAAAATCCGTCCGGGCACACAGAATTGTGGTGGAAACTGATTTGACACAGGATCCACTAAATAATGGTAGTCGCAAATGGATTAATGCCAAACATGTGCACTCTTGTGTCAAAAGGCACAACAACAAACCAACAGTCGACCAAGAAGAGGAAGCATGTTTTGATGTGGTATGACCATCACCCTTATTACGGTTGTCGTCGTCGACACTCACTCGACGGTGTCGGCGAAGACTTATAAAAATCGGTATTACGTATGGTAAAGTCGATAACTTGTGACAACTATCGAAAAATATTTGGTATCAGCTAAGAGCCTATACACACTTGCGACTCAATCGATTTAGTCGAATGTTGATTTGCATGGGAATGTATGGAAGCATTCACACTACATTCAATTAGTCGTACAACTGAAACAGTTGGATATGCAGCCCAATTTCATTCCAACTGAAACAGTTGGACAACTGCTTGATCAGCAAGGCGCCCTTCTACGTATTCACACTAGAGACAATTTAGGCACTCTGCACACGGAGCGTACTGCTTTAGACGCGTATTAGATACTACAGACGAAAGCTGTACGCTTTGATGTCGCGCACGTATATTTCAATTGAGGGCTGCACACGAGTCGTCAGCTTCATGCATTCGTCAAAGTATGCTGGCTACATGTCGCTTGGCGTAAAGCAGTGCTGGTAGCTAGGCGTACTACGCTTAGAAAAGAGGAAGAAGAAGATGTTTGTTTACATTTTTCCACTTGGTGGAATTTATGAAAGCAGTAAAATTTGTGTAAAAAATCGGAAAAAATTAGTGTATAATTAAAGAAAATGGAAGATTCCGTAAAATTTTTTATCTTTTCTATTTAAAGCTTCGAAATTTAAAGCAAATACCGTATTATTAATTTGTTTGTTTGTTTTGTGCAGCGAAGTTTCATGTCGCTTCGTGTGCAGATCTTGAGGCGTAGAGAAATCGACGCTACATGAAATGTCTCGTACGCGTCTATGACGATACGCCTCGTGTGCAGAGTGCCTTAGTCGAACGACTACAACAACAACAGTGATATTCGTAGTGGAAAGAGTTGCCATGCTGACAGCACTACTTTTATTTCACTTTTGGTAAATTGCAGAGATTGAATATTTCAATTAATATTTTCAAAATGTTAAAAAAAAAAACAAAAGGTATTAACTAGAATTATCTAACTAAGGATATTTACTTCCGTTTTCATGTGTTTCTTGATATTGTTGTTCTCTTCAAATATGTCATTAATCGCATTTTAAAATAGAAATAATGAAAATGAAATTGCATGGAAATTATTAAGGGTCTTCATCTAAAGTGATAAACTGCTGGTAAATGGGGTAAACTGATAAAATAATAATTGTGATAAATTATCTGTCAAAATTTGTATGAAAATATTTTTAAGCAAAGTTTATCACTTTACCGAACGATTTTCTTGCGTAAATTTATAAATTTCGGTAAAATTTAAGTCGGACACACTGTCAGTTTTACTTTTTCAATTCAAAAGAGGAAATTGTGCTTTCTTTCGGCATTTTAGTACGAATTATTAAAACAATTTTTACAAAAATGTGATGCATTTTTTGTTTATTTTATTGGGTTTTTTATTTATTAATCAAGTTGACATTGACAGCTGACAAGAGTTTAAACAATTATTTACCAAGGTGCGTTCATGTAAAAATGCGGATAAACTGATAAATTTTAACAATTTAATACTTTATCACTTTAGATTAAGACCACTATTAATGGCTAATTTTTACTATTTTTCCGTTTCTTGGACTTCTGTTCGTTTCGTTCTTTATGAGCGTAATTCCTTCCGTTTTTCTCTTTTCATTTACTTGACAGCTAGTTGCTAGTTTAATAAGAAAGAAAGCTAAACAATGTATGCACTTTTTGTTTATTTTATTATTTTTTATTTATTAATCAAGTTGACAGATGACAAGAAGGTGCTTTCATGTAAGAATGTAGATAAAGTGATAAAAGCAATTTAATAATTCATCACTTTATACGAAGACCACTAATGTAAAATTTGCTGTGTAAAATGTGAACATTGGCAACACTATGTCATTGTCAATCACCCGACTATTTAGTCTCAAGTGTGAATAGCTGCCACCGATTCGACTAAATAGTTGGCGTAGTGTGAATACAACAGCCCAATTCGATCAAATCGATTGAGTCGCAAGTGTGTATAGGCTCTTGCGCTGGTTATAATAGCCGGGACGGGACGGAAGCCGTACCGATATAGAACGGTGACAAACATAAGGTAGTTATAATAGTGCGTTAACTGCCGTCTTTGACATTTGCCACAGCTGTAAATATTGTGCTTTATTTGCCAATTTAAAACAGAAAACTTCCAATTTGTTGGTGATTCCATAACGACTTTCGTCAAATTCGCTAATTTTTATATTATAAAATGTAAAAAAATTTTTTGCTAACGGCATTATGTTCTGTCACTGCAAAGAGAACTGTCAAATTGCCGTAAGAATACGGAAGAAATCTAAAATCAACAGATGCTTAGGGTTGTCGCCGTTTTCTACCGTTCATTATAATCATTCGCATGCCTTTCACATACACTAGATATTAAAGTGACAGCTCCATCCGTTGCGTTACGGCTATTATAACCAGCGAGTCTAAGTCGACGTCGACGGTCACTCGTTGCCATTTTCGTCGACGCTGCGTTTAATGGTGACAAGAAAATTTAGTATGTATGCATTTTTGTTTTTAAAATTTTATTACGGGAGTGCTAAAATTAGTAGAACTAACATCCGCAGAATATTTCCTGCTAGCTTCATTGAAAAACACACTAGTTTAAAAATAAATTCGGTGAGCGCACATACCGAAGCCGACCCAAAGGTTTTCAATGCGGTACGATACCAACTAATTTTTTACAGCATTGAGAAGCAATCACCATTAAATTGAATGCCTTAGCACCTCCTTTAAGAGAGATTGAGGAGAAAACTAATTTATGAAATATTTATGTACATATGTACGTACATAGATATGTATATATTTCAACTAAATTTTTCTTTTATTTCTTAATTACTCGAGCACTTCATTGCTAAAACTTGATGAATCATATGCAAAATACATTTATAATAAAAAAATAAATTATCAAAATAGCACAAATAAAAAATACGGAATAAATTGCGCACAGATTGTAAATAAAATCAAACAGCTAGTGCAGAAATTATAGGGATGGTACTTTCGTCATTCGGTTTACCGATAAACAGTCGACGTCGTCTCAATACGCTTAGATAATACCGATTTTGCGTCGATGTGACGACGACGTCGAGACGACGTGATTTCGACTGAAAAGTGACAACGTCGTCGACGACGACAACCGTAATAAGAGCCTATACACACTTGCGACTCAATCGATTTGGTCGAATTGGACTGTTGTATTCACACTACTCCAACTATTTAGTCGAATCGGTGGCAGCTATTCACACTTGAGACTAAATAGTCGTGCGATTGACAATGACATAGTGTTGCCAATGTTCACATTTTACTCAGCAAATTTTACATTAGTGGTCTTCATATAAAGTGATGAAATATTAAATTGTTAAAGTTTATCTGCATTCTTACATGAAAGCACCTTCTTGTCAGCTGTCAACTTGATTAATAAATAAAAAACAATAAAATAAACAAAAAGTGCATACATTGTTTGGCTTTGTTTCTTATTAAACTAGCAACTAGCTGTCAAGTAAATGAAAAGAGAAAAACGGAAGGAATTACGCTCATAAAGGCGAAACGAACAGAAGTACAAGAAACGGAAAAATAGTAAAAATCATCCATTAATAATCATGAAATTTCATTTTCATTATTTCTATTTTAAAATGCGATTAATGACATTTGAAGAGAACAACAATATCAAGAAACATATGAAAACGGAAGTAAATATCCTTAGTTAGATAATTCTTGTCTATAACTACACCATTTCCAGATGGATTTTAGAAATGTCAATTGGATTTTAGAAAGGGGAAATTAGATTTTAGAAATGTCAATTGGATTTTAGAAAGGGGAAATTAGATTTTAGAATAGCCAAATGGATTTTAGAAAGGGAAAATTGGATTTTAGAAATGTCGATTTGATTTTAGAAAAGGGAAATTGGACTTTAGAAACTGTAAATTGGATTTTCGAAATTTTATATAATTATTAATTTATACTTTCATACGCAATAAAGAATTTCTATTCGAAAAATTCTGTGTAAAATTTATTTTAAACGCACATTCTGAAATTCAATTCACGCTTTCAAAAATCCAATTTTGTTTTCTAAAATCCTTTTAACGCTTTCTAAAATCCAATTGACATTTCTAAAATCCAATTTCCCCTTTCTAAAATCCAATTGACATTTCTAAAATCCAATTTCCCCTTTCTAAAATCCAGTTAACGCTTTCTAAAATCCATCTGGAAATGGTGTAGTTAATAAGAAACGAACCTTATGTTTTTAAACATTTTGAAAATATTAATTGAAATATTCAATCTCTACAATTTACCAAAAGTGAAATAAAAGTAGTGCTGTCAGCATGGCAACTCTTTCCACTACGAATATCACTGTTGTTGTTGTAGTCGTTCGACTAAATTGTCTCAAGTGTGAATACGTAGAAGGGCGCCTTGCTGATCAAGCAGTTGTACAACTGTTTCAGTTGGAATGAAATTGGGCTGCAAATCCAACTGTTTCAGTTGTACAACTAATTGAATGTAGTGTGAATGCTTCCATACATTCCCATGCAAATCAACATTCGACTCAATCGATTTGGTCGAATTGGACTGTTGTATTCACACTACTCCAACTATTTAGTTGAATCGGTGGCAGCTATTCACACTTGAGACTAAATAGTCGTGCGATTGACAATGACATAGTGTTGCCAATGTTCACATTTTACTCAGCAAATTTTACATTAGTGGTCTTCATATAAAGTGATGAAGTATTAAATTGTTAAAGTTTATCTGCATTCTTACATGAAAGCACCTTCTTGTCAGCTGTCAACTTGATTAATAAATAAAAAACAATAAAATAAACAAAAAGTGCATACATTGTTTGGCTTTGTTTCTTATGTCGACGTCCAAACACGGAGACACGAAGTTGAGCAACCCGCTGCTTTTGTTCGTTTGTGGGTGAGAAGGCGACGAGGAAAGGAGGGGGGCACCAAGTCGTTGGTGCTCGGACAACACGCTTTGTGCAGCAATTCTTATCGCCAGTGACCAATCAGAGCGTTCGAAGAATGCCAGAACAAAACATAATGAACAAAAGTTGGCCAGCGACGAGTTGATGTGTTTGGACAAATGGAAGACAGAACAGCGGCACAAAAGAGAATCGTTGGATAATTTCGCGGCAGAGTTGCTGTGTTTGGACACGGACTATTAAACTAGCAACTAGCTGTCAAGTAAATGAAAAGAGAAAAACGGAAGGAATTACGCTCATAAAGGCGAAACGAACAGAAGTACAAGAAACGGAAAAATAGTAAAAATCAGCCATTAATAATTAAGAGAACAACAATATCAAGAAACATATGAAAACGGAAGTAAATATCCTTAGTTAGATAATTCTTGTCTATAACTACACCATTTCCAGATGGATTTTAGAAAGCGTCAACTGGATTTTAGAAAGGGGAAATTGGATCTTAGAAATGTCAATTGGATTTTAGAAAGGGGAAATTGGATTTTAGAAATGTCAATTGGATTTTAGAAAGGGGAAATTAGATTTTAGAAATGTCAATTGGATTTTAGAAAGGGGAAATTAGATTTTAGAATAGCCAAATGGATTTTAGAAAGGGAAAATTGGATTTTAGAAATGTCGATTTGATTTTAGAAAAGGGAAATTGGACTTTAGAAACTGTAAATTGGATTTTCGAAAATTTATATAATTATTAATTTATACTTTCATACGCAATAAAGAATTTCTATTCGAAAAATTCTGTGTAAAATTTATTTTAAACGCACATTCTGAAATCCAATTCAAGCTTTCAAAAATCCAATTTTGTTTTCTAAAATCCTTTTAACGCTTTCTAAAATCCAATTGACATTTCTAAAATCCAATTTCCCCTTTCTAAAATCCAGTTAACGCTTTCTAAAATCCATCTGGAAATGGTGTAGTTAATAAGAAACGAACCTTTTGTTTTTAAACATTTTGAAAATATTAATTGAAATATTCAATCTCTACAATTTACCAAAAGTGAAATAAAAGTAGTGCTGTCAGCATGGCAACTCTTTCCACTACGAATATCACTGTTGTTATTGTAGTCGTTCGACTAAATTGTCTCAAGTGTGAATACGTAGAAGGGCGCCTTGCTGATCAAGCAGTTGTACAACTGTTTCAGTTGGAATGAAATTGGGCTGCAAATCCAACTGTTTCAGTTGTACAACTAATTGAATGTAGTGTGAATGCTTCCATACATTCCCATGCAAATCAACATTCGACTAAATCGATTAAGTCGCAAGTGTGTATAGGCTCTAAGGGTGCATGAACTATATGGATCCAGATTTGACAGAAAAATCAAATCTGATCATTTCTAGGGACACGAATTTCGATACGATACGATACCAAATCGATATTTTTTGCATTTGATACCGATGCTTTTTACTCGATTCTTTTGCGGCGATATTTTTTGGTATCGAGTACTTCAACCACGGTATCGAACAAATGAGTACATTCAGTGATGGAAAATTAAAATTGTGTCATATTTGTCCAAAAAATTGTGCAACGCAAAATAGTGCCGAAAAATGCACAAGCACGAGTAATTTTCACTGGTACATATTGAAAAATAGGTCTGATCCACGTGCTGAAATAAGTGCAGGTTTGGGCCTTCGTAAGGTTTTTGTATGAAGTTGTATGAAGTTACCCAAATCTGTTTATTGATTTTCAACCAACGAAATACCATTTAGGCGGTTAAAAACAAATGAGCCAGCTTGTATTTCGATAGGTTTTTTACATTCGGCACTTTTTCTGACAATTTTTTCAATTTGACAACTATAAAATAAATTATTTTTAAAATATAAAATATATGGAAATACAAATTTTAAATTTGCCTCCTGTAAGCTTCTGGTTTGGCCGTAAGTGGAAAAAAGAAGTCCGGAAGAAAAATCATAATGCGTAATGGCTTCTCTTTATAACATGGAATGCACAGATATTCTGCCACTTGAGTTTCATCATTTCTTTGTTTCGATAATTTAAATTCAAATTTCCAAAAAAAATTCAATGATGGATACATATAATCTCAATGAAAATTAATTGTTAATGTTATTTAAGATGTTTATTTTTCAAAATACTAAGTATTTGGCAAATATATTTTTACAACTGTGATTGCATTAAATACACCTGTTGTTTTGAAAAACTGTTGGTTTGTAAAAAATGTTTTCAAGAACTTAATAAACTTGTATATTTTTTTTTAATCAGCTAGAACTATTCTTATGAGTTGGAAAAGGATTTACGTCAAAATCAAAACTTTGGAACCAGCCATGGCATACTATGCCATGGAATTAGCACTAATACAGCGACATGCGTATGCCTCAGGATGCAGTTTTATTGCGTTTTTGTTAACTTTCTAGAAGACGGGGCAACTTTAAACCGTTTTAATAAATATCTTTTAAATGTGGAAAAATCTTTTATTTCCAGTCAAATTAAAATTGATAAAAAATAAATTTCGTGCTAGCCACTAAAAAATTGCATTTCTTTTATTTCCGCTTTCGAATTCATAATCTAGAGGTCAGAACGTGTCGATTGGTACCTCTTTTAACTATTTTAGAGGATATTTTAAGGTTGCACCTTCCAGAAAATTACCGCTTTCGATACCGATACTTTGAGTATCGAGTAGTTTAGTTTCGATATTATCGGGTTCGCGATTCTTTTTAACCGATATTTTAAATGAGTACCAGATCGATGCTTTTGATTCGATATCGTGTCCCTATCTTTCACACATAGGGGTGCTAGATGGTTAAATCAAAGAACGTAAATTTTATAAGAAGGGAATGTTCGTTATTTTGGACGAGTTCGATAAAATCGGCTCTGAAATTTCAATCCAGTATGCGCGAGTTGCCTCACACTATTTTTCGCGTCCCAAATTCCCTTGACTTTTTTATTTTGGTTTTTCGACGCGAATAAGTAATAAGAACGAATAAGAATAGAAAATAGAAATCTCTGACTTATGCATGCATACATTTGGCATACATATGTACATATGTATGTATGGACATGCAAATATGGGTACATATGTACATATATACGTATCCAAAATTAATTCGGCGCTTATTTTTATTTTTGATGTGCGCCTGGTGCATCAAAATTATGAATCAAGGTTTGTTTGGGACTTCTTCCCTCAAACAACGCCTTTTCGTCATCTAGAAGCCTAACTTCAAATAAGTTTCAGGATTTTAGATTCACCTCCATAAGATATGCGATTAATCCCGAAAGGGCTTGTCCCGGTATAAATGTAGGCAAATTTTTTCAAAAGTAAAACTTATTACATTATATTATATTATATTATATTATATTATATTATATTATATTATATTATATTATATTATATTATATTATATTATATTATATTATATTATATTATATTATATTATATTATATTATATTATGCCGCTGTGGTGCAGTGGGTAGAGTGCTCGCCTGCTATGCCAGAGGTCTCGGGTTCAAACCACGGTCCGAGCCAAACAAATTTTTCTAATTAGTAAAAATCCAATTATTGGGTTTTTTAAGAGCAGCGGTCACCTCTCGGCAGTGGGCGGCATACCCTCCGAGAGTATTTCTGCCATGAAAAAGCTTCTCACAAAAAATGCATTCGCCGTTCGGAGCCGGCATAAAACTGTAGGTCCACCCAATTAGTAGGAAAAACAAAAAGGAGCACACCTCGAATTGGGAGAGAAGCTCGGCCATAAAACTCGTCAGAGTTATAATAGCGCCATTGTATTATATTATTATTATTATTATATATTATATTATATTATATTATATTATATTATATTATATTATATTATATTATATTATATTATATTATATTATATTATATTATATTATATTATATTATATTACATTATTTTATATTATATTATTTAAAACTTATTGTATAATCTTTATTTAAATCTTCATGACTGATTTATAAAAATATTTGGAGAAAATACTTAATTTTAATTTAAAAGATTTCACTACGAGATGGAAACGAATCGAATAAACTTTGTTCTAATATACATATACATATAACAATTAACCATTTTTAGAAATTTTCATAACAAAAAATAGCCTTATAGCTTTGAATGAAGGAGATTAAACTACATTTGCAACCTTCGGGATGTGAGCGATTGATCCCGAACACGTCCCGAATTAATCGCATTTCTTTCATACAAAATGTTAAATTCGAGTCTTTGCCAGTTGGATATAGAAACTTACGTACATGCATACATAAATAATCATAGGCATAACTGGTTTGCAAAGAAGTAAGATCCTCATCATTAGAACCAAAAATGCAAAGCATTTACGAATATACCCAACAGCGGAAATGTAGATTATAGAATAGACGATGTTTGCATATATGTACATATACAAACCTCACAAACATAACCAAACTCAAAAAATAACAAAATTAATATTTGTGAAGTCTATACACTTCTTTATGCACATTGTAAAACAGTTTGCATTGTCGACGTCCAAACACGGAGACACGAAGTTGAGCAACCCGCTGCTTTTGTTCGTTTGTTGGTGAGAAGGCGACGAGGAAAGGAGGGGGGCACCAAGTCGTCGGTGCTCGGACAACACGCTTTGTGCAGCAATTCTTATCGCCAGTGACCAATCAGAGCGTTCGAAGAATGCCAGAACAAAGCATAATGAACAAAAGTTAGCCAGCGACGAGTTGATGTGTTTGGACAAATGGAAGACAGAACAGCGGCACAAAAGAGAATCGTTGGATAATTTCGCGGCAGAGTTGCTGTGTTTGGACACGGACATTGTGTACAAATTGTGGTATTGGTCGTTCAAAAGTTGTAATGTGTTAGGCAACTTGGCATTGGGTATATGTCACTAGAACAGAACAGCGAAGAAGCAGATATGTGTGGTGATACAAAAACAAAAGCAGCCAATCGAAGCCCATGTTATTTGTCACCCTGCAAAAAATGCGATCACTCCGGGATACATCCGGGACAACTCGCAAGGGAGCATGCGATTACTACCCATTTGTATCTCTTTATATGGGTTGAAGTGTTCTCTTTTGTTTGAGCATGTCCTATGAAGAGACTAATTGATACCAATATTGGTCGAAGGCTTGCTGGATCGATCTGGGTCTTCATTTAGGCCTGCATTCCGAGAAGCTTCCTTTTTTTCGAAATTCTATATACCCTACTATGTGCACTAACACCACATGAATCTACTGTGAATATTTCATAAAGAACGGATGGTTACTTTGGGAGTTTATAAAGGACACACATCCACAGATGCACACATACACACATACACACCGATTTTTCCAATTTTCGGACTTTTCCGGAGAGATTTTCCAAAATTTTCTTCCGTACGAACCATCTCCTCGAGAATACGAACAACTGACAAAAAATTTTACAGAAATCGGCCCAGCCGTTCTCATCTGATGAGGTTAGTAACATTTTTTACACCATTTTTATATATATCTCTGGATTTTAGAAGATCTGGATGATAGGCATTTTAATATTAATTATTATAATTTGATCCGAAACGACAGGATTGGTAAAAAAGGTGGAGGTGTTGCAATTTATTGCAGAAGACATATCAATATGAAGCCTATTTGTAAATCGGTAGGTTCAGGTACTGAATATTTGTTTGTTGAGCTACGAAGTTGTTCTACCAGCGTCCTTGTATCGTGTGTTTATAATCCCCACAAAACTTGTAGTCTTGACTTGTTCTTCGCTACCGTGTCGTCATATATTTTAGACTATGATTGTATAATTTTATGTGGCGACTTTAATGTTAATCTTCTTGCTAGTGACTCTCATTGTGTAAACTTATTGAACAATATATCTAGTGCTGGTCTTAGTGTTGTCAATATAGATATGCCGACAAGGTTTGGTACAAATTGTAGTCCTAGTCTGCTTGATTATTTTATTGTCTCGGATCCTAATGCTGTCTTGAGATTTGACCAGTTGCCGTTTCTTTCAGATCATGATCTTATTTTTTGTACTCTCAATTTAAAATTTGACAGGCATGATACGAGTACTCCCTTTAGCTTTAGGGACTACCGCTATCTTGACATAAATGCCCTGTATTTTGATCTGTCTGCTGTCAATTGGAGTGATTGTTGGCATCTTGTTACTGCTAATGAAAAGCTTGATTTTCTAAATAATAAAATTCTTGATGCTTTCAATATACATGTCCCTAGTCGCTCCAGTAAAACTTCTAAAAGTTCTTGCCCCTGGTATAATGGCCAAGTTATTAAAGCTATTAATGCTCGAAATCGGGCGTATAAATCTTGGAGAAGAAGTAAAAATAATATCCGATGGCAGGCCTACAAAACTGCAAGAAATTTAGCTACCATGGTAATAAGGAATGAGAAAATGAAATTTTTTACCTCCAAGCTCAACCCTTCACTAGCACCAAAAGCTCTATGGCGTAATTTAAAAAGTCTACGAGTGTATGGCAGTAATAAACCAGAATGTACTTTCAATGCAGATGCCCTTAACGATATGTTTGTGCAAAACCCGGTGTGTCTTATAAACTCTGATGCATTTGTTCCGAATACTAATTTGATTTACTCTGGAAATCCATTTGAATTTTCTGCTGTTTCTGAGTGCGATGTGATGAGGTGCATTCTTAAAATTACGTCCAACGCGATCGGGACTGATGGAATTCCGATTAAGTTTGTAAAGATAATTCTACCATATATTATAAGTACTCTCACGCACATACTGAATCACTGCATAACGACTTCATGCTTCCCTGAATCGTGGAAATGCGCCACAGTAAGACCAGTTCCCAAGAAAAGATTTCCTAACTCCGTGGCTGATTATCGGCCCATAAGCATTTTGCCAGCTCTTTCTGAAGTTTTTGAAAGAGTGTTAGCAGAGCAAATTAGCCTACATATATCAAGGAATAAACTACTATCGCCGTACCAGTCAGGTTTTAGAGCCAAGCATAGCTGTACAACCGCGTTAATAAAAGTTCTGGATGATATACGCACCCCTTTTGATAAAAACGAACTAACTTTACTCTGCTTGCTAGATTTTTCAAAAGCTTTTGATTCTGTCGATCACATCCTATTATGTAATAAACTCGAGTCATACTTTGGATTTTCTAAAAGTGCCCTACTAACCATAATGAGTTACCTAATGGGAAGATCCCAGTTTGTTAATACAGGAAATGAAGTTTCTGGTATAAAAAATGTTTGTCAGGGTGTACCACAGGGTTCCATTCTTGGGCCTTTATTGTTCAGTGTATTCATAAATGATATTTTCTCAGTGTGTCAGCACATGAGCATGCATGCGTATGCAGATGATATACAAATGTATTTATCTAGTAAGTTTTCGGACATTAATACTCTCTGCCGTAAAGTCAATGATGATTTATCTTCTATACGACACTGGGCTGGTGATAATGGTCTTTGTCTTAATACACATAAGTCCTTTGTATTACCCATTTCAAAGAAAAAGCTTGGGGATGTCCTAATTCCTAAGATATTTATTGATAATACTGCTGTTCAATTTGTTTCTAAAATTACGAACCTGGGTCTTGTTCTCAACTCAAATCTTACTTGCTCAGACCACATTAACACAGTTATTGGTAAGGTATATTCTATTTTGCGCAATCTAAGGCAATCTGCACCTTTTACGCCTCTTCAAATTAGAAAAAAGCTTGCCGTTCAGTTAATTTTGCCAATAATAACCTACTCAGAGTTAGTTTATAACAAGTTGGACTCGTGTTCTGCACATAAAATTGACGTTGCGTTCAACCATGTTACTCGTTATGTATTTGGGCTACAAAGGTTTGATCACATATCGGGTTGGAGATCCCAACTCCTAGGGTGTGATATTTTCAGCTACCAAAAAGCTAGAGGTGTGATATTTTTGTGCAAATTAATATATTCTAAATGTCCATTATACCTCTATGAGAAACTCAAATTTACCAGATCACTCAGAGCGTGTAACTTGGTTGTGCCGAACTTTAATTTCGTGGAATCTACAAGGCTATTCTTCGTTAACACCATTCGTACATGGAATTCAATACCAGCTACTATACGGAACAACGTGAACAAAAGCAACTATAAGCAAACTCTATTTAACTACTTCTCTAAACCTTAATTCTACCTCTCTAAACCTGAACTCTAAACTTCAACTCTAGTCTTCAACTGATAATTAAATGAACTTGTTTGTTTGTTAAATAATGTTTAATTTTAGCGTTAAATATATCATTAATTTTAGTTTTTGGTTGTTATTTTGTTCTAATAATGTTTTTTATATATAATTATTTATTTGTAAACTGTATCTTATCAACTGTAATAATGTGATATCATTTTTGTACCTTCTATTATTCATTGCCTGTTGTACCATAAAAGATTTTAAATCTTACGGTACTAATATAAACTCTAATAAATGAAATGAAATGAAATGAAATATAGATTATTTTATATTATATTATTTAAAACTTATTGTATAATCTTTATTTAAATCTTCATGACTGATTTATAAAAATATTTGGAGAAAATACTTAATTTTAATTTAAAAGATTTCACTACGAGATGGAAACGAATCGAATAAACTTTGTTCTAATATACATATACATATAACAATTAACCATTTTTAGAAATTTTCATAACAAAAAATAGCCTTATAGCTTTGAATGAAGGAGATTAAACTACATTTGCAACCTTCGGGATGTGAGCGATTGATCCCGAACACGTCCCGAATTAATCGCATTTCTTTCATACAAAATGTTAAATTCGAGTCTTTGCCAGTTGGATATAGAAACTTACGTACATGCATACATAATCATAGGCATAACTGGTTTGCAAAGAAGTAAGATCCTCATCATTAGAACCAAAAATGCAAAGCATTTACGAATATACCCAACAGCGGAAATGTAGATTATAGAATAGACGATGTTTGCATATATGTACATATACAAACCTCACAAACATAACCAAACTCAAAAAATAACAAAATTAATATTTGTGAAGTCTATACACTTCTTTATGCACATTGTAAAACAGTTTGCATTGTCGACGTCCAAACACGGAGACACGAAGTTGAGCAACCCGCTGCTTTTGTTCGTTTGTTGGTGAGAAGGCGACGAGGAAAGGAGGGGGGCACCAAGTCGTCGGTGCTCGGACAACACGCTTTGTGCAGCAATTCTTATCGCCAGTGACCAATCAGAGCGTTCGAAGAATGCCAGAACAAAGCATAATGAACAAAAGTTAGCCAGCGACCAAGGCAGATCTAGGAAGGTAGGCCCGGTGGCGAATTCAGAAACTATTTTTTTTATATGCAAAGGTAGAGTGTAATGTCAAAATCCAAGCGAATTCACATCATGGCCAATAGGGATGGACGAGCCCGAAGCGAATTCATTAATTTTGACATTACACTCTACCGATTACACTAACAAAATACATGGGAAATTTCTCAATTCGCCACCGGGCCTACCTTCCTAGATCTGCCTTGGCCAGCGACGAGTTGATGTGTTTGGACAAATGGAAGACAGAACAGCGGCACAAAAGAGAATCGTTGGATAATTTCGCGGCAGAGTTGCTGTGTTTGGACACGGACATTGTGTACAAATTGTGGTGTTGGTCGTTCAAAAGTTGTAATGTGTTAGGCAACTTGGCATTGGGTATATGTCACTAGAACAGAACAGCGAAGAAGCAGATATGTGTGGTGATACAAAAACAAAAGCAGCCAATCGAAGCCCATGTTATTTGTCAACATCGCAAAAAAAAACCGCGGACACCAACACAATTAAAATTGTCTGTATACCCTGCAAAAAATGCGATCACTCCGGGATACATCCGGGACAACTCGCAAGGGAGCATGCGATTACTACCCATTTGTATCTCTTTATATGGGTTGAAGTGTTCTCTTTTGTTTGAGCATGTCCTATGAAGAGACTAATTGTACCCAGTTTGTACCCGAACGGGTAGCAAAAGCGCACAATTGTACCCGTTTTGTACCCGAACAGGTAGCAAATGCGACACATCCATTTGTGCGACTAATTGTACCCGTTTGATACCCTTTCGGGTACAATTCGTCTACAATTAGTATACATATGTACCCGTTCGGGTACAATTGGGAACAATTGTAGACTAATTGTACCCGAAAGAGAGCGCTCCCGGACAAATCTTTTTAGAGACTCGTCGCACACTTTTTTACAGGGTACATATGTGGCCTACGTAAGATTGTGTGCGTAGCTCTTTCCCTGTAAAAAAGTGTGCGACGAGTCTCTAAAAAGATTTGTCCGGGAGCGCTCTCTTTCGGGTACAATTAGTCTACAATTGTTCCCAATTGTACCCGAACGGGTACATATGTATACTAATTGTAGACGAATTGTACCCGAAAGGGTATCAAACGGGTACAATTAGTCGCACAAATGGATGTGTCGCATTTGCTACCTGTTCGGGTACAAAACGGGTACAATTGTGCGCTTTTGCTACCCGTTCGGGTACAAACTGGGTACAATTAGTCTCTTCATAGGACATGCTCAAACAAAAGAGAACACTTCAACCCATATAAAGAGATACAAATGGGTAGTAATCGCATGCTCCCTTGCGAGTTGTCCCGGATGTATCCCGGAGTGATCGCATTTTTTGCAGGGTTCGCATCCCTGTAAAAAGTGTGCGACGAGTCTCTAAAAAGATTTGTCCGGGAGCGCTCTCTTTCGGGTACAATTAGTCTACAATTGTTCCCAATTGTACCCGAACGGGTACATATGTATACTAATTGTAGACGAATTGTACCCGAAAGTGTATCAAACGGGTACAATTAGTCGCACAAATGGATGTGTCGCATTTGCTACCTGTTCGGGTACAAAACGGGTACAATTGTGCGCTTTTGCTACCCGTTCGGGTACAAACTGGGTACAATTAGTCTCTTCATAGGACATGCTCAAACAAAAGAGAACACTTCAACCCATATAAAGAGATACAAATGGGTAGTAATCGCATGCTCCCTTGCGAGTTGTCCCGGATGTATCCCGGAGTGATCGCATTTTTTGCAGGGATTTTCTTCTTTGTGCAGTCAGAATGCCCTGTGCGCATAATCAGCATTTGGAAAGACACAAAATAAAAATGGAAATCATAATTATTTGATATATTGCGAAATTTAAACACCATAAATTCTGATTTCGATAACATCCATTGTTAGAATGTTCAAAAAATGTATATGATCAATAAATTTGCATATTGTCATAAACAATATATACATATATAACAACACCTAATGTATAGAGATAAACATGTTATTATTAATTATATATATATGTATATATTGTAGAACCACTTAAAACATATATTTAGTTATTATTTAAATAATACTTAATATAAATAATAAGCTAAATATTTTGATTTTGAACATATGTTATGGCTCTTCAAATTTCGCATTGGGTAGGAAAGCAAATGACAAAGACAATATTGAAACAAAAATGGCGTTAACTTTATTTCGCCACGAAATTACGGATGAAAGAATCAAAACAGAAATTCAACCTGGACAAGGCAGATCTAGGAAGGTAGGCCCGGTGGCGAATTCAGAAACTACTTTTTTTATATGCAAAGGTAGAGTGTAATGTCAAAATCCAAGCGAATTCACATCCTGACCAATAGGAATGGACGAGCCCCAAGCGAATTCATTCATTTTGACATTACACTCTACCGATTACAATAACAAAATACATGGGAAATTTCTGAATTCGCCACCGGGCCTACCTTCCTAGATCTGCCTTGAACCTGGATTGAAATTTCAGCCAATTTCGTAATTTACTCGCTACATTTTTCGTGAGCGGATTCTCCCTTCTTATAAAATTTACGTTCTTTGTTCGTACGGTGGATTTTTTTTTGGTCCCTATAAGACGAGACGGCCTAATGTAAAAATGTATGTCTCTTTGAAATGTGCGATTTTCCTGTGAAATAAAAACTATTGTTTAATTAGCATATTTGTGTTTTTATTATTTATTTTAACTTCTTTATTTACATATGTGAATAATAATTACATTTTCATTTCGAAAATAAAATTACCTTTCCCCTTTGGATTGGATACAACTTTAAACTTACCCCCACCCCTTCCTCTAACCGGAAGAATAATTTATTGTAGAAACATCCAAAGATCGATTTGACGACGCCCTTGAAAACATTGGACATTGAGCTCGCTCCATAGAATTAGATGAGAAGTTTATATAGCATGTAAGAGATGATAGGAGAAAATTTAGTATTAGCTTAAAGTTTTCTAAGATTTTGAGTGGAATTTTGTTGTTTATAATTAGGCTGACCATCCGTTCTGTTTTTTGAGGGACCGTTCTGTTTTTCAGACGTCTGTCCCTCGTATTTTTGTTTTTTCGGAAAACCTCAAAATGTTCTGTTTTTTTCCTAGTGTCCCTCATTTGTCCCTCATTTATTTATTTTGGGGCAGATTCATAGTCTTGATAAAAGCTGATTTTAAGTTAGTTAAAATCAATATTTTATTTTGACTATGAATATTCCCCTTTTTGTTTAAAATCTGTTTTATATTAAAAAGGTTGAGGTGGCAGCCCTTTTTCTCATCAGAATTCAAGTAGTTATTGATAATAACTACCATCCTCATTGACTATATGTTTGTTGGAATGTAATTTTTGTGGCTGCTGTGTGGCAAATTAATTTGAAAGAAATTGGTAAATCGTATTAAAATTGATTTGTGGACATTAAACTAAGTTACCAAATTATTTTTTATCGTAGCATTATGCTTGCTTTATTATAGATATGTACCTATAATTAAACTTACAAATTTGTTTATTTTTGTTAAAACAAAAAGTCTGAAGAGAATGTGAATTACATATGTTTGTAAGCCTATTATTTGATGAATAAATATTTTTTACGATTTCAAGTTTCATAAATATATGTTCGTACTTATATCATTTGAAATTTTGTCCCTCATTTTCGATTCATATTTATGGTCAGCCTATTTATAATGTATGAAGCAAAAAAAAAAAAGAAAATTGAGAATATACTCTTGTCTAAGATATTTAGTGGCCTCATTATTTAGATATATATATGTTTTTTTTGCCATGAATAAAATGGAAAAAAAGCGTTAAAATCGGTAGGTATTTAGGATATCTTTATATTAGACATTGTAAGGCGACTAATAGTGCTATTCTGGCAACTGTGTTTCCGAAAGTTAGCAAAGTTTTATTTATGAATTAAGTATCGTTGTCCCTACGGTAGTCCGCCTTTTTCGACTGCACTAAGTTTCTGTTGAGTATTTTCATTGTTACAACATCCATAACAACGACATTCAATATATATTTCCTAAATCTTGACATAATTTAGAAGCACTTTTAATGTCAAAAAGGCACCCCGACAGCTTGTCAAAATTTTGCTCTAAGGGTTGGCTAGTTGAAAACACCCAATACACATATGTACATACATTCGCCATATAAGTATATATTTAATTACCTGTGTTTCGAATAAAATATGAATTAACTTTTAACATTATACGCTATTACTCCATAAAATTTATTTTGATAAAATTAGAAGGATGCTAACATAAAATACATGTTCAATAAACTTATAGAATTTCATCTGAGTCATATTTTCTTGTATGTTAAATTTATATATAATTTTTTATAAAATATAATTTTCGTGGTTTTATTTTGTCCTTGCACTCTAGTTCATATTGTATATAAGATATTTATATAACATTTCGAAGTTTACGTAAGCATACAAATTGACAAAATGAATCAATAATATATGTATAAAACTATTTGAAACGGTGAACATTCTATATCTGCATTATTTTTTCTACAATCTATATATCGTCGCTGCGCCAACAAATTCAGTTATGTTTTTTTTCGATTTTTTTTTTATTACATATTTATTTAGCGCTATCCGCTAGCCACATTTCTGCATTTCCCGTTTTCTGATATCCTTCTTTGGTTAGAAGTTATCAAACACAGCTATATGCTCTCAGTAGTAGAAATGCTCTGTAAAATCAGTTATACATCTATTTTCGTATAATTGTTTTTTGATTTCAGGTTATTTTTGTGTAAAAAAATTATTTAAAACAAGCGTATGTGACCAATATTCAAAATAGGAGGGGCACTGGTCAATTAAATAATGCATTTCCAAGCTATCGCTAATTGCATCGGACCCTAGCGAAGAATTGTATACACATATTTCACGATTTCTTACCCCCACTAGCAAATTTAAACAATTTGTAAAAAGAGCTATGTGCTGTAAAACGGCGCAAATGCTTCATGAGAAGTGGTTGGTCAAAATAAGTAAAAAAAAATTGCACAAGTCTATTACATATGTGTAGTATCATTAGTTAACAATTCAAAATAGAAAAAATATTCTCTAGGATCACCAGAAAACGGTTTTTTGCTCTCCTGAAAAGTTGCTGAAAAACGTATAGCTCTTTTTGTTGGCGCAGCGACGATATGTAAATTATATTGGTCTGCATGAAACATACACACACATTTTGTATTCTATGGTATATACTATATACCATATGGAAGTTTTGCCTTTCAATTACTTATCACATTTTTTTTATAAAATAGTGAATATTTCGAAATAAATTTTGGACACAGTGTTAATATTAACGTGTATTCGATCTGTTTGATAGTTATAGAATATATATTACATGTATTCATGTATATGAGTAGAAGCATAATATAATATACATGTGTGGTTTTAGCAGAATGATCCCAATTCAAATTTCTGACCGCGTAATTTTACAAATTCCATCTGCACCTATTCATTACTTTATTTTACCCACAAATTGGGTTGACCTGCCACTTTATACTATGTAGCAGATGGACTTCTGTTAAAGTTTTTTCATGGCAGAAATGTGCTCGGCATTAATGAAATAAAATATGTTATCTTAATATGAAATAAGTAATAAGTACTTTTGTCGATTAGCTTAACTTTAGGTAATTTTTTACTCCGCATTTTCTGTAAAAAAAGAATAGATGTAAATACAATACACATCTAGGACAATTTTTCATGAGGCTTTAATTTCTAAAAACTGTAATTTTGATGTTGATTTCTTTTGTTGAATTCATTTACTCGTTTTTGAAACTCATGAAGAAATTCAGAACCATATATATAATACTTCTATCCCTGCAGTAAATATATTTCACTGCTGAATGATCACTGGTGATTCTTTCTTGAATATTCATCAGACGGGCACAGACTGAGCACATTTTCAATATTTTATAGCTCTTTTCTCTCACAATTTCGAAAAAATAGAACTACACGTGTTGTTTGAATTTTGAGTAAAAAAATTTGATATTTTTTTGTGAGTTTGGGCCAGTTTGATATTTTTTATTGAATTAAATTGAGGATGTTAATGGTGGTCAGGAGAAGCGTGGAAAACTTTCAAATAAAAATGAGAAAAATCGCATCACAGCTCGAATGGTACCCCTGGTGAAGTTATTGGCACAGAAGGAGCACTAGCAAAGCGCGATCCAAATGATCGATCGTTCGCCTCTTTGAAAGGCATTGTCACAGAAATGACTTAACATGCAAGCGAAATCTCTGCCATCATCATTGCAAGGGCGTAATTTGGTCGGTGCTGCTGAATTCGGTCAGGCAAAACAATGGGTCTGTGTGCACCAGTATTACCGCTACCACTCTTGCTAATATCTTCACCACGTTGTCTTCTGCTACCGCCCCCGCATATGCCACTGGTTTCTGGTTATGTTTTATGTAATATAAATGTGTATAAATGTGTATGTATGTATTTACATTTGTAAATTAAGAAAAAAAAATAAAGAGAAGAAAAATAAAAAATTTTATATTTATTTTATTTTGGTTTGCAAGGATATTTCATCAACCATTCATTAAAGAATCAGCAAGCCCTCTTCCATTAGAAATCATTAAGTAATCATCACACATTCAGCAGTGAATATTCCTATTTTCGAAATCTCTTTTTCAATTTCGAATGAGAGCTCTCTCATTTTTTTTGTTTACTGCACACCGTTCATCAGTAGTTCATGTAGAAGTCAGCGCTGAACAGTCATGCAGTGCTCCTCAATAAAATCATTGATGAACTCAAACCATTTATATGAAAAATTCAGCAGTCTTTATATGAAACTTGTCATCGATGCCTCCTCACTAAGTGGGGAATTTCATCAGTGATTCATGAGGTTTTCACTTCGGATATTTACTGCGGGGATATTGCTACTATTCAATTGTTTTGTTGGTCAAACTTCACAGTAACGATATACTGTAAGAAAGGGAAGCAAGATTCCATGGGTGTCGTTAAACATTTCTTTTCAAAGACAAGGGGGACTACAGAAAAATTTGATACTATGAAATACATAGGTATTTTATTTAACAAAGATATGGGTATGAATATATGTACCTACATACATATGCATGAATAAAAATGAATTTTCAAAGAGCGCTCATTGGACGCTCACGAGCGCATAAAATGAATTTCAACGCTGGCGCTCATTGAACGCTCGCGAATATTCTTTTGCATTCGTAAATTTGTGTGAGGCATTCTTCGTTGTTGAATGTATGTATGTATGAATTTATCGCTACCGCAGAAAACAAGAATAGTCGCTATGTATTTGCGTTCGTGAGAGAGTGGCATATTATAAAGTGATAATTCGTTTTAGTGATTTACTGCATGTAGGTATGCATACATAAGTTATTTGGTTGTGAACTACGTTGAAATAATAAATGCATGTGTACAATTTTGTTTTCGAAAGATTGGCATTTCATTGTTTAATCTACTGCTTTGTGTTTTTATAACGACCATGAAAGTTTTATATGAAGGGAATAACGACCCCTTTTAATCCCCCTTCTGTTTTTTTTTGTAATGCTACTACAATTTTACAAATGTGTGTGTGACATATATTCACATATACGACTTTTGCTTGTGTTGACGCATGCGCACAAATTACATATGCAGTGAGAAACGAGTTCAGCGCGACCAGAACTGAAACACATTGAGTAGATAGGTTGTTAGCAATATAGAAGTATTATATATATGTTCAGAACTAAAAAAAAACTTTAAAATATGAGCAAGTGATTTTTATTATAAATGTTTTTCTATTAAATACGAATAATTCCATATCTTATGATTATGTAATTAAATTCGACATTTGTTAAAATGGAATAATTTAGCTAGTTCCGGGTACGATGTTAAAAATTGAACTTAATTTGCATCGCATAAATAGAAATAATTTATTCAATAAATGACTCAGTGCATATAAAAAACCTTTCATTCCAAATGTTTCAAATACAATAGATATAAAGCATAAAATTATATACGGATAAATTACGGATAATACCTTTAATAAGATATGCAATGATATTTTTATTACAATTTCATCATAATGCAGATTTTACATACATACATACTAGATATGTACAATTATTTATAACATATTATTTGGACTTCCGATAAGCTTGTTACTTTTTAAATAAAATAATGCTCGCACAATGCAATGACCTATGAACGTATGTATTCGTGTAATAAGATAAGCCCTTCTTTCTGTATTTAAAACTATGCGGTTCTTCTAAATTGGATTCGTTATATGTACCTAAATTAAAAGAGAGTTAATTCAAAAAATTTAGTTACAGAATATTCACGTTTACTTAAGTAATACATGCATAATAAATTTATTTATACTTTTGTATGTAAAGTAAAAATAGTGAGTGGGAATGCAACTGTGATTTGCTTTACCAATCAAAAATTAGTGCGAGTTATTTGCACTACCATTCATCATTTAAAAGCAGGGGAAACCTATGATCGTACTTTAGTTACTAAGTGGACACCTTATTTTTTAACGGCAAAAAAGTTTATAGGATATTATACACATGAAATTAGGACATTTCTTAATCTTTATCCCTTCCTACCCACCTTTCCCTTTTCATTTCATTTTCCCACGCCCTTTTCCGTTCTGATTTAGCTTACTCTTCCTCCTCCCTTCCTCTTTCTTAAAGAAACGAGGTCTATATTAAATCCCTGCTCAGTACCTTTCATTTAAAACCAGTATCGTTTAAAAACTGTCCGGGGTTATCTCCGGTCCATGTTTGACTCATATCCGAAGTTTTGGTCTAGGCATCTCAGTGTAAGGAGCTCTATGACCTGATGAACACCTTTCATTTGGTGCCAATATTACCCAAAACCTTGCTTTGTCCCTCTGGGTCTGTATTCCGGGAAGTTTCAACTTTTCGAAAATTCTATATACCCTCGTTTATGTACTAATATCATATGAATCCACTGTGAAGATCGGTAGATTACTTTATAATAATAATACACTGGCGCTATTATAACTCTGACGAGTTTGATGGCCCTACTTCTCTCCCAATTGGAGGTGTGCTCCTTTTTCCTTTAGGTTTTTCTTACTAATTGGGTGGACCTACAGTTTTGTGCCGGCTCCGAACCCAATAACCCAATAATTGGGTTTTGATTAATTAGAAAAAATTTGTTGGTGTTTGTCCGGACTGCGGTTAGAACCCGAGACCTCTGGTATAGCAGGCGAGCACTCTACCCACTGCACCACAGCGGCCACTGATTACTTTGGAAGTCCAAAAAGGGCACACAGATACACACATTAATTTTTATATATTAGATATGTATATAAATGAAATAATTGCAGTTCGGAAAGCTATTCTTGAGAGCTTAATAGAAATACCAATAATTTGCAAATAGAGATATATACAAATGTGTACATATGCATGTACATATGTACATATATTATATATAAAAATAATCCATTTTAAAAATATACATTACCTCTTCCAATTATCGAAATTCCTAAGCGAAAACTTTTAGCGTCTGTAATTATTGTAAGAACCATTTGAGCCATTTTGTGTACTACGTTGATTGTTTTGCCCATAACTATTATATCCTTGCTGCTGGGGTTGTTGTTGCTGTTGTCCTCCGTTTGCTGTAATATAGAAATATACACAAAAATTAGGTTAGGTTAGGCATCTATTGCATATTTTTAGGTTAAATTTTCGTTTACATACATATTTATATACAGGTGCAACTAATAAAAGTTTGTTAAAGAAAATAAATAATAGGTTAAAAAAACTAAAAAACACGCTTTAATCTTAAAAATCGTACTAAAAATTGAGAAATAATTTAATTAGAAACAAAATGATGAACGAAAATATAAGTATTTAAGGAAAAGCGTGGGGTGCTCAGTATGTCAAAAAATATTTAAAATCGGTGTTTTTTTATTAATAATTTTATTTTGACTTTTTTGAGATTTCATATATCGTACTCTTTAATTTCGCAACTAGGTATTTATATTTTTGTACTAGTTGTACGAATCGAATATTTTCATGTTCAAATATTATTGAGCACCCCACGCTTTTCCTTAAATACTTATATTTTCGTTCATCATTTTGTTTCTAATTAAATTATTTCTCAATTTTTAGTACGATTTTTAAGATTAAAGCGTGTTTTTTAGTTTTTTTAACCTATTATTTATTTTTAACTTTTTAGTGAAATTTTTCATTAAAGGATGTTTTATGCGGACGCAAGAATAAAAGTAAAAAGAAGTCTGATGGGATGTGGTGTTCTCCGAAATAGATCTACATACATATGTATTTATAACTTCTACCAAAAATCCCAATATGCAGTGAAGTAAACTAGCTTATTATGCAATAATTTCCAAACCCTTTTATTCAAGGTTTTCCAAACTAGTTTGGAAATACAAAATTTCCCAAACGTTTTGTTATATTTTACAATCAGAAAGTGAAGAGAAGTTGAGGTGGAGCATTTGAAAAGAACAAAAAAAAAAAAGGAACCTGATTGAATAAATTCGAATTTAGACAACAAATTTCCGAATACGTTTGTAGCGTAATGGTGAGGTATGCTGCCTACGGACCAAGGAGCTCAGGTTCAAGTCCCGTGTGGCGCATTTTATTTTTTTTTTTTTATTTTATTTTTAGAGAAATTTTTTTCAGCTCACGTTTACAAAACATTGTATAAAAATTGCTTTCCAAACGTGAAATGCAATTATAGAATTAGGGTTCCTTTTCGTTGATTCAGCACTTACTATTAAATGAATTACAAACAAAACCAGTTCTTGCTTTGCATACGTATGTATGTACATGCGGCTGATTTCATTGCAAATACAACAAACCCAAAACAGAAAGCTACAACCTTCATTTTTTTTGAGTGAATTTATGTATTGAGTTTATCGCCATCGCTATGAGCGATCGCTGGCTGTTGTGCGTTAGTTCGCTCGCTATTTGAGTGGTTATACGTTTTTCTTTGAACATTTGTTTGTGATTTGAGAATAATGTATTTTTGAGCGTTCGTGAGTGAGTTTTTCCGTACCCTGAAAGCTTGTTACTTATTGGCTTATATACGGGAGTGAATTGAAATTCATAGAGGCTATTTTGAAGAAAGGTAACATAAAAGCCGCAATGAAGCATAAAATATAATGTTGAATGTCCTACTATATGATGCCGTTGGGCTGTTGATGTCATGTTTCGAATCCGGAGGAGAATACATAGGAATAATAGAGAGAACACAAAAAAGTGAATGTTTGAAAGATATAATTATTTAGTTAAATGTTACAACTTTTAGGATGGGATGAAGTTACATACATACATACATACAGGTGAAGCTAATAAAAGCGTGTTAAAAAAAGACTCAATAACGCAGTAACAACTAGTTATACAAACCATAATTTGAATTTGATGGTTGACCATATGGATGCATGCGACTAACATCATTTTGATTCGGTTTCTTGGGACCACCGCCATAATTTTGCTGATAGCCAGACCCAAGGTTGTTAGCTTGTGGTGGTTGTGGCGCCTGTTGCTGTGCCGGCAAGTTCCAATTTGGTGGGGCATTCGGAGTGGACGGAGCATTCGGTGGTGCAGCAGCTGCTGGAGCATTTGGATACCAATTGTTAGGTGCTACCGGTGGTACGGCTGCCGGTGGTGGTGCTGCAGGCCAACCATTTGCTGGTGGCATTGGCTGTTGTGGTCCATATTGTGGTGGATATTGTGGTGGATATGGTGTTGGATATTGTGGTGGATATTGGGGTGGTCCCCAGTAGTAATATGGAGGCTGTGGATATGGTCCTGGTGGACCTTGAGCTGCATAAGGTGGCATGGGTTGTTGGGGTGCTGGCGGCATTGTGCCATTTGTTTTATTATTATTGTTTGCCGTTTGTTGATCCTTATTGTAAACACATTTCTTAACATCAACGACGACATATTTTATTGTGTGAATTCTTTGTACTGCATGTAATGGGAATTGTTAAATTGTTAGAAAAAAAGAAAATTAATATGAAAAAAATTATTACGAAAAGTGAAAATACTTACGTATTGCTTTATCGACTGCGTCGTAGTCATCATATTCGATATAGCCAAAGCCTCTACGTTTTCCCGTATTTTTGTCAGTTAATATCTTCACCGATATAACATCACCAAATTGTTTGAAATATTCCTTTAAACTTTCTTCGTCATGATTATCTTTTAATCCTCCAACAAACAGTTTCCTAACTGAAAAATTATTTTCCTTGGTTTCGCGTTCTGGCCGTGGGAGTGCACGTTTTGAATCGACAGCTCTACGTAAAAAGATACAGATTGAATATTAAGCTGTTGTTACTATTATAATATACATAATTTAATACACTCGCGCTATTATAACTCTGACGAGTTTTATGGCTGAGCCATATGGGAAGCAGCTCGTCGCCTGACAGATCTGCCAGACATAAATTCTATCAAAATCTTCTCTGACAGCCAAGCTGCCATAAAATCCTTACAGAGTAACAATACTACATCTATAGTTGCAATGAAATGTAGGGAGTCTTTGAACAAACTAGCCGAAAGGTGCGACCTGAACGTCATTTGGGTTCCAGGTCATAGCAACGTTCGGGGCAACTGCATTGCAGATGAGTTAGCAAGGGAAGGCACAAGCTTGCAGGATATCACATCTGCGACATGGGTTGGCCCCCCACTTAACTCATGCAAGCATTGGTTGAGATCTCGCTCCATTGAACAGGCTAACGCTAGATGAGCCAAGGAGTCAACTTGTGTGATTTCTAGGCAAATCTGGCCTAGACTGGATGAGGCTAGGTCTGTATCGGTGCTGCATCTGAATCGGCTCTCTATAGGTCCGCTGGTGGGACTTCTAACAGGCCATTGTCTTATGGGCACTCACGCCTCTCGCATGGGCCTATATAAAAACGACTTCTGCCGCAGCTGTAGGGACGTGGAGGAAATAGAGAGTGTTGAGCACTATCTATGCCACTGCCCCGCACTGTCGCTATCCAGGTACCGCTTCCTCCATAAACACTTTTTCGAGTGCCTGGCGGAGATGGAAAATGCAAGGACACTAGATTTTCTGCGCTTCATGAAACAAACGCGCTGGTTTAGCTTCACGGGCATCTAATCTTATCATACTTTTGAATCTAATTTTTCCGGAAAGGTTTGTAAATAGGGATAAGGAAGCTAGGGCTCCCTTGTGGTATCACAATGGGCCACCTCGGCCTAAGTGTGTCCCCGCTTTCATGAATTGCGGAGACAGCCACCTCAACCTAACCTAACCTTTATGGCTGAGCTTCTCTCCCAATTCGAGGTGTACTCCTTAACTATTCTTTTTCCTACGAATTGGGTGGACCTACAGTTTTACGCCGGCTCCGAACGGCGAATGCATTTTTTGTGAGAAGCTTTTTCGTGGCAGAAATACACTCGGAGGGTATGCCGCCCACGGCAGAGAGGTGACAGCTATTTATAAAAACCTAATAATTGGGTTTAAATTAATTATAAAAATTTGTTGGTGTTTGTCCGGACTGGGGTTAGAACCCGAGACCCCTGGCATAGCAGGCGAGCAGTCTACCCACTGCGGTCAGCGGCTGATACTATTACTTGTCTTAATTAACATAACGTACATATTTACATACATATGTACATATATCTACTTAAGGTAGATACCTACAATACAAACAAGTAAGGAAGCCTAAGTTCGAGTGGAATCGAACATTAGATACTCAGCTGTATGCTTTCATTGTTTGTTTGCGTTTGTTCGATATAGGGTGTATTTTATATAAAGCGAGTGCCGCATAAAGTGGGCGTAGCCACGCCCATTTTCAACATTTTTATCAGTCATCCAACTAAGAATATGAATATTATTCTTTGTGCAAAATTTCATTCCTTTATGACTTCTAGTTACAAAGAAGTCTTGTTACAAATTCCCAAAGGGTGTTCCAGAAATATCTTTGTTAAAAAGTAGGCGTGGTCATAAACCGATTTCAATAAATTTTTGCGTGTCTATTAACACAAGTTATAAAAGTGGATAAACCAAGTTTCGTCACAATATCTCAATTATTTGTCGAGTTGTGGGCTCTGAAATCTCGTTGATTCCTTTGTCTGAAAAGAGGCGGTGCCACGCCCATTTTCCGAAATTTTTCTATTTTTTGTTTCCGATCTATTGTAGAACTCATGCCACAAAATTTCAATGAATTATCTTTATATTTGACAAAGATATCGCTTAAAATGTTTTTATTAGGCCACTTTATGATACCCATATATAAAAGTGGGCGTGGTCGTCAACCGATTTCGCTAAAATTTCGAACATGTATTACTACAAGTAGTGAAAGTGTATAGACCAAGTTTCGTCATAATATATCGATTATTTGTCGAGTTATGGGCTCAGAAATCTCGTATATTCCTGCTTCTAAAAGGAGGCGGTGCCACGCCCATTTTCCAAAATTTTTGTATTTTTTGTTTTATGTCCATAGTTGGACACCTTCCATAAAATTTCAATGATATATCTTTATATTTGACAGAGATATCGCTTAAAATGCTTTTATTAGGCCACTTTATAATACCCATATATAAAAGTGGGCGTGGTCGTCAACCGATTTTGGCAATTTTTCGTCCAAACATTTGCCTAAGTAAGTATATCACGCCTACCAAATTTCATCGATATATCTTCAACGGTTTCTGAGTTACGACTCATAAAACTTTCAATGTTTGCCCCTTAATAAGTGGGCGTGGCACCGCCCATTTTCCAAAATTTCACCATATTTCTTCATAAGGGCCTGAGCTCAATACGTGTGTGAAATTTTATCACTCTAGCTCTATTAGTGACCGAGATACAAAATTTCCGATTTTTACTATATAGGGGAGGTGGGCGTGGTCATGGTCCGATTTCGCCCATTTTCAATACCATCCGTTCCTGTCTTGATACCAACTTACATTTCAAATTTCATCAAAATATCTCAATTTTTGCGCGAGTTATCGTGCTCACAGACGGACAGACGGACAGACGGACAGACGGACAGACGGACAGACGGACAGACGGACGGACATGGCTCAATCGATTTCTCTTTTCACCCTGATCATTTTGATATATATAAGTCTATATCTATCTCGATTATTTTATTCTGTTACAATCCACCGTTAGGAAATCAAAACTATAATACTCTGTGTACTAGTACAGCTGAGTATAAAAAGACATGTCCCTGGCATACGCTTTAATAATTAATGTCAGACGGATTTCCAAAAATTAGTAATAAAATTTCTTGCATTTGTTTAAATAGCGAACACGTAAAATAATAAGTTTCACGACGTTTCAGTAGTTGTTTAAACCCACATTGCATAATCTTGCAGTTGTAATATAATGAACCAATTTCATTTATTTACAAACTACTGGGAATTTTTTAGTGAAACTTTCAGGAAATATTAGCCGTTTTCGATTCACATTTTCTCTGCTCGCTATAAATTTCTATCTGCCAAATTTATATGTGAACTAGCTGTACCCAGCCAAGCTTTGCTTTGGCCCACTTCCTATTATAGGTGCTTGAAGGGAAAAACGCACACTTTAAAAAATGTTGGAAGTATCTAGAAACCGAAATTACCTCGGGCTGCAGAGCTCAGCAAAAGTCAGTTAATTAAAAAAAAAAAGTGAAAGAAAAAATTGATATTTTCAAAAGTTTGCCCTCTTCATGTTCTTATCCCATTTTTCTTCGCATTACTCTCAAACTCCCTTTCCCTCTACTTTTCTCTTTCTCTTTCCATTTATCTTTGATTTCATTTCCGTTTCCTTTTGCCTTTCCCGTCACATTTACGCTTCTCTTTCTCTATCTCTCTCACTTACCTCTCCTTTTCTGTCTTTCTCCTTTCTATTCCCCCCTCTTATTCCTTCTATAATTCCCTGTCTTACTGTATCTCTGCCCATCCTCTTCATTCCATTTTTATTATATCCTCCCTCTCCTTTCCCAGTCTGATTACTGTACCCCTTTCCCTAGGAAACTGGGTTTAGCATAACATACCCTGCATTCCACTTCTCATTTCATACCATCTTTGCTTAAAAACATTCCGTGGCGTCCGAATCGTTTGTTTTACTTATAATTGGGTATCGGGACTAAGAATCAGTATGAAAATATCTCTATATAGCAGACCCGGTCAACACATTTCATTTTATATCAGTATTTCTTAGAAGCATACCGGGCTCATCCGGGTCCACTTATTGATCCACATCCGGGAACTTGACCTAGGAACCATAATGGGTACGATATCTGGAGACTTGACCAAGAAATCGTAATGGGTACGGCTCTACATGAGAGTCCGCGCAACACCTTTCATTTGGTACCAATATCCCTAAGATATATCCCGGTGTTATCCGGGTCCACATATTGACCCATATTTTGGGATCCCACCTAGGAATTGTCATGCACCGTGTTTAAATAACAATATCGCTGAGAAATTATCCGGGGCCATCCGGATCAACATTTTGACCCACATCTGGGGACCTGACCTAGGAATCATAATGAGTTCATCTCTATGTAAAAGCCCTGCATTTCAGTTGACACCAATATCGTTGATAAATTTACCGGGGCAATCCAGGTTCACGTTCATTTGGTACCAATATCCCTGAGAAATATCCCGGTGTTATCCGGGTCCAGGTGCTGACCCACACCCTGGGATCCGAGCTAGGAATCGTAATGAGTTCATTTCTATCTAAAATCCCTGCTCAACACCCTTCATTTGAAACCAATATCGCTGAGAAATTTTCCGGGGTCACGTTTTGACCCATATCTGGAGACCCGACCCCTTGAATCACAATGAGTACTATTCTATGTAAAATCTCTGCTCAACACCTTTCATTTGCTACCAATATCGCTCAGAAACATTCGAGGGTCATTCGGGTCCACGTTTTGACCCATATCTGGAGACCCGACACAGGAATCACAATGAGTACTATTCTATGTACATTCTCTGCTCAACACCTTTCATTTGATACCAATATCGCTCAGAAACATTCGAGGGTCATTCGGGTCCACGTTTTGACCCATATCTGGAGACCCGACACAGGAATCACAATGAGTACTATTCTATGTAAATTCTCTGCTCAATACCTTTCATTTGATACCAATATCGCTCAGAAACTTTCGAGGGTCATTCGGGTCCACGTTTTGACCCATATCTGGAGACCCGACACAGGAATCACAATGAGTACTATTCTATGTACATTCTCTGCTCAACACCTTTCATTTGATACCAATATCGCTCAGAAACATTCGAGGGTCATTCGGGTCCACGTTTTGACCCATATCTGGAGACCCGACACAGGAATCACAATGAGTACTATTCTATGTAAATTCTCTGCTCAATACCTTTCATTTGATACCAATATCGCTCAGAAACTTTCGAGGGTCATTCGGGTCCACGTTTTGACCCATATCTGGAGACCCGACACAGGAATCACAATGAGTACTATTCTATGTACATTCTCTGCTCAACACCTTTCATTTGATACCAATATCGCTCAGAAACTTTCGAGGGTCATTCGGGTCCACGTTTTGACCCATATCTGGAGACCCGACACAGGAATCACAATGAGTACTATTCTATGTACATTCTCTGCTCAACACCTTTCATTTGATACCTTTATCTTCCAAAAATATGCTGGAGAAAGCTGGATCCACGTTTTGACCTTTTGACCTATATCTCGGGAACCGTCTTCCGGATTTGAAAAAATATGCATATAAACCATCTAGAGCAAGGTACTAAGCTGGTGTGTAAATTTGGTCAAAATCCCTCCACGCGTTTGGGCGAAAGCCGGCGACAAAGAAATGGGCTTGATTTTTATATATATATAGATATAGATGATAGCGAGCAGAGGGAAATTTTTATCGACAAGTTAGCGAGTATGGCTACTACTCATTGGGCCGTATTAATAAAAACCAAGCAAATGCTTTTACTCAAAATTTTAAAAATTTGACATTAATTTGCATGAACCAAATTACAAAACTTGAGTAAAAGGTCTGAAATCTTAAGCAAAAGCAAATGCTTGGCTTTTATTAATATGGCCCATTATGGATTCAAACATTTTTGTTCGATCCGACCTCGCTTGTGTGATGGCGAATCGAAAACGACAATTCTGTATATGATAATTCATCTAATTTGAACACTTTCAATTATTATTAAATTATAATATTTAAGTTCTCCAGAAAGAGAATTCTGTCGGCTGAGGGTTATTTTGTTAAAGCGCGGCCGAAGGCCGCTAACGCAAAAGGTTTTCTACACATACATTACTTTAACAAGGAATATCTCCTGAACTATAAGCGTCCGGCGGGTGGGACTTGGTTTTTTTATTTGTGATCTGTCGGACCATCCCTACCATGTTGAGTAAAAGTAATTTTTATCGGATCGTGTTTTTGGCGCTAAGTACGTATATCGATGCCTTACTTTCTCAACCTCGTATCTTAAAAAAATGCGATTTTGAGATTTTCATATCAAACGATACCTATTTTTCTGTTCTATAACTGCAACAAATTCCTATCTTAATAGATTGTGTCTATAGCAAAAAAAAAATAGGAATAAATATCTTGGTATCTCAATCAATGCTTTTTCATAACTGCGTCAAACTCTTATATTAATATACATGTATATTTAAAGGCGTATTAATCGTTTTGTCATCCCCCGTCCGTTCGTCTGTAAACACCCTAACTCGCTCAAAAATTGAGATATTTTGATGAAATTTGGAATGCAAGTTGGTATCGAGACTGGGACGGTTGGTATTGAAAATGGGCGAAATTGGACCATGACCACGCCCACTTTTCCTATATAGAAAAAGTCGGAAATTTGGTATCTCAGCCACTAATATAGCTAGAGCGATGAAATTTTACCCACGTGTTGAGCTCAGGCCCCTATGAAGAAATTTGATGAAATTTTGGAAAATGGGCGGTGCCACGCCCACTTATTAAGTGTCAACTATTGAAAGTTTTACTGTAAAACTTTTACAAGCCCCAACTCGGAAGATATATCGTAGCAGATATATCGATGAAATTTGGTATGCGTGATTTACTTACTTAGGTAGACTTTTGGAGGAAAAATTGTCAAAATCGGTTGACGGCCACGCCCACTTTTATATATGTGTATTGTAAAGTGACCTAATAAAAACATTTTAAGCGACATCTCTGTCAAATATAAAGATCTATCACTGAAATTTTGCGGCAGGAGTCCAACTACGGACAAAAAACACAAAAATTTTGGAAAATGGGCGGTGCCACGCCTACTTATTACGGGAAAACATTGAAAGTTATATGAGTCATAACTCAGAAACCGTTGAAGATATAGCGATGAAATTTATTACGCGTGATATACTTAGGCAAATGTTTGGACGAAAAATTGCCAAAATCGGTTGACGACCACGCCCACTTATATATATGTGTATTATAAAGTGACCTAATAAAAACATTTTAAGTGATATCTTTCTCAAATATAAAGATAATTCATTGAAATTTTGTGGCATGATTTCCGCAATAGACCGGAAGCAAAAAATAGAAAAAGTTTGGAAAAAGGGCGTATCACCGCCTACTTTTAGAAGCAGGAATATACGAGATTTCTGAGCCTATAACCCTACAAATAATTGAGATGTTATGACGAAAATCAGTTTGTACACTTTAATAATACATGCTCAAAAATTTAGCGAAATCGGTTTATGACCACGCCTACTTTTCAACAAAGATATTTCTGGAAAACCCTTTAGGAATTTGTAACGTGATATCTGTAGGGTTAATTTAACTTTGTTTTTTTTATTGATCTTGTTGATCATGATTTCTATTGTGAAATTTGAAATACATAACTTCAAAAATTTTCTTCAGAGAATTTTTGAAATTTAAACAATAAACAACGAATTTTGTTAACGTATAATTTTAAATAAAATTATAAAAAAAAATAAATATATATGGAATTTTAATTACCATATTTGGCGATCCTGCTTATCTTCAATCAAAATCAGCTACCTACAACAAAATAAATATTCTGCAACTAAGCATTTTAACGATTTTTTGATGCAATTCAATAAATATTGACGATCACCCGCTGCTGTATAATATTGATCAATTCCGAACAATTTAGCAACAAATACATTCAATTTCGATTCACAACTTCAATCAATCGGCTCATCCTATACTACTTATATGGTGAAATCACATTTGCATTGAAATACAATATTATAATATCTTTGTAACTAGAAGTCATAAAGGAATGAAATATTGCACAAAGAATAATATTCACATGCTTAGTTGGATGACTGATAAAATTTTTGAAAATGGGCGTGGTTACGCCTATTTTATGCAGCACTCGCTTTATATAAATCACACCGTATTTCCCTCAAACGCAAACAAACAATGAAAGCATACAGCTGAGTATCTAATGTTCGATTCCACTCGAAGTTAGGCTTCCTTACTTGTTTTTTTTTTTATAATATCCTCTAACAAATAAAACTTTGAATTTCAGCAAAATATTGTTTTTATTTAATAGTTTTGAAGTATCTTCGCTGTATGCATATAAGTGCAGCAAACGAGTAACTTATAAATCAAGTTTCAAAAATGAAATTATCGTTAATGCAGAAAACTCGTATCTTAAAAAATTCGTTTTATGCGTAAACTAACATAGATAAGTATATAATTTTTAATTGTGCACATAGTTATAATTCATGTCTTAATAATTGCATTAAAATTTTTACACAAAAAACGACGGTAAAAAATAAACAGTTTTTTTTTGTTTCCTGAAGTTTCCTTATTTAAGATACGAGGTTAAGAAAGTAAGGCATCGATATGGGGGTTTCAGAAAGGTGAGTTTATATGAATTTGCTGTATAATCTTATTTATAAATAAATAAATCGTCGTACCATACGAAAACTAACATATTTAAAATATCTGGCGAAAGCTATCAATAAAAAAATTCTGTACGAAAAGTAGAACATTTGGCTTTTGGCCGACGAAAAGTAATAAAATCGACTTTTGGCTGACGAAAAGTATCAGTAATTATATACTGTTTTTACATTAAAATTGGTGTTGTTTAAACAAAATTGATAGTTTTCGTCAGCCAAAAGTGGATTTTATTACTTTTCGTCGGCCAAAACTTGAACTTTTTACTTTTCGTCAGCCACAAAAAATCTGATGTTAGTTTTCGTATGGTACGACGAAATATGATTTCTACTTACTTGCCATCTATAATATGTGGTCGATTATTTTGTGCCTCATCAACGCTGGCCGCCTTCACGTATGTAATGAAACCGAAGCCTTTCGACCGTTTTGTGGCTGGGTCGCGCATAACCACAGCATCCACAATGGATCCCCATTTGGCGTAAAAATTCCCAAGACTTTCCTCAGTTGTTGCAGGCGATAAACCACCGATAAAAAGTTTTCGCAAATGTTCCAACTCACAAATTTCAGTCTAAAAAATCAATTTTTATTATTAAATAAGTTAAGCTATATTTTTTTCTTTTCCACAAGATACATGCATAGATACATCCTTATATACACGAATTAACACCTTAGAAAAATCAATAGAACACTTACTTCATTCCCTTGCTGGGCGTTATTTGACGAATAATTTTCTTTTTTCATTCTTGAATCCATTTTCAAGCTATTTCTTTTTAATACAAATAACTTTTTACAAATTGAATACAAAGTAGTTGCAGACCGCAATCTAAAAACAATTTCCAGCTGTGTACACTGAAATAAAGTGACGGATGTTTGCAATGTTAGCTGCAGTTGTATTAAATTAATGCTGCCATATTTGCTGGAATACGGTATTCAGCCGATGGGGGATCTGTGCTGGAATTCTGTAACTTATTTTGCGACCGATAATCGCAAAATCTAACGACACAAAAATTTCCCTCGATACCTCTGCGATGATTATCGGAAACATCTGTCAAAATATATTATAGAAATCGACTGAAAAATCGTACAGAATAGCATAATCGCAAATTTACGACACCGATCCGAAAATTGTCGCAAATTGGTTACAGAATCTGAATTCGCTTGGATTTTGACATTACCCTCTATCTTTGCATATAAAAAAAAGTAGTTTCCTTGGGCAGATCTAGAAAGGTAGGCCCGGAGGCGAATTCAGAAATTTGCCATGTATTTTGTTATTGTAATTGGTAGAGTGTAATGTCAAAATGATATTTCGCCATGGTTAAAATCTGAATTCGCTGGGGGCTCATCCATTCCTATTGGCCATGGGGCCATATTAATAAAATCCAAGCAAATGCTTTTACTCAAAATTCAGAAATTTGACATTAATTTGTATAAATTTCAAAATTTGAGTAAAGGTCAGAAATCTTAAGCAAAAGCTAATGCTTGGCTTTTATTAATATGACCCATGATATGAATTTGCTTGGATTTTGAAATTACACTCTACCTTTTCATATAAAAAAAGTAGTTTCTGAATTCGCCACCGGGCCTACCTTCCTAGATCTGCCTTGATATTGATTGAAATGTTTTGGACGGCTCTAAAACCGGGTTAAAATTATTTTCAATTAGCTTCTTAGTTAGATATCGCACGTTTTATGCAATAGGGATTTAACTCAAAAATTTTTTTTTGGGAAAACGCAAATAAAGTTTTATAATTTCAAATAGTTTCCTTCTACGGCTTACTACAAAATCACTTTTATTTCCGCCATTTATATCTTTTTGAGTATTTTATAAGACTAGACTCAAAGACACTACCCAGTTATTGAAATATATGGCAAAATCCCAGAAATCGAAAATTTGGAGTTAAATCCCTATTGCATAAAACGGGCGATATGTATATTCTTGCTAGAGTACAGAATCCACTTATACAGGTCGGCTCCACGGTATATATTTTGAGACGGTAATGCCAGTAAGCGGAAATGTCAAATACTGCTTACGTCACAGGACCAATAAAGCCGCGAACAACCAAACAAACAGCTGTGCCAATTGCAAAAGGAAATTACGTATGAGGACCTGATACTTTTTTCTAAAACCGAAAGAAATATGGCGGCCAGCGAACTGACATGACCTTTTAATTGGATCATGGGTCGGCTCTTTAGATCAGCTGACTTCTTCTTCTTCAACAGCCATCCAATTTCTCTAGTTCTGCATATTCTATACATGCATTCATACTTAGATAGATAGATTTTATTGAGGATTGTACTGCGACCACTAGATCTATTGTACCCTCTTCTTGATTACATTACCTCATCTAACCAGAGCTCCTCCAGAAATCGAAGAATATCGCTCGGCTTTAGAGACTGAATGTGTCCCTGACCTGGCCAAGGCGTGCCCAGGAATCTTTCACGCTTCCTTGCAATGGCATCGCATTCATGTTTACTATTGGTCAAAATTTTCGTTCTCTGAGTTTCCCTATCATTCGCTCGTGAGCTGAATGTCAAATTATTTCGTTCTCCTTTCAGTTTTTACATTCAGTTCACGGCGTGTGTATGTATCATGGACCGAACTGTTAAATTGGCCTTGCTCATAACCTAACTATAGAAGGTCCATGCAAGGGAGAGTAGCTCTTCTTCAGCGTATTTGCAGCTTATGTCAAACTGTCGTCTTTTGTTTTGATTTTGCATTCTTGCACGTGTTTTTCGTGGAAATAGCTTGTGTGTTCGGTTGTGTGTTCGCTCGCATTTTCTCTGCTTTTGACATTCTTGAAACACACCATCTAACTGTAATCACCTATTTTGCTTCACATAAGAGGACCTGTATAGATTGGTCTTGGCCTTGCTAGAGTATTTTTATTATTTAAAATGCCTGATGCGCGGAACACAAATGCGACGGGTCAACGAGTAGTGAACAGCTGATATTTTCCGTCGGAAAATCCGTCCGGGCACACAGAATTGTGGTGGAAACTGATTTGACACAGGATCCACTAAATAATGGTAGTCGCAAATGGATTAATGCCAAACATGTGCACTCTTGTGTCAAAAGGCACAACAACAAACCAACAGTCGACCAAGAAGAGGAAGCATGTTTTGATGTGGTATGACCATCACCCTTATTACGGTTGTCGTCGTCGACACTCACTCGACGGTGTCGGCGAAGACTTATAAAAATCGGTAATACGTATGGTAAAGTCGATAACTTGTGACAACTATCGAAACATATTTGGTATCAGCTAAGAGCCTATACACACTTGCGACTCAATCGATTTAGTCGAATGTTGATTTGCATGGGAATGTATGGAAGCATTCACACTACATTCAATTAGTCGTACAACTGAAACAGTTGGATATGCAGCCCAATTTCATTCCAACTGAAACAGTTGGACAACTGCTTGATCAGCAAGGCGCCCTTCTACGTATTCACACTAGAGACAATTGAGGCACTCTGCACACGGAGCGTACTGCTTTAGACGCGTATTATATACTACAGACGAAAGCTGTACGCTTTGATGTCGCGCACGTATATTTCAATTGAGGGCTGCACACGAGTCGTCAGCTTCATGCATTCGTCAAAGTATGCTGGCTACATGTCGCTTGGCGTAAAGCAGTGCTGGTAGCTAGGCGTACTACGCTTAGAAAAGAGGAAGAAGAAGATGTTTGTTTACATTTTTCCACTTGGTGGAATTTATGAAAGCAGTAAAATTTGTGTAAAAAATCGGAAAAAATTAGTGTATAATTAAAGAAAATGGAAGATTCCGTAAAATTTTTTATCTTTTCTATTTAAAGCTTCGAAATTTAAAGCAAATACCGTATTATTAATTTGTTTGTTTGTTTTGTGCAGCGAAGTTTCATGTCGCTTCGTGTGCAGATCTTGAGGCGTAGAGAAATCGACGCTACATGAAATGTCTCGTACGCGTCTATGACGATACGCCTCGTGTGCAGAGTGCCTTAGTCGAACGACTACAACAACAACAGTGATATTCGTAGTGGAAAGAGTTGCCATGCTGACAGCACTACTTTTATTTCACTTTTGGTAAATTGCAGAGATTGAATATTTCAATTAATATTTAAAAAAAAAAAACAAAAGGTATTAACTAGAATTATCTAACTAAGGATATTTACTTCCGTTTTCATGTGTTTCTTGATATTGTTGTTCTCTTCAAATATGTCATTAATCGCATTTTAAAATAGAAATAATGAAAATGAAATTGCATGGAAATTATTAAGGGTCTTCATCTAAAGTGATAAACTGCTGGTAAATGGGGTAAACTGATAAAATAATAATTGTGATAAATTATCTGTCAAAATTTGTATGAAAATATTTTTAAGCAAAGTTTATCACTTTACCGAACGATTTTCTTGCGTAAATTTATAAATTTCGGTAAAATTTAAGGCGGACACATTGTCAGTTTTACTTTTTCAATTCAAAAGAGGAAATTGTGCTTTCTTTCGGCATTTTAGTACGAATTATTAAAATAATTTTTACAAAAATGTGATGCATTTTTTGTTTATTTTATTGGGTTTTTTATTTATTAATCAAGTTGACATTGACAGCTGACAAGAGTTTAAACAATTATTTACCAAGGTGCGTTCATGTAAAAATGCGGATAAACTGATAAATTTTAACAATTTAATACTTTATCACTTTAGATGAAGACCACTATTAATGGCTAATTTTTACTATTTTTCCGTTTCTTGGACTTCTGTTCGTTTCGTTCTTTATGAGCGTAATTCCTTCCGTTTTTCTCTTTTCATTTACTTGACAGCTAGTTGCTAGTTTAATAAGAAAGAAAGCTAAACAATGTATGCACTTTTTGTTTATTTTATTATTTTTTATTTATTAATCAAGTTGACAGATGACAAGAAGGTGCTTTCATGTAAGAATGTAGATAAAGTGATAAAAGCAATTTAATAATTCATCACTTTATACGAAGACCACTAATGTAAAATTTGCTGTGTAAAATGTGAACATTGGCAACACTATGTCATTGTCAATCACCCGACTATTTAGTCTCAAGTGTGAATAGCTGCCACCGATTCGACTAAATAGTTGGCGTAGTGTGAATACAACAGCTCAATTCGATCAAATCGATTGAGTCGCAAGTGTGTATAGGCTCTAAGTCGACGTCGACGGTCACTCGTTGCCATTTTCGTCGACGCTGCGTTTAATGGTGACAAGAAGAAAATTTAGTATGTATGCATTTTTGTTTTTAAAATTTTATTACGGGAGTGCTAAAATTAGTAGAACTAACATCCGCAGAATATTTCCTGCTAGCTTCATTGAAAAACACACTAGTTTAAAAATAAATTCGGTGAGCGCACATACCGAAGCCGACCCAAAGGTTTTCAATGCGGTACGATACCAACTAATTTTTTACAGCATTGAGAAGCAATCACCATTAAATTGAATGCCTTAGCACCTCCTTTAAGAGAGATTGAGGAGAAAACTAATTTATGAAATATTTATGTACATATGTACGTACATAGATATGTATATATTTCAACTAAATTTTTCTTTTATTTCTTAATTACTCGAGCACTTCATTGCTAAAACTTGATGAATCATATGCAAAATACATTTATAATAAAAAAATAAATTATCAAAATAGCACAAATAAAAAATACGGAATAAATTGCGCACAGATTGTAAATAAAATCAAACAGCTATTGCAGAAATTATAGGGATGGTACTTTCGTCATTCGGTTTACCGATAAACAGTCGACGTCGTCTCAATACCATTGTGAATGGATACAAGTGACTTGACTCTGGGATGTGTGTTAAAAAGGTCGAACAGCTGTGCTCAGCTGATTTCAGGGTTGCTGTTATGGCCCAATAACGATGGTGAAAGCAATAGAAGTTGCTCTTCTTCTTTCTGTTTTGTAGGTTGTTGATTTTACATTCTTGCATATGTTATTCGTGGAATAGCTGGCGTTTACGCTCAGCCTTAAATTCTTTTCGGAATTATGAATTGGTTTTTTCAATTCCCAATTCCGGAATTGCGTTTCTGTCTTTATTGCTACGACCTTGTCATTATGGTCCCTTTTCTTACAACAACCACATCCGGCCGCCATACCAATCTGTACCCCCGGAAGTCGCCGCCATACCAATCTGTCCCCGATTTTGATATTTCTCGATGACTTATCGTCTTTTTTTTTTTTATCGAATTTCGACTACGCATCCCAGAGCCATTTCACTGTATGCTATACACTATGCTCAATACGCTTAGATAATACCGATTTTGCGTCGATGTGACGACGACGTCGAGACGACGTGATTTCGACTGAAAAGTGACAACGTCGTCGACGACGACAACCGTAATAAGAGCCTATACACACTTGCGACTCAATCGATTTGGTCGAATTGGACTGTTGTATTCACACTACTCCAACTTTTTAATCGAATCGGTGGCAGCTATTCACACTTGAGACTAAATAGTCGTGCGATTGACAATGACATAGTGTTGCCAATGTTCACATTTTACTCAGCAAATTTTACATTAGTGGTCTTCATATAAAGTGATGAAATATTAAATTGTTAAAGTTTATCTGCATTCTTACATGAAAACACCTTCTTGTCAGCTGTCAACTTGATTAATAAATAAAAAACAATAAAATAAACAAAAAGTGCATACATTGTTTGGCTTTGTTTCTTATTAAACTAGCAACTAGCTGTCAAGTAAATGAAAAGAGAAAAACGGAAGGAATTACGCTCATAAAGGCGAAACGAACAGAAGTACAAGAAACGGAAAAATAGTAAAAATCAGCCATTAATAATTTTCATGAAATTTCATTTTCATTATTTCTATTTTAAAATGCGATTAATGACATTTGAAGAGAACAACAATATCAAGAAACATATGAAAACGGAAGTAAATATCCTTAGTTAGATAATTCTTGTCTATAACTACACCATTTCCAGATGGATTTTAGAAATGTCAATTGGATTTTAGAAAGGGGAAATTAGATTTTAGAAATGTCAATTGGATTTTAGAAAGGGGAAATTAGATTTTAGAATAGCCAAATGGATTTTAGAAAGGGAAAATTGGATTTTAGAAATGTCGATTTGATTTTAGAAAAGGGAAATTGGACTTTAGAAACTGTAAATTGGATTTTCGAAAATTTATATAATTATTAATTTATACTTTCATACGCAATAAAGAATTTCTATTCGAAAAATTCTGTGTAAAATTTATTTTAAACGCACATTCTGAAATTCAATTCACGCTTTCAAAAATCCAATTTTGTTTTCTAAAATCCTTTTAACGCTTTCTAAAATCCAATTGACATTTCTAAAATCCAATTTCCCCTTTCTAAAATCCAATTGACATTTCTAAAATCCAATTTCCCCTTTCTAAAATCCAGTTAACGCTTTCTAAAATCCATCTGGAAATGGTGTAGTTAATAAGAAACGAACCTTTTGTTTTTAAACATTTTGAAAATATTAATTGAAATATTCAATCTCTACAATTTACCAAAAGTGAAATAAAAGTAGTGCTGTCAGCATGGCAACTCTTTCCACTACGAATATCACTGTTGTTGTTGTAGTCGTACGACTAAATTGTCTCAAGTGTGAATACGTAGAAGGGCGCCTTGCTGATCAAGCAGTTGTACAACTGTTTCAGTTGGAATGAAATTGGGCTGCAAATCCAACTGTTTCAGTTGTACAACTAATTGAATGTAGTGTGAATGCTTCCATACATTCCCATGCAAATCAACATTCGACTAAATCGATTGAGTCGCAAGTGTGTATAGGCTCTAAGGGTGCATGAACTATATGGATCCAGATTTGACAGAAAAAATCAAATCTGATCATTTCTAGGGACACGAATTTCGATACGATACGATACCAAATCGATATTTTTTGCATTTGATACCGATACTTTTTACTCGATTCTTTTGCGGCGATATTTTTTGGTATCGAGTACTTCAACCACGGTATCGAACAAATGAGTACATTCAGTGATGGAAAATTAAAATTGTGTCATATTTGTCCAAAAAATTGTGCAACGCAAAATAGTGCCGAAAAATGCACAAGCACGAGTAATTTTCACTGGTACATATTGAAAAATAGGTCTGATCCACGTGCTGAAATAAGTGCAGGTTTGGGCCTTCGTAAGGTTTTTGTATGAAGTTGTATGAAGTTACCCAAATCTGTTTATTGATTTTCAACCAACGAAATACCATTTAGGCGGTTAAAAACAAATGAGCCAGCTTGTATTTCGATAGGTTTTTTACATTCGGCACTTTTTCTGACAATTTTTTCAATTTGACAACTATAAAATAAATTATTTTTAAAATATAAAATATATGGAAATACAAATTTTAAATTTGCCTCCTGTAAGCTTCTGGTTTGGCCGTAAGTGGAAAAAAGAAGTCCGGAAGAAAAATCATAATGCGTAATGGCTTCTCTTTATAACATGGAATGCACAGATATTCTGCCACTTGAGTTTCATCATTTCTTTGTTTCGATAATTTAAATTCAAATTTCCAAAAAAAAATTCAATGATGGATACATATAATCTCAATGAAAATTAATTGTTAATGTTATTTAAGATGTTTATTTTTCAAAATACTAAGTATTTGGCAAATATATTTTTACAACTGTGATTGTATTAAATACACCTGTTGTTTTGAAAAACTGTTGGTTTGTAAAAAATGTTTTCAAGAACTTAATAAACTTGTATATTTTTTTTTAATCAGCTCGAACTATTCTTATGAGTTGGAAAAGGATTTACGTCAAAATCAAAACTTTGGAACCAGCCATGGCATACTATGCCATGGAATTAGCACTAATACAGCGACATGCGTATGCCTCAGGATGCAGTTTTATTGCGTTTTTGTTAACTTTCTAGAAGACGGGGCAACTTTAAACCGTTTTAATAAATATCTTTTAAATGTGGAAAAATCTTTTATTTCCAGTCAAATTAAAATTGATAAAAAATAAATTTCGTGCTAGCCACTAAAAAATTGCATTTCTTTTATTTCCGCTTTCGAATTCATAATCTAGAGGTCCGAACGTGTCGATTGGTACCTCTTTTAACTATTTTAGAGGATATTTTAAGGTTGCACCTTCCAGAAAATTACCGCTTTCGATACCGATACTTTGAGTATCGAGTAGTTTAGTTTCGATATTATCGGGTTCGCGATTCTTTTTAACCGATATTTTAAATGAGTACCAGATCGATGCTTTTGATTCGATATCGTGTCCCTAATCATTTCACCCGTCGGAAAAATTAGAAATGGATCTAATTACACTGGTCGACAAGTTTTTGTTACAGAAATAAAATTCTACTTTTCTAAAGGATTACGGTGCGCTGAAAACGCTGACATTTCTCTTGAAGAAACCGTTTTAATATTTCAGATGTCTTTCTTGTAACTTGCAATATTACATATTAAGCTTCATTAGTTTTGCAATATTTTCTCCATACAAATTTAATTAAAAATTTTGAAGCACGCTTTTAGGCAGTTTATTATATTATGAACGTATGTAAGTGGCTTCGTAAAAAAATTGTTCTGCTGAGCAACTACAAAATTTGATTGCGCCTATAACATGCTACAAATGCTGCCGTTGTTTTCGACGACAAATACCTTATTGTGCAAAATTATATATTACTATATACCTAAATTAGATATCTGAAAAATTAAAACGTTGTCTTCAAGAGAAATGGCCGAGCTTTCAATAGCTTTAATCAATTTTTAAAATAAGCAAGTAATTTAAAAGATATTGAGGAGTGAATATAGCCAAAAAACGTGTTTTTCGCCTCTTTGGGCATGAATATCTAAAAAACTGTACGTATTACAGAAAATCTGACTTCAGATTCGGATTCAGCGCACCGAAATCCTTTAGAAAAGTAGAATTTTATTTCTGTAACAAAAATTTTTTGAAATTTTGTCGACCAGTGTTATTATACCGCCGGCGGAATTTCCGTTGCCGCTGCAATTCTGCGCAACAACGTGTCTTTTTTAATTTTGACAGCGGCTGACCGTCGCCCGTTATCCGTTGACCCGTCGCAATTGTGTTCCGGGCATTATTCTGAACGCAAAATCACGGTATATATATTAATTGGATCATGACGCGACATCTGCCACGGTTTGTAAGATGGCAGAAACCCCAAATTTAATTTATTAATAAAATCAGCTATATTAAAGAACTAATACGTAAAACCAACCTGCAAATAAAATACTCAAGAGCATTATAATTTTATTTTTTTTTTAATTTTATTCTTATAGGAATAAATATTTTCATTCCAAAATATCATCGCTCTCATTATTCTAACATAACTTACCCCTTCGAAATGCGAGCACGCATTACTGCGTACGCCTGCTCCTACTACTGTAGTCGATATAGGTTTCGTTGGTCCGGCATTGTCTTCTGACTTCTGGCAATTTCTTTTAAGGGAAATTCGTGAACTTTGCGCCCCTTGCATCTTTTCATAAAAATAGATGAGAATATAAACAGGTAGGAGACAAAAGATATTAGATATTAATTTGTCGATTAAATTTGTATCAAAATGTGGTTAGAGAACTTCGCTTGCTTTTTTTTTTTGAAATACATATTTGTATGTAGTTATTTTTAATTACCTGTGAAAATATGTACATACATATTTATGATTTACGCTAAGGTGTTTTATTTTACCATATGTAAATACTTACATATACATACGTACATACATATATCCCAGCAGTATTTGAGGTAAGTAGGTGCATATTCAGTAGAATTTTCAGTATGAAAAATACACTGAAACTGAGTTCAAAAATCATGCCTGAAAAAATAACTGAACACGCAGTGAAGACATCAGGTGTATTGAAATATATGCTGTGGAAGTTCTCCCTGCGAAGTCAGCCCTTTTTTCATATGGAAACTCTCCCTTCTCGTTCGGCAGTTTTTAGGTAGTTGATTTTCGACGCCACCTCTATATAAAAACGAAAGCGAAAGTTCAGATTTTGGAACTACATCTCTACTGAATATTCCGTAGGAAATATGTGCTGTTTTCCAGCTGATAAATACTGCTGGGATGTAGATTAAAGATTCCATGTGTTTTGCGTTAAAATAATTTTATTTGATAAACTATTTAAGACATACATACATACTTATTATTTTTAAAAATGCACAGAATCATTTTGAAGAAAGTTTAATTAGTAATTCTACATAGTCGCTGTAATCTAATTTATTTTTGCGTTGCTTTATCTGATATACATATTTATTTAAGTGTTTTGTGACACTTCTTGTTTAAACATTATTTTATTACGTATGTAGTCCTAATGCATATATGTATATAGAGATGGTTATGTTCGGGATTTAGAACCTAAATTTGAATTTTTTTAAATCTCTGAAATTGCGCACAATTTCTAGGTTCACAATACCTTTTTAATCAAAAGAAAACATTTTTTTTTTATCAGGCCGCAATATGTACATACTTGATATAAAAAAGGCATCGACTGTTACGAGGGATACCAAAGAAACATTTTCGTAATTCGGTTACAAAATCGGAATGATTACCTATATACATATGTAGTGAAATTCGTTCCGGTTCACAATAGCTACAATTTCAAAATTAAAAATTACTTTTTTAAAAGGAGAATTCAAACTCTGGAATGAGGTTCACCTACAAACATCCATCTCTAAATATAAGATGTACACAGGCATGTGCTGAAAATGATTTCATTTAAATTTTACTTCATCATCGTCATGATTATAATAAGACACATTTGATAGATATGTGCAATACATTACCGATCAAAGTAACAAGTTGTTTTTGACTGCTACAATATCTGGTTATCGAAAATGTATTAATATTAAACTAGGAGGAAGCTGTAAATATTGGTACAAGAATATTTTCAAAATTGCATCGAATTCAAATCGTGCGATTATCAACACATGCCTTGTGCATACATTTGTACATACATATCTTTTACGTATTCTCTATACATACATATGCATACATATCAATTCATAAAATTCGGCAAGCTTTACAGTTTTCCAGACTTATTATTCTACATAATTTTATTCTCGGTATTATATGCTTTTAGAAATCCAAAAAACTTATTTATATACATACATACATACATAATATGTAAAATGTTTTAATAGCTTGCTTAAGTGATAACACAAATTTCAAAAGTTGGTTATACTACATAAGTATTAATCGCCACGGATCATTTAGAATAGCCAATTTACCAAATTCGCACATAATCGACTTATAATATCTCATTCACCAAAAATTAGGATATAATACATATGACTTGCCGAGACGTAACATATTTTTAATTTAACCTTAATTTTTGCATACACAACTTATTGTGTACATGGTACTTCAGCCCTGTCATAGAATAAATTTGAAAGATTTCAAGCTGGTGTTATTATGTGTTCAGAAATACATATGTACATACTTATGTAGACGTGTATATACTTATTACTTCTCATTCATATGTATGTAAGTCTTAAATAATAAGGCTTTTTTTATTAAGATCAAATGACAATAGAGTTAACACTATTTAAGGTGTTAGAACTTAAACATACATATTTAGATCTAAGCTAAATATAATGCTCTCCATTTAAGCAATGGCCTATTAGTGTGATAGACAAGACTGGTAGCACTTCAGTGTTCTATTAAATTTATCATTTTTCTTCTATATTGAGCTTGTTTTATTATACCTAAATTAAGAAAAGAACGAAGTAATTAAATAATATTTTTGGCATTGAATGTTATCACTAAGTATGTATTTATATAATATTTTATGCACCAAATACTAATTATATACATACATATATAATTATACCTTTAATGAACATGAAACGAAATAATTTTTTTCCGAAACATGATATTCTCAAGTACCAAAATATATAAATTTCATCGATAAGGTGAGAACGGCGATCAGTTTCGTCTAAGCCATATCCGCCATTCCGTCGTTCAGTACATACATACATATATATACATATATTACACATATATATACATAGGTACATATCTACGTACGATATTTTTTTTTTTTTGGAAATTTATCAACCATAAAAACTCATGTCATTGAATGTCCCGTTTCACGTTCAAGTGCATAACGAGCGGGTATAGATCAAAATAAGAAAATAATTCATTACCTGAAAATAAATGTTTTTAACGTCGAAATTTATTAGCCATTTGTGCAGCCACATTAACCGGGTGAGCAGTTGGAGGCTTATGTGAGCCATAGCCGTTATATCCTGGTGCTGCTACCGGCGTATTGGCATGACCTGCAATAATTTAAACTATTAATTCATATTTGTTTAGATGCATAAAATGAGACATGCGTCCAGTACACACCACTAGCAGAATTTTGCGGTGGCCCATATGGGTGCACACGGCTTGAATTAGCTGCGTTCGGCTTACTGGGACCGCCACCATAACTTTGTTGATAACCCGTACCAAAGTTTGCTGCTGGCGGGCCAGTTTGTTGCGGCCCAACTGCTGCCGGTGCATTCCATGCTGCCTGCGGCGCTGGACCACTTGCAGCCCTTGGGACAGATTGTGGTGGCGCACTTGATGCTGGCCATTGATTGGTATACCAATTATTCGATGGTGGCGGTGGTTGGGCCGAGCCGGCTGAACTCCAACCACTATTCCAACTGCTCGGTGGATTCCTTCCATTGACTGGTTGCTGGGCGTAAGCGCCATATTGCTGTGGCGCTGGATATTGTGGTGCTGTTCCCCAATAATTGTATTGAGGCTGCTGGTATTGCGAACCACCAGCGCCTGGCTTATATGCACCCGGTTGCTGATGTCTTGGTGGACCGTAAGTGGCTTGCTGTGCCCCACTTTCATATTGCTTCTCATAATATTTTTGTTTTTCTTGGGTGTATACAGATTTTTTGACGTCAATTATCGCATATTTGATTGTATGTACTTTTTGCACTAGAAATATTAAAAAGCAAATAAAATTTGATAATAAAGTTTATAGAATGATACAGATATTAAACAAATTAAAAGAAGTTCTCTTTTGCGAGCAGATGTTCCATACATATAATGAAAATTAAAAAAAAAATCTTAAGCCAGTTGGTGGAATATAAGAACACTGGCCCGAAAGAAGTTTATAGCACAAGGGCAAGTTTAATAAGACAAGCAAACGTCTGTATATTCAACAATTGAAAAACTAACAGCTACAAGACTATGTAGGTTTATATACTTACAAACAGCTTTATCCACGGAATCGTAGTCATCAAACTCGACAAATGCAAAACCACGTTTTTTTCCAGTTGTCCTATCCACTAGTAGTTTAACCGAAACGACATGACCAAACTGTGAAAAATAATCTTCTAAACTTTTCTCATCATGGTTATCCTTTAAGCCTCCAACGAAAACTTTTTTCACCGACAAATTTACTTCTTTCTTTTCACGTTCTGGACGTGGAAGTGCACGTTTCGAATCAACAGTTCTGAAAAGTGAAATAAACATTAGCATTTTATGAATATTCTTTACCCATAAGGTAAATTAATATGTGATTGATATCTTCTAATGCGACTGGTACTATATTCCTTCTTCATCGTCATAAAACGAGACAGTATTCACGAAATACGTTCTTTTTTCTGTCTACCAAAAGGGTAAAATTTTAGACGACGATAACCGGGCTAGAAAAAAAAACGGTTTTTTTTAGGGTGGTAGAGGGCGGGGGGATCAAAAAACTGAAACACCAAATTTAAAATGGTGGTGTGATTGTTAGTGTGGAGTATTGTTAAATTTTGGTAGTTTTAAATAAAAATTGTCATATTCAAAAAATGAATGACAAAATCATGAGAATTAATGAATGATAGTCCAGCAAAGTGTACAAAGGGGGAAATTATTATTTTATATGTTTAAGTCAGACCTGTTAAATTCCGATTAGGATTAGTAATCAATTAAATTGTACTGGTTTTTAATTGGTATCATTATTTTAATTCTTTTGCAGAAAAAAACTAATTTTAATTGATTATCATTAAAAAAAAAAACAAGAAATAAAACAAAAAATAAAAAAAAAAATAAAAAATATTCAAACTAAATCAAAATACAATACAATATTGCATATTTATAAAGCGGAAAAGAAAACAAAGTTTGAAAAAGAAGAAAATAATCAAAATAAATTAAAGCAAAAGGATGCTTGAAGACGAAAACATAATTGAGTGTGTTTCTTTGAGGGCTACGTAGTCAAACACGATGTACGTCATGATGGAGAAGTACTGATTCTCTTTAGCCATTAACTCCTTTGCTCCGCTCCAAGGCCCTGATTAAAAACGATTGTCAAAATTAAGCCAATACATCTGGCAGCTGTATTTTACAAACAATTTTTTTGAAACTTGGCAGCATTTAATAAAATCATTAAAGCCTATTCAGATTGCATTTGAAATTACATTGATTAGCCGAAATTACTTTGCGAAATCACGCGCGTTCACACACGTTTTTGAGTAATTTCATTTAGTCGTGTTTCAGTTACGCTGTTCCTGCGCCAAATAAAAATTTTTACATGGGCAACTTAAATGAAAATATCATTAATACAATACTCCCACAAAATTATTTTTTTTATAATTAAAGAATCGCTTATGCAATATACAATGATAATATATCGAAGAAACCGTCGCGAACAAATTTAATATCCGTTTTTTTTATTTTAGTATGTATATACGCTAAAATAAAACACGCCTAATGTGAAATATTAGCTATTGGTAAAGATGTTTCCGATTATAATCGGTAAAATATACAGAAGAGACCGATTCCAGAGTAATTTCGTCAGTTATCTAGCCGAAATGCGCATTTCAAGGGTAATTTCGGCTGGCATTTTTGTATGGCGAAACAACGTTATTTAAGGGTAATTAATGCCGAAACAACGTTTTTTGCCTAAATTACCCTTAAATCATGCCAATCTGAATATGCTGTTAGCTAAATTGTTTTGCCCATGGTTTTGCCAAATTATTGATTTGGTTTCGTGGTGGTCGAAGACTATTTAAAATGGAAGCGAGGAAGATTGAAGAAGGTCGGGAGCTTATGCGATCCGCAGAAAAAAGGTACATGCATTTTGGTTAAACGAATAGAAACATAAAAAATCTATTTTACAGCTTGAAAGTTGGATTACTAAAATGGAAACCTGATTATGATGTTGCTGCAGATGAATACACAAAAGCAGGTAAGTATGTACATATGGACATGAACATAAATATTGGTATGTACTTATGACTGAAATCGCAAAAACTATCAGTTTCATGTGCTTTAATGCAAATGTTGGAATCTATTTCTTTTATTTTCTAGCGACGGCTTTCCGTATAGCAAAATCCTACGACCAAAGCAGGGATTGCTTATTAAAAGCTATCGAATGTCATAAAAATAATAGATCTTGGTTTCATGCTGCAAAATGTTATGAACAGGTGAAATTTATATATATTTTCTCTATATTTTCACTCGATTAATCGCTTTATGCTTTTGATAAAAAGATAATACTTATACTGAAAGAAACAAACAGCCTCCCTGAAATTGAACCTAATGTAAATAAAGCGTGCAACCTTTATCAGCAACATGGATCACCTGAAGCAGCTGCAACAGCATTGGACAAAGCAGCGAAAATAGTAGAGCACAAGCATCCTGATCTAGCACTAACTTTCTACAGGCATGCTCTGGAAGTTGTTATGGTATTGTACTAATTACAAATGTAGGAATCCTTACAACACTGACATAATTTTTGTTATCTATAGTTAGATGATTCAACACGTCATGCTGCCGAGTATGCATCGAAAATTTCAAGAATTTTAGTGAAACTAAATAGGTGAGATACGAAATAAATTAATATCAAAATATACTTGCATATCTATTTCTTGATATATGTAGCACTATGTATATGTATGTATATTTTATGTTAATATCCCGACTATTTTTTCTCAAAAAGGTTTGATGAGGCAGCAGATGCAATTAGACGGGAAATTGGCTTAAATCAGCAAACTGAATCGTATGGACAAATTGGACGATTAGCCGTAGCACTCGTACTAGTTCAACTTGCACGAGGAGATTTCGTAGCTGCTGAAAAGGCTTTCAAAGAGTGGGGAAATTGCTGTGATTCAGAAGAGGTTCAAACATTAGAATTACTTTTACAAGCTTTTGATGATGAAGATTCGGATTCAGCTAAACGAGCTCTATCCGCTCCGTTCATTCGGCATATGGATGTTGAATATAGTATCCTTGCTCGCGACATTCCACTACCAAAGGGATTGGCTACAGCTCCAAAAACTGATGTGATCAAAGGTGCTGCTCCATCTTATATGTCTCCAAGTACTGAGGTAAACACTTTTCCCCAAGCATGAAAATGGCGAGTTAATTTTATTAATAATACTGTGTAACAACAATTTTGGGGCAAAAAAACACTTATCCATATAGTAAAATCCCCAAACCGGTACATAATATGAAGTTCAAAGTTAAATTGTAGTTTGATAAAATTAGCTCGCATCGCGAAGGATTCTGTGGCTTTTTATTCACTAACAATTTGTAATTTCAAATAGTTGGAAACTGGTAATGATACAACTGAACCAAACGTACCCAATGACGAAGATGAAGAAGAGGAAGGCTTGTGTTAGTGAATATTAGCCAAATAGATTTCGGAAAAGTTACTTGGTTTGGTGTTTAATAAGGTTAATAAACGTTTACTCCCTAAAGTATGAAGCGATATGTTATTTTGCTAATATAGTACATAATGCAATATGGTTAACGATTCAACAACATTCTTGGATGTATATTACTGAGGATAGGAAGTGAAAATGTGTGAATACTAACCAATGTTATTTCAAAAATTAATGTTTGGCTTAGTATTGAATTTCCTTAATAAAATTTAATTATCTGAAATATGATTAGAACTTGTGATAATTTATATTTAATTTAATACAAAACTAAAGACCCCACCCTCCGGAGGCCTATGGTTCTCGAGATATACGTAGTTAACATGACCAAATGATAAAAAAAATGTGTTGAACGGTAATCGCCTATTCTCTTTTGGCTGCTACGACCATATAGAATTATTGGATCATGGTCGTTAAAGTTCCGATATTTCCTATACAAATCTCACTGAATACTCGCGAAAGTTGCCTGAGTTGGGTGTTGCAGGTTGGAACAAAAATGGCAAAACACCAAATTTAAAATTTTGGTGTGATTGGGTGAGTTTCTAAGACAAAACTGCTCCGCAACTGTTGAGTATTGTTAAATTTTGGTATTTTTAAATTAAAATTGACATATTAAAAAAATGAATGATAAAATCATGAGAATTAATGAATGATAGTCCAGAAAAGTGTACAAGGGCGAAAATTAAAGAGACAGAGCAGCAGGCGAAAATTTTTAATGAAAAATCGCGCGATTTTTTTTAATTAAAATTTTTTATATTTAACATTAGATTAAAATAAAAAAGAAAGCGCATGCAATGACACATGAATGGTAATAAATATAATAATATGTAAAGTATACTGAATGGTAATGCAAACCAATTTTGCACTACCACTCATCATTGATTGGGGGCTGCAAGGCTGAATGCAATCAAAATTGAATGCAGTTTGCCCAACCTTGGTATACTTTACATACTATTATATTTATTACTTCATGTGTCACTACATTTTTATTTATTTATTAAAAGTGAAATAGCAATACAATTGTTACTACACTAAAAGAATAGGAGCGCTGGCTGCCAGGACCTTCTGCTCGCTGGTTTATAGAAGGAAAAAATTATTAGTGTTGTTAGGATATAAAGACAAATTATATTCTTGCACTTACAACATTTATGTGCCAAAACCATATCGACCCCTTTGTGCGACTTTAACGTAAGGGACAAAAACAAATTTTACAGACAATTTTTTTTTGTTTTTTTTTTTACTGTTTTTATTGGTATGTTTAAATGAAATTGAACAAGCGATTAGATAGTTAATTAATATACTGAATCTGATAATTTTTCATGAAAAATTTGCAGTTTGCAAACAAATCATAATTTTACCCCTTACGATAATTTCGTTCAGTGTTTTATGAGAGTATTTGAATAAATGTCCCTTACGATAATATTTAAAATAGGTTGTATATCGCTAGCTTAGAGTGCAAATTGTGTAAGTCCTTTTTTCAAACTTTGTAGGAGAGACAAAAAACAAAAAATAAAAAAAATTCAAAATGAAAAAAATTTTCGACTTACACAATTTTCTTCGCTTTTTGGACTTACACAATTTGCGTATCACTGGATAACGAGTAGAAATATGACAAGTATCACAGACTTGTTTAGCGTGGTGCGTATTTGATTTTTCTAGCTTTCTACACTTAAAAACAATTTTTCATAAAAATGGACTTACACAGTTTGCACTCTAAGCTAGCGATATGACAAATACATGTGTATTATTGCATACTTTTGCATTTTTAATAATGGGGTCATGGTAATATACTAGTGAGTGATTTTCCACCTCGATTTCCTTCTAGCTATATTCAAAATATTTTTTATATTGGCGATACGATAAATTCGAGCTAAAGAAAAAAAGTTTAGATTTTCCCTTACGATGAAAAAGAAAGAAAATTTTTGCCACAACTATAAGGATTTCAGCTACAATATTTTACCAGGTGATGCGCTGAGGGATGTAGAACAAATTTGCATCAAAAAGTAAATTTGCAGAAAATGACCCTTACGATAAAATCACGCAAAGGGGTCGATATATTTTCACTGCATATAATTATGTGCATTTTAAACGAAGTAGGTACCTACCTCTTTTGGGGCCATACGGCGACAATGGAACCATAGATTATCTATACCATTGTGCCGTTTGCTAATAAGCAAGTATTGCAATTTAAATACTTAGATACAATTAGTAGGAAAAACAAAAAGGAGCACACCTCGAATTGGGAGAGAAGCTCGGCCATAAAACTCGTCAGAGTTATAATAGCGCCATTGTATTATATACTTTTTGGTTGCTTGTTTTTCCGACAGGGTAGGAATATGATATATTGTGGAACGATCCTCCGTCATCCCTTGTCAAGTTTGGTTTGGAGACATACCGGTTTCGGCTAATATGCGCCATCTTCAGTGTCTTTTTTCGTTCTGAGTTATTTTGTGTAAGTTCGATAGTACTTATAGTAACTGACTTCCATCGTTTGGTCACGTACTTCGTGTTCGTGTGATGTGTTCGTGCATTCGGGCGACGTGCATACGTGCGTGCGTGCGAGTCTGTGCGTTTAGGTATGTAAATCTATTTTTGTATCCTCATTAAACAGGCAGGTAAAAATCCGTTATTGTCCTCGTGTGTGTTGTTTTGTTTATGTCGGTTTTAGGTTTTCTGTCCTCTTTTCGGTATAATAGCTTAAGCGGTTCAAATAATGTATCTGAACCGCTTAAGCTATTATACCGAAAAGAGGACAGAAAACCTAAAACCGACATAAACAAAACAACACACAAGAGGACAATAACGGACTTTTACCTGCCTGTTTAATGAGGATACAAAAATAGATTTACATACCTAAACGCACAGACTCGCACGCACGCACGTATGCACGTCGCCCGAATGCACGAACACACGAACACATCACACGAACACGAAGTACGTGACCAAACGATGGAAGTCAGTTACTATAAGTACTATTGAACTTACACAAAATAACTCAGAACGAAAAAAGACACTGAAGATGGCGCATATTAGCCGAAACCGGTATGTCTCCAAACCAAACTTGACAAGGGATGACGGAGGATCGTTCCACAATATACCATTGTATTATATTATTATTAGATACATCTATGTATATTTCTTGTATTAGCTAATTCATTTTTAATTTTTATAAATATGTATTAAGGAATATATAACATTAATCTTTAGTAAAAACTGAGAGAATTATCACGGATTAAGCATGTATGGATAAACATTTCATTTCCTGTAAACAAACTCTCTAAGCATCGGAACAATGATAAATGCCCGCGGTCTATCTGTCCCTATAAAGTGAAGGACGTGGCCTCAAGAAATCCCTCCACGGCCACAGATGCGTTCACGACATACCCATGGTTCCTAAAATAAGATAATTTGGGGATTTGTATGCCGCTTCACATGCCTACTACATAATAAAGCAGTAGATGATTTGCTATGCTGCAAATAAATTTGCGTAAAGATAGCTCCAGTCATACTGAGAATTATTTATTCGCTCTTTCCCTGTCCTTATCCTGGACCAAGAAATTAATCTTCTCCAGGTGTAGGAAGTTTTTGTATCCGCATCTATGACGAAGAACTTCCAGCGGGCCAAGACCTATACAAATTTTGTACTTCTAAATTTGTCGACCTTTGAACTACATAGTGCAGTTGTGTTGAATTCATATAATGACTTGGATACACCTGTCCCCATATTTACTGCAGGGTTACGTACTTTAATATGCGTGCAAATACATTTGTACAAACAAATCTTATGCCTCTCTGACCAAAAATACATACCTAACTGAAAACATACGTATGTATGTACGTGCATGCGTATCCAAATTTCTTTACAACAATATTGAAAAGACCGAACAAAATGAAAAATAATCAAAAATATGAAAAATTGATTCAAACCAGACCTGTTAAATTCTGGTCTGGTTTGAATCAATTTTCCCACATGAAATTTAGCTTTTTGGAAGGGTAAATTTAACAATAAATTACATGAATTGTGTAATTAAAAAATCAGTGAAAATGATTAAGTTAAATTAAGGCTAGAACTTCCATTTTAGGAACATTCCTACTGAATTTCATAGTCAAATCCCCATTATTTCGCATTTTCAAGAAGTGGATATCTACGTCGAAACTCTGGCCGATTAAAATACTCAAGGTGAGCCTTTGAGACTCACTTTCGGTTTTCCGTTACAATTTTATACGATTGCAAAAAAAAGCTTAAAATAAATAGAGCCCAAAGATCATAAATGGAGCAATACCCAAAATTTCAAACAAAAATCTCTTTTGGTTTGGGAATACAGGGGAAATTTTCCAATAATGCCGCACGCCCCAAAAAAAAAAAACGACTTTTACGGGGTGGTAGGGGAGGGTAGGAGTGTTCTGAATCCGTAAAATATAGGCGCCGGACGTACCTCGTTTTCGAGGAATTTACGGTTAAAGTTTAGTAGCTCTCCATATAAATTCGATAGATAAAGAAAAAAGGCATAAGTAAAGGATACCGTCCGGTGAGCTACAAAAAAAAACAAAAAGTGGGCGTGGTCCGCCTTTTTGTCCTGAGTTCAGTGATATACTTCTTTTTTGGCGCAAACGATTTTTTAGGGAGTTAGAGGGGGATGAAGTTAAAAAAAAACTTTTTTTAAAAAGCCTATATCTTCCAAAATATTCACTCAATTTTTAAAATTAAGGTATCGTTGAAAGCTTATTTAAAGGCCTTTCATATGACGTATCAAAATTTTCGTAAATTCCTTACAAATTTTGTTAAAAAACAAAAAACTCAAATTTTGGTATTTTTTTTAGGGAAAAACTGATTTTTTTTTTTTTTTTGTTATTAAGTATATTAAAAATTATATTCATTTAAAAGAGGATAAAAATATCTTTCATTTCATATACTATTCTCTATAGCAAGACTTCTATATAATTAGCTATCGTGAAATTAAAAGATATTTTATTAGTTTTAGGTATACAGAGAACCATGAAAAAAGTTGTACAGTAGGCTTTTCTGACACACGAAGGGTGTACTACGCAGAAGGACATCACCGTGGCGGTAGCTACGGTTAGGGCACACGTCCGGACGGATGGCGTAGCCCAGGGTTATTTTTTATAAGCGCGGCCGAAGGCCGCCAACGCAGAAAAGTGTTCTGCGCAAAAGCACTGTGGACCGGGCCATAGATATTACTCCGGAAAAAGAATTCTGGCGGCTGAAGGTTATTTTTTTATAAGCGCGGCCGAAGGCCCCAACGCAAAATCTGTTCTCCGCAAAAGTTGTTTCTTTATCTATCGTATTTATATGGAGTTACTAAACTTTAACCATAAATTCCTCGAAAACGAGGTACGTCCGGCGCCTAAATTTTACGGATTCAGAACACCCTTCCCCTCCCCTACCCCTCGGTAGAAGTCGTTTTTTTGGGGGCGTGTGACATTATTGGAAAGTTTCCCCATAGATGCTATTGCGGAAGTAGAATTCTGCCGGCTGAGGGTTATTTTTTTAAAGCGCGGCCGAAGGCCGCCAACGCTATTCGGGGTTCTGTATAAAAGTACTGTTGTCTGCGCTATAGATGCTTTCTTGATATTATACATAACTAACAAGAATTGTTTTGCACGTTTTTTACAAAATTTTCGTAACAAATTATATATCAAATGGAAGGTAATTTAACGTTCTTTTTAATGTAAATAACTTTGTATAGTGTTAATAAGGTCATTTCAACAAAAAAAAAAACAAAAAAAAATTACCAAAATTAAAGTTTTTTGCTTTTTTACAAAATTTGTGTAGAATTTGGGGAAATATTTATGTATCATATGAAAGCCATTTAAGTAAGCTTTCAAACGATGCCTTAATTTTAAAAATTGAGTGAATATTTTGGAAGATATCGGCTTTTTAAAAAAAGGGTTTTTTAAACTTCATCCCCCTCTAGCTCCCTCAAAAATCGTTTGCGCCAAAAAAGAAGTATATCACTGAAATCAGGCCAAAAAGGCGGACCACGCCCACTTTTGTTTTTTTTTTTAGCTCACCGGACGGTATTCTTTACTTGTTCCAGAAAAAACACTGCTTTTGCGCAGAACACTTTTCTGCGTAGGCAGCCTTCGGCCGCGCTTATAAAAAATAATCCTGGGCTATGCCATCCGTCCGGACGTGTGCCCTAACCGTGGCACGGTGATGTCCTTCTGTGTAGTACACCCTTCAGCGTAATATCTATGACCCGGTCTACAGTACTTTTGCGGCCATTTCAACTCGCAAAATTGTACAAACACTTACCTTGTACCTATGTCAGTTGTGTGTGTGTGTGTAAAAATTGGTAAAACTTTAACAACTTTAACAAATTCCGGGAAAACCAGGTACGTGCGGCACCTAAATTTAACAAATTCAGAACCTACTTCCCCTCCCATACCATCCAGTAAAAGTCATTTTTTTGGGGCATGCGGCATTTTTGGAAAGCCGACCCTTTACATCAGCTGCACAGGTATGTAGTATATGTACTTACTTGCCATCGATGACATGTGGTCGATTATCTTGTGCCTTATCCACGCTGGCTGATTTGATGTAAGTAATGAAGCCAAACCCCCTAGAGCGTTTTGTTATTGGATCACGCATTACAACAGCATCTACAATTCTACCCCATTGACCATAGAATTGTTTAAGACCATCTTCGGTTGTTTGTGGCGACAATCCACCGATAAATAATTTACGTAAATGTTCCATTTCATTAATGTCATCCTGTAAAGGAAATATGATGTAGAATATACACTCACACACATACGAATTATAAAATAGGGAGCACCCGGCAGCAAGCCAGACCAACCTCATTTTCCTCTTCGTGCGATGTAAGATTTATAACTTCCTTCGCTGCGCCAAGGGTTTCAGGTTTTATTTCCGTAGCCATTTTATGTATATTCTTTTTTAATAAAGATCTCTTAAATATTGTAATAAAGTTAAGTTCACTAGTTGAATTATTTTCTAGACGCTGGAAAAATTTCAGCTATCGATACCACGAGTGCAACAAAATGGTTGATTACGTTGCCAGATGTTGTATATGTCAAAATTAGGCATGCACAGGTATGCATTAAAATGTCAAAGTACTTATCACAGGTGGTCCGCACTCGCTCGATTTTCTTGTTAACGAGACAAAAACTTAGACTGCTATGTGTATCACAATGGACATATCGTCCCGGCGAATCAAAAACTAGCTATGTAAATCTTAAAGAAATTTTTTATTGCACTTTTTACTAGCCCTATTCATTGGCCACATTTATGCGTTTGCGTTTTTTCATATCTCGTTTAGTTTAGAAGTTATCAGCTATGGGCATGTAGTACTATAAAGCTGAGTTCCCGTGGCTGTGATCCAGATCCGTATACGAATTTTGCAAGCAAGTGCACCAACAATTTTGTGATCCTGATATTTATCTGGATCAAGAATATCTATTAAAATCTATACGGATCCGAAATTGATCCATATAAATAACAGGATCACAAAATTGTTATTGCTTTTGCATACAAAATTTTTATCCGGTTCTGGATCACTGCCAGAGGAACTCACCTTAAATGTTCTGAAAAAAGTATACGCAAGCAAACAGGAAAAATGGCAATGACCAGTTAATTAGTTCGATACTCAACTTTTCCACATACAAATTAGGACTAGCGGTGTATTGTGTACTGATTGCATACGTTTATACCAAAAAATGTGTTGGACGAAAAGAGCTATGTGCTTTAAAAAGGCGCAAATCTTTATCAGAGAGATTATCCATCCTCACCCCGAAATATTCTTTTTTTACTTCGCCACATATTCTTCTATACAGCTGTAGCTTTCCTTCAGCAAGCAGTTGGTTTCCTGAAATATGGTCTATGTTTCCTTACACAGTATTATCTTCATCACTGTCCCATCACTCAACATGTTATTGTCAGGAGGACAAATATACATATACAGCGGAGTTAAGAATATCCTCGTCCTATTTTTCCAATATGTCAATTATGTATATCATACACAGTCTGAATTAGAGATTTATTAATATTAGGATCCCAAGACCATAATGAAAAAGTAATAAAAAAGAAATTTATAAGAAAAAATTAATGAGATTTTTGCCAAAACCCAGGATCCACTTATACAGGTCGGCTCTTTAGATCAGCTGTCTTCTTCTTCTTCTTCAGCAGCTATCCAATTTCTCTACTTCTGCATATTCTATACATGTATTCGTGTTTACTATTGGTCAAATTCTTCGTTCTCTGAGTTTCTCCATTCGCTCGTGAGCTGAATGTCAAATTATTTCGTTCTCCTTTCAGTTTTTACATTCCGTTTGACATTCAGCTCACGGCATGTTTCTGTGCATGTATCATGGAAATTAAATTAAATTGGCCTTGCCAAAAACCTTAAAAAGTATGCAAATCTAGGTGGGGACGTTGGGCATATATGGGTTAAATACGAAAGTATTTGAATCAACACACCTTTGAAGCAACAACGGAGCGTTTTTCAACTGCGCCAAGTTGATTTAACTGGAAAAACTTTGGATTTAGACGGTTTTTTTAGAGCAACCAAGAGGTTTTTCAATCAATAAATTTTGTTTCTGAACTCGAAAAACTGGTAAATTAGTTTTAATAAATTTAAAATTACAAACTAAGTTATTATTTATTACATTTAATTGATATGTTTATTTACATATAGTTTGTACAATTTCAATAAACGTATGTATGTACCTACATACTATATGTATGTAAAAATGTACGCATTTATTTATTACACAACGTTTGCATCAACTTAAATTAATTAAAAAAATTTAAGACAATATTTAGCGGTACTAAAAATAAATGTTTTTTTCTTACTATACTCGCAACATTTGTTTCAGAGAATTAAATAATTCTTAAAATTAATTAAATTAGATTATATATAATGAACTTAAATTATTTATAAATCATATAATTTTTTTAAATTTAATTTATGAATCATTGCCTTATAAGCTGTTCTTATAGTGAACAACTTCGTCTATTTCATTTCTCTTATAAGCGTTTGACTACAAATTTAAAATAATAGTACGTACTTGACAAATTTTGCATATATCTGTATGTATGTATGTATGTATTTATTTCAGCGAAGGCTACGCCAGGTCATTATAAAAGAATTAATGAAGATGCTTTGGCCCAGAGAGTATACCTATCAAAACTCACGGACGGCAGGGAAAGTCCTACCTTCATCTACCTACATGTTTTTGTTGCTTTTGTAAAAGCAGTATGGCTTCCTAGAAATTTGATGGAGTAAGAGTTCTTGCCCAGATACAAATTAGAGACGTTTCGGTTTATACCTTTATTCTTGACACTGAAGGTAAATCATATGTATGTATGTACAAGCACTTATTGTTGAATACCTTAGAAAATGCAAAAGAAAGGAAGGTAAAGCAAAGATATAGCCACATTTGTTAAGCTGAAAATTGAGTCTTTCACAAACTTACCGGCAGGGAGTAAGAAATTTCGTTGCGTAAATGTTACACAACTAACTGGATGGTCTATGCCATTGTATATTATGTTCTGTTATACTCTCATTATTCTATTTTATATTACCAGTTTTTTATGTCGTACGTAATTGGTTTGGTGTATTAGCTCTTACTCAAAACCTACAACCGACCAGCATTCATTCATTATCAAAGTTACTAGAGTGCACCCACAATAAATCTGTTTTTGTTTTTTTTTTGTTCTATCTTATCTATAGACCTTATCATCCGAATATATAATATACGGCTGCTGATTATTTGACTGCGGCGAAGCTTGTTGTTGCGTACCGCCGAAATATGACATACGCGACATAGTCGAGTACGAATTTTGTGCATTTTGTGAAGGTACACGTTGCGACAAATTCTGCGTCGATTGATGTATGGAAGAAGCTTTGTGAGGCAAAGTGGCATAATTTTGTGTAGCATATGGCGGTACCGCATATAGGGCGGCTGGTGCACCTTTGTAGCTCAACGGCACACTGCCAGGTCCCATTGGCATTGGCGGTATACCAATCATGGCCGGTCCATTATGGTACTCCATATTGCTCATACGCAATCGTACAATACAAATGATGATGATGAGTATGGCAATGAAAGCCACAACACCACCAACAATACCAATAATCAGCGTGTCGTCGTTACTCATAATGGGCGCCTTCATAAGTGGCGCTTTAGTTTTGATTTTCATTGGCGGTGCTTGAGTGGGTTCCAAACTCCAAATGATCATTGGTTCTTCGGTGGTGGTTGTAGGGCGCGTTACCAAGCGTGATGACGATTTAAACATATACTGGGAGGTGCTACGCGCTGTAGTCGTGGTCATACGTCGCGGATCACATGTTAGTTCATCGTCGCCAACTTCGATGAGCTTCTTTCCGGCTAGGAAAGCAGGCGATTGACACTCAACATCGGTCATATGCGAATTGGGTAACCAGCGGCGTAGCGCACGTGCATTACAGTCACAGTGTATGGGATTTGTGGCCAGTCCTTTGAGTTGCATACTCGAGCGTCGATCCTCAAGTGCGCTAAGAAATTGTGGCACTAAAACACTCACCTTCGAACCGGTTATATCTAGGGTTAGCTGCGAAGAGCGTGGCACGGGGAATAGTAATGCTGGCGGAAGCGTTGTGAGTGAGGTGTTCTGCAGTTTTATGGTTAAGTCGCTACTTTTCAAGCCTGCTAGCGTACCAGAGGATATGGTCCTAAGACGTTCACCACGTATGCCAATTGACTTGAGTCTTGGATGTTTAGCTGGTTGAATTTGTTCCGTACCAATTGCGGAATCTTTCAGCTCTAGGTCGATCTCCTTTAGACCGGCCAACAGCTCGAGTATGCCCTGTACATCGAGATAACCCAGTAATGGCAGATCGTAGGCTTCGAGCTTTTCTAGATTGGGCATATGTTTGAAAGCATTTTTCTCAATGCGATTTACTTGAGGCAAACTGTTTAGTCGGAGCACCCGCAACATTTCCAAGTTTTGAAAATTATCCTGGGAAATAACCTCAAAACTGTTATTTGAAAGATCTAACGTATTTAATGACTGCAGCTTCGACCAAGCACCAACCAGTTCGGCTACCGTTTCTAATTGATTACTCGATAGGTCCAATACTTCAAGTAACGTTGTGCGCTGGAAAACTTTAGCTTCTATTGCTTGCAAGTTGTTGTGGGATAGATTTAGATATTGTAGGAACGGCGTTTCGAGCGGTTCGAGTTGTTTAATACCCGTACCGGCCAAGTTTAGGGCACGTACGGTTTTGGGCTCATTGAGAATGTTGCGCACTGAGTCCTCGCTCAACGGATTGTAGGACAAGTCGAGATCCTTGATATTAACCATTATACTATCATCAGCGGGTATGTGCCGTATTTTATTCCGATTTAAATTCACCGATGAGACAAAAAAGTATTGACGTTGTAGCGCTTTTAGTGGCGCATATTCGAATTTATTCCTCGCTAAATTTATATTTTCCAGCATTTGCAATTTCGAACGTTCAAATATTAAATCGGAAAGCTCTGTCAGTTGATTGCCTTCGAGATTTAACATTTCCAGACGTACCAAACCCTCAAATGTGCGCTCACCTATACGATCCAAGTTATTGTAAGACAAATCGACGATCTGCAGTTGAGTGGAATTGTGGAATGCCATCTCGCTGAGCATGTCCAATTGATTGTTGGCAACCAATAGCACATGTAGACGCGGTAAACGCGCAAAATCTAGCTCATCAATCGACTTGAGTTGATTGTGAGAGAGATCGACGTATTCGAGATATTGCAGCGTCGAAATGAGCTCGGACGGGAAGAAGCTGAATTTGTTATTAGCCGCTTTGATTTCACGCAGACGAGGATGTATGCGGAAAGAAGAGGGGAATAGATAGCTAAGATGGTTGTTTGAGATGTCGAGCTCCTCCAAACCGGTGCCCGTATTGAAGAATTCGCCTTTGAATGCAGACAGTTGATTGCCACGGAGTTTGAGCCGTTTAAGTTTCATTACATTGACGAAAGCGCCTGGTCGTATGGAGCTTATTTGATTGTTGGACAAATCAATTGAAGTAATATTCCATAAATCGATAAAACTGCCATCGTTAAGCTCTTGCAAATTATTGTTGTTCAGATAGATGTGTTTTAGGTTCTGCAGCGTAGCGAAGAGGTCGCCGGACATCTGCTTAAGAGCACAATTACTTAAATCGATAACTTGCAGACGTGACAACGGACGAATGAGAGCCGCAGGTATGGGCGCTAAATGATGATTACTGCTTAAATTAAGATACTGCAAATTCTCCAGACTCTGGAAAATATTTCGTGTTAGGTCGGCGAGATTATTGCCGCTCAAATCAAGGCTGCGTAGCTCGGTTAAAGCGAGTGGCGTCGTGCCTAAACCCGTTATGCGGTTTTGTGAGAGCTTCAATTCACTAAGCGTTTGATCTAAGCCAGAGAAAATTTCAGCGCTAATCACGGCCAAAGAATTTCCTGACAGATCGAGTGTGTGAAGATTGGCAAACGTTTGAAAACTGCCAGCAGGCAATTCGCGTATCACATTGCGCGCAAGTGTGAGGGTGGTTATATCTTCCGCTTGTATGGAACCCAAAATTTCGGTTGAAAGTGCAGCGACTCTATTGAAATCCAAATATAGGGTGGTTAAATGAGGAAGACGACCTAGAGCGCTACCCGGGATGAGTAAAATATTATTATCGCGTATAATGAGTGTTTGTAGATTATTTAAACCCTCCAGTGCATCGTCTTCGATCTAAAATTGGAAAGAAGGAAAATAAATTAGAACTCTAATGTTTAACCCTTTGGCAGACGAGTTGCTTGCTAAACTACTTACGGTACGAAGCGAATTTAAACTCAGATCCAGATATCTCAGTGCTTTCAAATCACGAAATGTACCAGGCGGTATGGTTGTAATACCATTTCGGCTCAAATCCAACACTTCCAACATTTTAACCACTTGTGTGTGTGTGTAATCCAAACGCTGTATTTATGTAGAAATATAATATTTGCAATTAACATACATATTTGTGGTATTGGAGATTGAACTCACCTGCAGCATATTCGAGGACAAATTTAATGACTTCAAATTTCCAATTGCCGCCAACGATACAACCGGAAATTGTGTTATGAAATTTTCAGAGAGATCGAGTTTCTGCAAAGTTGGCACATTTTCGAAAACGTCGCTATTCAAATTCACAATACGATTTCCAGCCAATTTCATTTCACGTATGGCCCGTAAGCCTTGAAACGCCAGACCTGCGATCGTTTTGATTTCATTGTGGCGCAAATCGATGACTTCTAGCTGAGGCTGGGCAATGAATGCCTCGTAATGAAGTATGGCTGTAAATGATGTAAAGATGAAGATGTTGTTTGTGTGTTTCAATTTGGTTTTAAATGGTGAAACTAATTTGCTCTAATTAAATTTTTCTTTTGCCATTTAAATTATTTTTATTCGTCGACGTAATCTCGGAATTTCGAGATTTAATTACTACTAGCTGACCCGGCAAACTTCGTTCTGCCCAAAATAGATTTTTTTTATTAATTTCATTTCAAAAATTGTTTTTACACCGGTATTATTTTTAGTAGAAAATTAACATTTTTAGCCACTATTAAATTGTCCATTAGCTTCGTAACAATCAGTCGTGTACCATTGCACAGTTTGGGAGCATGAAGACTGCATAGCATAATAACAACAGACCCAACTTTGAGACGCAAATGAGAGGAGGCATTGCAGGCAAATCCAGAGAGTTTAATAACTCCACTGTGTTATTTACTGCTTCGTCTTCATTTTCAATGCGATCAATAGATTTATAAGAACGCATATCTCCCGTAATTTGATTATGAATCGTCCAATTCAAGTCGTGCCACCCCCCTTCTCCGATAACCCCCACTTTTATGCGTGGGAATGGTTTTGATATCCGGTGGCTGCTGTGGTGCAGTCCTGCTATGCAATAGTTCTCGGGTTCAAACCCCAGTCCGGTCAAACACCAAACAAATTTTTCTAATTAGTAAAAATCCAATTATTGGGTTTTTTAAGAGCAGCGGTCACCTCTCGGCAGTGGGCGGCATACCCTCCGAGAGTATTTCTGCCATGAAAAAGCTTCTCACAAAAAATGCATTCGCCGTTCGGAGCCGGTATAAAACTGTAGGTCCACCCAATTTGTAGGAAAAACAAAAAGGAGCACACCTCGAATTGGGAGAGGAGCTCGGCCATAAAACTCGTCAGAGTTATAATAGCGCCATTGTATTATTATTATTATTAATGGTTTTGATATCATTTAGCTCTATACTCACTTTCAGCTCCCTACCTTCAACTCCTTTAGAGATAATCAGCTTTAAAAATTAAGATTTTATGGGAGGTGCCACGCCCCCCTAATATTTTTAAATTTTTTCTTCGACTAAACCTTCGCGGGGTAACAACAAACAAACCCCCCGAAGGAAGTATTTGATTTGGTTCAGCCGTTTTCAAGTTTTAGCGTTACAATTAAACACCAAATCATTTTTATATATATAGATTTTAAAAAAGAAAACTTCTACTATATGTAGTAAAATATACATACACATATAAACATATTGCATTATACATATACTTACTGATATGATTGTTACGTAACGATATATGCCGCAATGCATCAGGACCATTTAGTGAATTAGATGGCACGGCAGACAGGCAATTTCTATCCATATAAAAATCCTGCAAATAGAAGGTTATACATATTTTCTAAATAATATTATTTAGTATAACTTTTAAATAAATCTTAAATTATCGCGCTTTCCCAACGTTATCAAAAATTTTCTTTTAACTATCGTCCGAGCTGTCAGAAATGCGCAAGATCAAGTATATACTAAATCCAATCGGAAACGCCAATTTACCTATATATGTCACAGCAAAGTCACGGTGTATGTTAAATTTAATAGAGTTAAGTAGGTATAGCTTTTCTTTTCATTAAAGTTACATCATAAATCAAAAGTTATTAGGCAAACTTTAAAAATCCCTGCGATGCTGTTACAAACAACACAACTCTTCACTTAGATCCATACCTATATACACACATACATACCTATATAAATCAAACGTTGTCAGTCCATTGGGCGCACATGTGCGAGTGCATGCGACAAATGCTATTTAAAATTGCACTTGCATACACCATGTTTGCACCAAAACAACATTCAGCCACATTAAACATGCATTGCTGGGGTTGCAGACAGTTCAACAACACGTTTTTGCGTAAAAAATGTGACTGGAATGTGCAATTGTCTTATGTACATACATATGTACTTATGTATGTATGTACATAAATATATGCACCTATTTATAAAAATTCATTTGAACACAATTCAATAGATATGTACATATGTAAGCACTCGTATGCATGTCCATATATGTACCTACAATTAAAGTTCACTCACCTTTAAGTTTGTACAGCCCTTGAGTAGGCCCTCTTCGATCGATTTAATTTTGTTGCCAGATAAATCGAGTGTCTTAAGATATTTTAGCGGATGAAATTCTGCAGTGGAAAAAATCGGATTTAAACTGTCTCCAAGTAGATTATTCGCTAAACGCAGAACTGCTAATGAATCTTTAATACCAACAAAGGATTTCTCTGGTATACGTCGTATAAGGTTGTTGGAAAGATCAAGTTCTTCCATGGGTAGTTTCAGCGTGCCAAAGTTCTGTTGAGTAGATATAAATAATTTAAAAATAAAATAAATCAGAAAAAGTAAAATAAAATAATTATTGAATGTGAATTTTATATGAGCTATTGGCCAGTTTTTAGTTAAGAAAAATTTTGCATAAAACATATTTACATATCTAAGCGACATACTTCTCATTTCGTTGAGAATTTTTGAGCAAAACCACAACAATTGAAGTAATAAAATGTATGTATGTATGTCACACGCAACATTAGCACTGTATGTAGTAAATTACCGCTATTTGCCACAAAAACTTTTTTATAATTGATGTTGTGTAACGCTTAGCAATGCTGGGCTTAAATAGCATGAGATTTACACATATATATGTAGGTATGTAGACGAGAATGTATGTTTATAACTACCCAGCAGTACTGATCAGCTGGAAAACAGCACATATTTCCTACTGAATATTCAGTAGAGATGTATGTAGTTCCAAAATCTGAACTTTCCCTTTCGTTTTTATATAGAGGTGGCATTGAAATTCAACTACCTAAAAACTGCCGAACGGGAAGGGAGAGTTTCTGTATGAAAAAATGCCTGAATATGCGGGGAGAACTTCCATAGCATATATTTCAGTATACTTGATGCCTTCACTGCGTGATCAGTTATTTTTTCAGGCAATGATTTTTGAACTCAGTTTCAGGGTATTTCTCGTACTGAATATTCTACTAAATATGCAACTCCTTACCTCGAATACTGCTGGGTATATATATACTCAGATTCATACAGGAATTTATAAAAATAATAATAAAACAAAATTAGAAATTGTTAGATACAAACGCTTTGGAATTTCACTTTCTTTCTTAAATTGCATACATATGTGAGTATGTATTTTTGCAAGTGGTCCATGTGTGCACAAAAAAAAGAGGTCGCCGTTGATTTGTTAGGCAAATAACACGTATCTCGCAAATATTTTCATCTAAGTGCATATGTATGTATGTATGTACACATGTGCTCAAATAAGTCATCACCTACATATGTACATACATATGCATGTTTACACCACATTAATTTTTTTAAAACGAGATTTTAACCCTGTAGGGATAATCTGTCGTTATGAAGCGATGCGCGCACAGTGCGCCTAGAAACACTACAACTATTGGAACAAATCCCACTAAAATAAATTACCGAACTTCAGTGATCGTTATTATCTCATTTTTGGGAATCATGAATCCATTACACTTTGAAATTCTTCTTCTTCTTAATTGACGCGTAATCGTCTAGACGATTTTGGTCCAGTCCAATAAAGCGCGCCAGTCGTTTCTATTTCGTGCCGCCTGACGTCAATTGAAAATACCAAGGGAGGACGAATCAGTCTTGACCTGATCTTCACAACGCAGTGGAGTTCTCTTTTTTCTTCTGCCTTCGCTTTGAACAGAGTGTCTTAAAGGGTCCTTTTATTTACACACATTTAAAGTAATTTGCTTGCACAACTCGCTAATAAGTATGTACCTAATTAGAATTGCAGTTAGCTTTGGTGTTGGTGTTTGTAAAAAACTTTTCATATGCCAAACGTTGTTTTTTTTTGACAGATCCCACACCTATCTTTCAATTTCGCTCCAAAAAAAATACTAATTTCTTAGAAAATTGTGTCGGCGTTGGCTGATGTTGGTGGTAATGTTATCATCACAAACAGTGAAAGTGTAATAAAGTAAAGAAAGATGTTTGTATGAGAAATATGCTTTAAAGTATCTAAGAGTTTCAATTTTTATGTTGGAATGTGAGAAAAAGCTGAAGAAAATTGCACTTGTTTTTTTCTGATTTTTTAATTAAATAGTAATAGTGTAAGTTTTTTGGTTTTTTATTTTTTTATTTGATGTTAAAATAAAGTGCAGTCGTGATGTATGTATGTAGTTATATATGACACTTATCACGTAACAACACAGACATGAGTGCTTCTGAATTTAATTGTTTAACTTTTGTTTTTGCTGTGCAGCACATCAGCGCTACTTTTGACAATTCGACAGCATTAATTACACGCCTAATTAAATTCCGCCCCAAAAATGAAACGAAATTCACCGCTGCATTGTGGCGCTTTTCATTAATTTTATTTATAAAGTTAAGCAAAGTATGATTGCTGATAAAACACAAATATATATGTATGTATGTATGTATGTGTAATACAATTAACGAAGAGCTTTCCATTAACAATCAAAAGGCGATAAAAGAGTGATATGTACTCGTATTTTTTTCGAAATATTTTTTATGAGCTCTATAGATTTTGAATTTTTTTAGATATTGAACATCTCCCCGATTAATTTCTCTTTTCATATAGCGTATATATATATATATATATATGTACATACGTACCTACTTATATACATATGTAATTAGGGGATAGTAATAAGTGCGAATTTTTGCCGTTTGTGAAATAGCCCATCCACATAAAATTTTGGAAGCTCAATAATAACTTTAATGAGGCGCGAATAACTAAAACTTGAATTAGTTTTACTACCAGCTTCTTTCCCAATTGTTTTTCCTATCAATTGGATGGACCTACAGTTCTATGCCGGGCCCGAATGGCAAATGCATTTTTGTTAGAGGCTTTTTCATGGCAGAAATAAGCAAGGAGGATGTGCCGCCCACTGCCGGGGGATGGAAATTAAATAGAAAATTTAAAAACAAAAATTTTCGTGTGTTTTTTCTAAAGACTTATGTCCTGTCTCATTGTATTTGCAGCCGCAAAGCGAAAGGCCCATAACGGCCTAACATTTACCCAGAGTGTGGCTAAAAGAGACGTAGTTAAATGCTTTCATCTCTTAGAGGGTTAGTGTGCTCGTATACCTTTTTATAGAACAGCTGATGCCAGTGGGCATACCTTTATATACAGTTTAATCCTTAAATTGATATGCATGTTTTAATATTACGCTGTGGAATGTCGTGAGCGCATATTTCTGAGCTAAGCACCTTTTATACAACAAGTGATCTATGTGACAGCTTGTATTTTGGATAACTACTTTTAATATTAAGTATAAAAATAAATGTAATTTTCTTAACATTTTGAAAGGTATTGGAATAGTTCTCAAATCATGAAAATTGCAGTTCATTAAACCCACCGCTTACTGCGTACACCGGAACACATTTTGTATGTAAAAGCTTTTAAATGAAGTGAGCCGAAAACGATTGCTTAACCTTGGCTTGATATTGTCTGTAATTGCATACTGCGCAATGAAATACATACATACATTTATATAAAGAACGCGCAACATTTTTGCATTGTTTTCGTATTTTTTATTTATTTCCTTCTTCTCTTTTCAACTTCAAAAAACTAGCCATTTCGATTTGTTGTTTATCGTTTCCCATTGTACAAGTAACAATATCAACAGATCCAGTTTTTTTTGCTATGCAATTATAATTTAAAATTGCTTCAAGTTGTTGCTACTTTTGTTATTAAATACTTACATATTTCAACTTGTTGCTATGGTTGTTAAATTACAGAACGAATTTGTGGTAAAATGGTTCTACGGAAGGTATGAGTCGCCGGCAAAAAATTTGTTTCGTTGGGTGTGGTAGAGAAAGGAAGAACAAGTTAAGAGGTATTCTATATACATATGTATAATGTACATATATATTTTTTATCGATCGGTTAGTGTGTGTCAAATTACACAGGAGAGGTCTGTTTTTCTTCAGTAAAAATAATATTTTCATAAATGGCACTACAAATGCATGTTACATGATAAATCTCAAGCCCTATTTCTGCTCAGTCTTAATTGAGCGCTTGACATACATAGTTAGTACATATACATACATAAATATGTAAATATGTCTATTCCAAAATCGTATACAATGAAGATTATGTTTTATCAAGTGGGCTTTGGCAATGAATGAACATTTTTTCAGCGAAGAATCAGTGGGTGTAGATGCCGCTCTTGTTCGACATGAAAATGTAAATAAACCGAGCCGGAGGCAACAGAGTCAGACACTTGAATTTATAATAATTTAAGAAAATAAGTTAAACTGAAAGCTTATGAAATGCGCTTAACAAATGCATCGCTCATATAAATAACATCTCCCAGACACGTCAATTACATTCGATTGTTGCTCTATCGCGACCAGTTTTCATGGCTATTGCTATGTATACACATTAGACCTCTGCACAATACCATTTGCCTCTTCTATATTTTCGAATACTCTATGCATTGTACAATTAGTCACAGCACAATTTCAATGCAGATACGAATATAACCCATACTTTTCATTTGGAATACAAATACTATTTCTATTTGCTCTGTTGGAGCGATTAGTGTACACTATTCGCCACGATAGAATAGAACATAATAATAACCATGTTATGAAGTATTCGCAAAACCTTGTTGCTTCTTTGGTTTGTTTGTTTATTTAATGTGCATATGGCATTAAGGTGGACCAAAAAATAAAAGCCCAACAAACATATGTTCCATTTTTAATGATAAGAAATGTTTTTCTTGTTCATTAAGGACTTTGAAAAAAATTATGTATCATCACTAATATAAAAGGAGAAAGAAAAATTTTAGGTATAGATTTCCGTATTATATTCGCATGAAAATCGGGTTGTTCCGCGAATTTCGGGAGAACTTTATTTCCTTCATAAAACCACCTTAATATGCCAATAAGTTTCCTAACTAATGCCGAAAAAATCAAAAGAATCGAAGTATTGGTTACCGAGTTATCTTAAAATATATAGAACAGTTGGAAATATGTAGATCGTAAAAAGCTCTGGTTCGAAATTTATTTTAGACATATGGTTTCTTGGGCAAAAAAGCTTGAAATTACCCAAATTTTTATAATTGCGATGTGTCCCTGTTAATTTTTTTTTGGCCCTTACCAATCGACCCGCCCTAGTGTGTTTGCATATGCACATACACACACTCACACTAGCAGCATAATTTTGCTGTACACAACGTCTGGATGTGTGTTTATGAAAATATGTATGTACATACATATATTTCGATTATATTCGAAGTATTCGCAAGTAGTGTACACTATTTGCAGAACCTTTTTAAGGTCATGTAATTGTCGCTACGAATAAGTAATTGTATTGGTTCTGTTTATGGTTGTGCTCTACTTGCGTTTATTCTAAAACGACAGAAACAAGTAGGTACTGTAATTGGACGGCCGCGAATATTTTGTTGGCCGTTTCGAATCCATTCGTGCAGCCTTCTAATACACATACATATAACTTATCGCGTTGGTCTACTCACCTGCGATGGCAAAACTTGTTGGCCACTATAGCGTTGCGAGTAGGAGACAATTGGCGCACCATACGGTAGTTGCGGCGCTTCACCGTGGAAGACGACACGATCGCAGTCCATTGCCACAGCGCCGAGTTGGCCAGTGGCAGCGAATGGCACCACATTGCATCTGCGGAAAAAATACAAACATATGTATATGTACATATGAAAATGCTTCGATTAACTAGCTGAGACTTAACCGGTATGTAATTATTGAAAAATCAAAAAAGATAAAACAAAAAAAAACCAAAAAACAAAAACAGGAGATATAAGAAACAGAAGAAAAACATATGAAAATAATGTTAAAATGCATGCATACATACATATACAGAGCTACCCAATTAACATCAGGCCAAAAAATCTAAAACGTTTGAGAAAACCTTAATTCTGAATTTACTAATAAAGATTTTCTCAAAAATTTCACTATAGTTTGAGAAAAATGTGCCGTTTTGTTTGAGAATGCTATCAAGGTTTATTTGAGATGCATTTGAGAACTAACGTTTTAGGTTGAAAATAAGCTAAGCTCTCAAATGCATTTTAAATTGAGAATTAAGAAAAATGTTTATGGAATATACATAAATTGATATGCATGTGTGCATTTGTACATTAGGGTGTTCAGAAAATATTATTATAGACATCAACCCTTTGGGGCCACAAATATTATTTGAGCTCGTTATTTGACGCCCAAATTCAACGCACTTTCTACTTTGTAGTCAATGATAATTTTTGTGTTTTTGGCTTTGTTCTCTTCCTTGTTGTGTTTACTTTAAAATATAATTAAATTACATCATAATTAAAATTATATCGAAAACGCCATCGTTTAGTACCACTCCAGAACTAAGGAAATCTGAGCACCCCAAAGCGAAATTAGTAATTTGGTGCAATGGAGAGTAAAACCCCGTCTCCATAGAACTTGATTTGCCAACGAAACATGTAGCGAAACATATCGCAAAATAACCCGTCTCCACGTAGCTGATCGTTATTCAGTTTGACATTTCTCATTCTTGTTCTTCTTAAATCTTTGTGTGTGAGATTTCGATAGATTTTCGATGCAAAATTAGAGAAGGCATCGATATTATCGGAGTTGGCAAGAGGATTCGGAACGAATCAAGTGTTTCATTCTTCATTCGCTCTCAGAAATTTGTATGGAAATTAGCGAGTTTCCGCACTGGTTTCGAGGTTGAACGAAGATTGAGATAGCGATTGCAGATAAAAAGAGCGAAACACGTTATGTGGAGACATGGTATAAGGGAATGTGTTGCTCAAACTACTTAAAACAGATTCAATAAAAATAAATGTTTCTTTTTTTTCAGGAATATTTTCCTCGGACTTATCCCATTTGTCTTTGGAGTAAAATATCTATGACGATATACACTTACAATGTTTTTGTCATAGATTCGCTTTTAATTTTCCTGGCTATATGGGAAATAAAAAAAATCACACACCCTAACACATACATACATATGTGTTTGTTATTCGAAACCGAGAAAACACGGAAGTTAGATAATTCTTTATTAGAAACACGGTATGCAGCCTTTTGTATTACATATGAACATATGTATGTATCATAAAAGATAGATAGAGAGAGAGAGAGAGAATATGAAGTAAAATTCATTTTCATAAAATCAATTCAAAATAACCAAAGCAATGTTAACTGATTGATATTGTATGGCTGGTTATTGTGGGCTTAGAATTTTGTTAACTAAGGGCCTTTTCACATTACTCGGTACGACATCGGATCGACATTTTTTGCTCGGTATTTTCGGCTTACCGAAACGATTCCGCGTTGCTGTGTTTTTCACACTTGTGGGAATACTTTCGGTGCGTAATCGGCAGAAAATAGGAAAACAAACATCGAAATTTGCAAAACAAAATTTTTAACTTCAACAAATCACTCAATAATAACAATAATGTCTTCTAGCGAAGACGAAGACATTATAACTTGCTACATTTACTACCATTATCATTTTTTTTTGTTTCTCTGTGCTGTTGCTTTGCTGTGTAATTTCAAACAGTTCAGTTAACAGCAAAGCACAGATAAACAAAAATTTCAATTTCAGTACGGCTTTTTGAAATTTGTTTTTTTTTACATTATAATTTCGATTGTGTTCACATAAATAAAAAAAAAACAAAAAAAGTCCTGTAAAAAAAAATTATGTTTGCATTTTGTTGTTGTTTTACTGTGCTGTAAAAATTTCCACAGTACAGCAACAGTCGACAGTAATTTTTAGAAATTGAAGGCTGCATAGTTACAGTACAGTAGAATTTTTTATTTTTTTTTTACTTTTGTTGTGCTGTTCATTTTTTAATTTTGAAATGAAAATGAAATTCAAAGTAAATGAAAAAAAAAGTTGAAAGTAATTTCAAACCCTGCTTTTATATCTATTTAATATACATTTACATACATTTATATGCATATGTACATATGTATGTATGTATACATATTTATGTAAATTTATATCTCGTCTATTGTGTCTTTTTCATTAACTCACCTGCAGGGTAAACGCAACACCGGACTGAGCTCTGGGCATGGTCGCCAAGCTTTGATTTGTGACAAATAGAGTAGCAGTAGTAGGAAGATGCTTAGATGTCTTATTCGTTGTATGTAACTGTGAGGGTGCAGCATCTGTAGGAAATAATATAAAAATTTGATGTAATAAATAACAGCAAAGTAAAAAAAGTGATAATAATAAGAGGCGGTTTTTAAGTGTTGAACGAATGTCAATGTGGATGGTGGCATAGAGTGAACAATGAAGGTTAAAATTAATAGGAAATTGTGGGTTAGGCGTTGCTTAGGAATAAATATATGTCTACCGGCAAGTATTGTAGTAGGTGGGATTTTTGATGACACGCTCTTCACCTTAAAACTAAAGTAGAGTACATATTTATGTAAATATAGGGAAAGAACGAATTTGAGTGTATTTTCTAATCGGTTTTTAATATCGACCACTTTGTGCGACTTTATCGTAAGGGACAAATGCAAATTTTACAGGAGAGCATTTTTTTGTTTTTTACTGGTTTTTTGGTATATTTAAATTAAACTGAACACGCGATCAGATAGTTAATTAATTTACTGAACCTGATATTTTTTTTTTTTTGAAAAAATTTGCAGTTTGTGAAAGAATCATAATTTTGTCCCCTACGATAATTTCGCTCTCAATGTTTTATGAGCGTATTTGAATAAATGTCCCTTACGATAATATTTAAAAAAGGTTGTATATCGATTTCCTACTAGCTATATTCAAAATATTAGTTAAATATGGGCTATACGATAAATTCGAGCTCAAGAAAAAAGTATAGATTGTCCCTTACGATAAAAAATAAAGCCAATTTTTGGCACAAATATAAGGATTTCAGCTACAACCCAGCAAAAAACACGATTACCTTAGATGTGAAAAAGGAATAAAAAAAAAAAATCGGAATCGCTTACTCTTTCCCTTCTCTACTTTATTACTTTAACATGGGCATGTCATTGGAGGTAAGCCCTTGCCTTCTGGACTACCGTCAAACGAGCTGAGAACAAATTACGGCTACTACTGAAGAAACGATTACAGCGCGAGACTCGGCTTCTCGCGAGATTCTCGAATCTCGAAAATCTCGAAAGGCTCGCGAGCTTCTCGACATTCAACTACATCGCAGAAATAGCGGTATAAGCATAATATGCTGTTTCGTAGCTTGTTCTGCTTGTATGTACTTACATGTGTATGCATATGTGCAATTTACACCATTCCCAGATGTATTTCAGAAAATTCCAAGAGAAATACAATTGAAATTTTATAATATAAAATTTTTTCTTACCGATGACATACGAGAAATTTTTGATATTCATTTTTTTTGACACAATACACATAATATGTTATCGAGAAATCCGAGAAACGAGATTTAATCGAGAACCCGAGTCTCGGTTTTCTCGATCCTCGAATTTCTCGACACTGCTCGAGATCGAATCGTAAGCCCTACTTGAAAGCATTAGAAAATAGCACGCAATAGGTATTTATGAGCTGAAGGAGATGTTTTCAGAAATTTACATAAGCCATAAAAACGAAAATAAGTTGGCGCGAAGAAAATTATTGTTTTTTCACTATGAGAGAAGACCGTAAACAAAATGATCGGCACATATGTACTACATATGCATGTGAATACATACAATTAGGGAACATTAAGGTGTGTATGTTTGTCAGTATCGTATAAACCCAACTTCCATGATATTCTAAATACATAAGTGAGTTTAAAAAAAATTTTAAAGTGTAAACATGTAAACAATTTGTACACTTTAATATAAATTTTACTTTCTTTTTTATTCTATTTTATATTCCTTTTTATACGAGTAAAAACCTCTGCTATATAATATACTGGTTTAACCTAATGCTCATGCATATACAATGCATTCTTGCACGTGTTTAAGTGTGTGTTAATGAGTGTGATGCAAAATATTTTTATGCTTCAAATAATCGGGTTATATATAAAACGTGTGTTGTTCACAATTGATGAGTTTCATATAAATACATATATAATGTATGTATGTCTGTAGACGCCTAATTACGTGGCAAGTGAAGCCGCCACAATCGTAACGCATTGCGGTTAACAAATACAAATACTAATAGCGAAAGATTGAAAAATAATTAGCAGGTGGAAAAAATAGAAGAATGTGTAAGGTATGATATAAGTGTAATATGTGTGTAGAGAATTTTGGTAAAATCTGCATATATGTATATACATTAAGGTGGAGTGAATTTTTTTTTTTGGAAATTCAATTTGTTCCAAAGCCAGAACGGCTCCTTTGTAGTCCAGAAATAATATTGTAAAATTTTATTGACCTACTCGCATGTTTAGAGGTGCCCCCAGCCCCGCAAAGTTGAAAACAATAAGCACGATCTGGTACAAATGTAAAATTTGTAAAATTATAAAATCAAAAAACGAAGTATGAGGATTGATAAAGATGGCTAAGCTGAGTATTAAAGTGAATTTATTTTTTTTGGAAACAACAACAACAAAAGTTATTAAAGGTCAAAAGTTATTAAATGCATTTTTTAAGTTGCAATTACTTTAAAACTACTGAACCGATTTCGAATATTTATTATACCATTCGATAGGTATTTGGATTCCCTTTAATTTGATATACAAAAAAAGATTATTGCTTTCAACTTTGCGGGGCTGGGGGCAGTTCAAAACGTCGTCCTATCGCCATAAAATTTTGTGGGGTTCATTAACTCGTATAAAGGCAATTTTTCATTGCTGGTACGTTCAAAAAAGAACAAAAAAAAAATCTCCATATGTTTTCACTCCACCTTAATATACATAGCATTTGGAAAAGGATAGAAGATAGGAGAGAAATATGGTTGAATGATAGGAAAACGGGTAGAAAATGATTAGAAAATTATTGAAAAATTACCCACAAAAGTTTCGAAAATGATCAGAAAAACGATTGAAAAATGATCCAAAAGATTCAAATGAGACTCAAAAATTACAGAAAAACGAAGAAAAATTACCCCAAGAAGGGACTCGAAAATTATTAAAATACGATTAAAAAAGGCTTAAAAATTTTTTTTTTTTTTAGCATCCAATATATTTTGCCAACTGTATAAATAAAATACATCTAACAATTTTGTGGTTCGTTAAAAGTAATTAGTAATTAATAATGACTTAATAAACACGGTGGGCATGTATGGATTGCTCTCAGTAGCGCATCCATTTATTGTAGTGCATCAGCAAAGATCTGTAAATGATTTTCTTTTGAGGCGTACGAAATTGGTTGGTCTTGCCGTCAGGGCTAGAACGAGTGGGTTGGGGTGAGCTAATATTCTCATTTTGTATGATGCAGCATACTTTCTGATTTCTTGAGAGATAGTAGGTATCTTTAGGTCACGATGTAGTTGGTCGTTCGTGACGTAGTAGGGCGCATTTACAATCATTCTAATGGTTTTCGATTGGAATCTTTGGAGAATCTCTATATTTGAGTGTGCTGCGGTTCCCCATAGCTGTATGCCATAGGTCCAGATGGGTTTTAAGATAGCTGAGTAGAGCAGTAGTGAGTTTCTGTAAGAAATCGAGTGGATTTGTCTATTTTGATGACGTCACGTCGATTCTATCAAAACTTCTCTATTGATCGATAGCGAGTGTTTCTACAAGCATTAATCGATAAAATTCGGAACAGTGATGGAAATGAAACGCCAATCGAGAACTTAAACGCCAAAATAAATGTAATGCTCTAAGCACATTCGAACCGGCGAGCGAAATGCAGCCAGCTGTCAAAAGTAAAATGCACACGTTCTTATGGGCGCACACATTTTAACGCCAGCACGACTTCACGGCAGAAGGGTTGCATTTGTCGCTGCCGCAAATATAGACCTATTTCTAATTTGACAAGCGACAATGCGCATGTACAGGCAGAAACGTGTGTATGTGTGCATTTTGGGAGTACAAAGACGCTCCTTAAGAGTCTCTACAAATCCTTTAAATATATATTAAATATATTTAAATGTATATTCATTAATATATAGTATGTAAATATATACATAAATAATTTGTTTTAATTAAAATATACTTACATTCTGGCTGAATTCGGCTGTTTTGTCCATTTTTTCGACCGGTGCAAGCTTTCTCACCGTTTAAAAAGTTGGCGAGTATATTGATAGATAATATATCGACTATTTTGCTTACAGAAACACCTTTAATCGATCATTCCTACTGAATTGGAATGGAACATATCAGCTGATTTGTCAGTTCTATCGATCCATTCGACTCATTTTCATACAGAAACGCATGCATCGCGAATGACGTCATGATGACGTCAAATCGACTATTTCAGTAGAGAACATTGATCGATATGAGTTACAGAAACTCACTACAGGAGTTTGTTGTCGATTGATAGTTGGGAGTTTCGATTCATGAGCCAATAAAGGTTTCTCAGTTTTATACCAAGAGCTTTTCGTTTGGTGAATATGTGGGTTCTCCATGTTAGTTTTCTGTCGAGGTGCATACCCAGGTACTTTGTTACGTCACTTTGCGGTATATCAATGCCATTGAGTTTTACGGGTGGGCAAGTGTTACGTCTAGTGGTAAACGTCACTTGAACAGATTTTGATTCATTTGACTTTATCCGCCAGTCTTTCAGCCAATGGGTAATTTTATTTAAACTTCTTTGAAGCTTGAGTGAGGCGACGTTATGGTTGAGGTCTGAAGCCAGTACAGCAGTGTCATCGGCAAAAGTGCCGATAGTGACTCCTTCTGCTATTGGGAGGTCGTATGTGTAAAGTAGGTACAGTATTGGGCCCATTACACTACCTTGCGGGACGCCTGCTAAGCTCTCGTAAAGCTCAGACTGCTCTGCTCCTTCTTTGACGAAAAAGTAACGATTTTTTAGATAAGATTGTATAAATAGAAAGTAGCTTGTAGGGAGAGTATTTTTTATTTTATAGAGCAGGCCGTCGTGCCATACGCGATCAAAAGCTTGGGATATATCTAGAAAGGCAGCTGTACAGTATTTTTTTTGCTCAAAGGCAGAGTAGATTTTCTCGGTAAGTCTATGTACTTGTTCAATTGTTCCGTGTCCTCTTCTGAAGCCAAATTGGTGATTAGGTATAATGTTACGCTCTTCTATTTTGGGTAGGAGTCTTTTAAGGAAGAGAACTTCCAAGACTTTTGAGACAATGGGCAGCAGACTAATGAGTCTGTAAGACGCTGCCGTATCAGGGGGCTTTCCTGGTTTCAGAATCATTTTCATCTGAGCGACTTTCCATTGAGGGGGTATGAATGAAGTTATTAGTACTGCATTAAAAAGTTGGGTGAGAAAGAGAGGCTTCAAAATGACTCCCCAAAAAGACCCGCGCACAAGGTACCATTTTCTACCGACAAATCTATGATCAAAAAGTGAGCGGATTTATGATTATTTTAAACATTTAGAGGAGCCGAAAAAGACTGGCATATGATCAAGAATTTCATAAAATGTTAGGGTGGTATCTATTTATATATATTATTAATATGATGTATTTTGGAACGATCTTCCGTCATCCCTTGTCAATTTTGGTTTGGAATCATATTCCTACCCTGTCGGAAAAACAAGCAACCAAAAAGTATATTACTAATACGCTGAGATAAATTTTGTTTCAGCTTCTCCGCCGATTCTAACTAAGAACAGCATTAGAAAGGTATTGCTCTCAAATAGAACTGTGCCAATTTTCATTAAAATTGGTTTGGAAAATGCGTCCACAATCGCCGTTGGAAAATTGCCATATGATTTTTGATGCATGCTTTTGAACAGAACAGAGCATGTTGGTGCTTGTTCTCCATGCATTTTGAACATATTTGGCTGCAAGTGCTGTGTAGTTTTAAAGAAGTAGAAACATAAAAAAAGCAGCGGAAGCACTACAATAAAAATACAAAGTCAAGGATTAAGTAGGATTAGAAAAAATAAATAAAGAATTGAGGAAAAAGAAAGAGGAGAAATAGAATGAAAGAAGTAACAACAACAACAACAACAACAACAAAAATAGAAACAGTGTCAAAAACAACCAAAAAATTAAGTATTTGGTTATTATGTAAAGCAAGATGGCAACTAAAATATATTGTGGAATGATTTTCCGAATATATCTACTTCTCAAGTTTGATTTAGTTATAAACTGGTTTCGGCGGTTAGGCATCTTCAATAAAATATGGGATGCAAATGCGCAGTGGGGTAGTAACGGGGGGGGGGGTTTGGGAACATTTCTTTTCAGGAAAAAATCAATGAGGATAGTAATTTTTCGAAATTGGTAATTCGAAATTTAGCGCTTTTTCACGAAGTATTACTTATAATTCTAGCGTTTGTTCAGCCGTAGGAAAGTGCAAGAACCGCAGGAATTTTACCACAATTTACATTCTTCGTACTTATATTCGTTCTTTTGTGGTAAAATTCCTACGGTTCCTGCACTTCCCTAAGGATCAACAAACGCTACAATTATTATACGGTATTGCTGTTATTAACATGCTAATAACAGAAAAGTAACGCCAATTATTTAAATTTCAAGTTTTCTTTCAATTACTTATCATCTTAATCAAATAATATTAGTATAAACTACAATGGGAATAAATATGCAATGTATAAGAGTATCTGAACTTGAGATTTTACTTAATGTCTGTCAAAATGGAATATTAAAAACTAAATTATATAAGAAAATTATTATTTATAACCGTAGCACATAGGTAGAAATATTTTATTGTGTACATCTATTCCAAATTGCTTGTTTAATGCAAAATTTTAATAATTTGTGTTAAAAGTAGAGCTCTCGATTTTTTTTTGAATATTTTCGAGTAGCCCGAACAGTTGTTGTTCAAATGCTCGAAGAGTTGTTTGTTTGTTTATTACCCGTATGTTTGTACGGGCATTTGAACAATTCGGGTAATTTGAAGTTTGTTTTTTTCTTTTGTTTATTATTATTTTTTCTTTATATGTAGTTTTTTTTATTTTTGTTTTTCCGATACACATTTTTTTTGTTTGTAAGCTCGAATGTTCGAATGTTTGTACGGGCATTTGAACAACAAACGGGCTTCAAACAAAAACGATCAGATCGAATTGCTCGATACCCGGGTATCTAGGGCTCTAGTTAAAAGTCGATTTTATTGAAAAATATATACAGTGACTCAAAAAAAAATCTTACGCCAGAGTTTTTAAATTTATTTCAAACAGTTCTGTCGAAAATTTGAATCTCTTATTTTCGTTTAAAAATGTAAACAATTTTTCAATAAAAATCGCCTTAAGCAGCTTATGGAAAAATCCGAAAAATCGTAGAAATTTCTAAAAGTGGATTAAAAATTTCAAAGCGCGGCCAGAATTTATAGAAGATTTTGAGGAGATTTCTAAGTGTACTGTTATGTAGCCAACCAATTTTAGTGCAAAAAGTGCTATTCTCAATGCTGTAAAAATTTCCGTCGATTTTAGTAATTTTTTTCTGTAGGGTGTTTGCGTTATATGTACGCGAGACCGTTCCAATTAAAATTTCCGAAAAGCCAATGAAATTTTTCAAAAAGTTTAATGTTGCATATTATTATATTACAATTAAATGAGCTGCAAAATTGCATACTCAAAATTCTTCTAAAAAAATGTAGCTTTAGAATTCTTAGCCCCTTTTTATGATAAGTATTTCCTTGACTTTGAAAAATTGGAAATACTAAAAATACTGCCTAAAAAGTTAACAATAATCGGTGATAAATATCGCGGTTACTTTCGAGCATCACCTACATTAACCAAGATATGCGTTAGAAATATAAACATTAAAATCAAATATAAAACACAAAAAAGAAAATTATTGTAGGTACATATGAAAAACCTTGTATCTAGTAGTGAAGTGCGGCTTTGTGCGACGTAATTTTTTGTCGGCTAACTAGTTACTAATTGTACTAGATATCATGTCCGAGGGTTAATTTGACTGAGTCTGACAGAGCAACATAACAAAACCAATTTTTAACATGAAATAGAGTGATAATTTTTTTTTAAATATCCCAACTTTAAAAGCTTAAAACTATAAACTTAGAATTATTGGAAACCAAGGATATTATTGAAAAGTGTTAATAATTACTTGAACCTTTAGGATTCATCACGATTACTTAAATGAAATGCTTTAAATAATAAATATTCAAGTTGAAACTAGCACTTAAAAATATGTAAGAAAAAAACAAAAAAATTAACTTCAGATATGCTAAGTTACGACCATCTGGGGCAAGTGCAGAGTATGGGGTCGGGAAAAAAGCGATGAATTATTGTTCCCCATTCTATTTCCAATATGTGGGTATGTTTTTTTTCTGTAATTGTAACAATTTTACAAAATTCAATTTTGGGCGCATAAAACTTGAAAATCTACCTATGCGCGTAGATTTCCAGAAGAGAATATGAGACTTACTTTGGAAGTATAGTTAAAGGCCCTTGGCAACTGACAATCTGGCATGTCAAGCAGTGTGTATGTGTGAGTTTTTTGTGTGTGTTAGTGCAATCGGCAGTCGTCGTGCTACACGTTCTTGTTCGGGCTCGCGTTGATGAGAATCAAATCTTTTAGATATTTGCGTCAATCACCCGACACTCACACATATGTATACACTTCTTAACATTCCAGATTTTAAGTGGCCAAGGGCCTTAAGAGTTTGATATATGTATTATAAGCGATATTTGTGTACTAAAATGTTAAATTATAGTCTGAAAAAATTACATTTCGCTAGCTTAGAGTGCAAAATGTGTAAGTCCACTTTTATGAAAAAGTGTATTTTTATGTAGAACGCTAGAAAAATCAAATACGCACCGCGCTAAACAATAATGTGATACTTGTCATATTTCTACTCGTTGTTATTCAGTGATACGCAAATTGTGTAAGTCCAAAAAGCGAAAAAAATTGTGTAAGTCCAAAATATTTATATGAACAGAAATTTTTTTTCATTTCGAATTTTTTTTCTTTTTTGTTTTTTGTCTCTCCTACAAAGTTTTAAAAAAGGACTTACACAATTTGCATTCTAAGCTAGCGATTTTTATCATTTGTAAAAAAAATTGTAGTTTTTTTTTGGTAATTTTAATTTTGGTAAATTTTTTACATTGGCTGTGACCCCCCCCCCGAAAAATTCTCTAGCCACGCCACTGCAAATGCGAATGCGATAGAGAAAAATTACGTAATTCAATTCTTATCACCATATTAGAAATATGGATCTTCAGTATTGTAAATCCTACAACAATTGAGTCTTTCGAATTTCTAAAAATTAGTGGCAAATTAGGTGGTGTGCAAATTATAATTTTATTATGCATCTGAATAAAAGTTATTTACATTTGAATAAAATACGGTATTTTTGGTAAAACGAAGGGAATTAAGGCTATGTGGTGTTACTGCACCCCAACTGAAAAATAAATATATTTTCCCATGGAAAATGTATCTCCTAAATCTTTTAAATTTATGGCAGATACATATAAATAAAATACCTGCTTTCATAATGACATAATACTTAATACGTACGAGTATGTGCGAGTTGTGGCAAAATTTTGCTTTTGCTTTCTTATTACTACGTCTTGTGTTTGTTTTGTCTTTTTTGTTACAAGGTGGAAATAGTCTTTGCAAACGGTAAATATACCAAGCAACGCCACTTCTATTGTCGTTATTTTGAGAATGTTTCATAAAAAAAAACTGAATTTAAATGTAAGCTTTAAGTATTTGTTGGCTTTACTCTGCCACGGAGAGATGTCAGTCACTTTGTCAAGAAAGATTATTTATTTTTTGAATTTCTTTCCCATAATAATATTTAAATAAATAAGGAAACTCGCAGATTGCCATGACATATTTCTGAAATGCTGGATATAACAATCGCCTCTTCTTGGTAGATTTAATTTTTTCAAATTTTAAAACATTTATTCTTATTAAGTGTAGAGATTTTAACGAACATATGTATAGAAGACCGCGGTGTCCTTACTGTTTCACATTTATTTGGTTTCTTTTACGCTGTTTCAACTCGTACATATTTTTAAATCCAGTTAAATATTGCCATACTCAATTAAAACCTGCTTCATTAACCGCATGTCTTAAGGTGATTTTGTTAGCCTAAGATCGTTTAAATTCTTTTTAATGATGATCAAACCACAGCAGCGAATGAAATAAAAATTCCGATTACAAATTAATTTACCAAAAAAATATGGCTAGCATGTACATATGTATGTGGTATAAACACATCAATACACAGGCCTTTAAAGAAAAAAAGTTTAAGTGTTTTTTTTTTCGATTTTATAAAGTATGCAAATAATGAAAAACAATTTGATAGGCATCGATTACATGTGAATGCAAGCATTAACGTGCACTAAAATTTTCATGGCATTAAAACTTTGATGACAAACCGACATAGTAACTGAAACTTAGTTATACAAATCATCATAGTTAATTGTGTTGTGTTTATACATACATATAGATAAGTATGTATGTATGTATCTTGAAGACGCAATGCTTGAACTTGAAAAAAGCCATGCATTTTATTTTGTTAACATTCGTCTATATCAATTACTCGCATAATGGAGTACCGTCTTATGTATCAGGTTACTGAAAAAATAATAAAACAATTGAAACAAAAAATGAATAAGAATCTTACCAGACGTTAATTGTTTTATGGCCTATCGTTATTTGCTATTTTTAGATTTGATCAAATTTACCTACCCTAATGTTCGCATTATTTATTTACGTACATATGTATGCATTTGCCATTGTTATCGTCTAGATTTGGTGTATTTATAAGCAAGTACATATTAGTGTCCGACCGAAGCTGGAATTTTAGGCCGTGGCCGAATATTCGGCATAATCCTTTATTCGGCCGAAAACCGAAGCCGAAGCCGAATCCAAAATAAGAAAAATATATACTTAAGTATGAGATTTTTTTTATTTCATAACTATAGCTCGGATAATAGGTGAAAATCAAACGCCTAAAATTATGCTACGTAATGTTTGTGAGCACATCCAGTGGCAAGTTTAAGGGTGGGGTTCATTCAGGTCTAAGCCCCCGTGAATGCAATTGGATTTTTTGCTTACTAGGATGCCAGAAAAATAAATTATTAAGGTTTTTTATGGGTTGCACGTGAAAAATTGCAAAGAAAGCTACAATAAATAAATATAATAATAAAGAATAATAATAAATAAGGCATATTAAATAAATATATGATTATAAAGAATAAAGAAAAAAATTAAAAATTTGTAGTGACTCGCTTAAATTTGAGACAAAATCTTCGCACGTGAAGGAAAAGCAATTACAGTTTCAAACCAAATATATTTTGAATGAAAATGAGGCAAGTGCATATTAGCAAATGGAATATATAATACAGCTTTTTAATTTGTAGTGGTCCGACTTTAAACATTTGCATATTTTATGTAAAAAAACTTGATTTGAATTGTTGGGGTAAGTGGAAAAAAAATTCAACAACTATTTACAGCGAAGGTTGAGTGTATAGCCATTTCACGAAAAACCATTTTCGATCATCAGCACTCTTTTCGGAAGTGGATGCACCGGGGATTGAACCCGAGTCCATTCCAACTTCAGCCGCAATGACCCAACGGATAAACACACTCGGCCATTGAGACTCTGTGCAAGCTGTTGGATTTTTTGATTTGAACTTTCCTATTTTTTCTTATGACCATTTCAGTGTTTACAATTTTCCAATTGGATACTCGGCATAATTCAATATCTGTAAAAATGCAAATTTCTGTCGTGGTAAAAACCGTTCTGCATTTTTGTTTATGAGTTATTGGAACATTAACTATGCCATAATTTACTTACTTTTCCCAAATTTTATTTTCATTACAGCTAGTTTTGTTTTGCTTTCAAAAAGCTTGTCGATGTACAAAAATATAAAATACAAAATTGAAATAAATTTGGTTTTTTTTTCTAAACGCAAGACGTACGAGTGTTCTTCATACATTTTTTCAGTAAAAATGTCAAAGAAACTAAATCCCTCTTTGGCTTTATTTCATCACACACCACTGTATGTTTATTCAAACTGCAAATTTGTGTAACATGATTAAGAACTTTTCTAATAAAATCTTCACCATACCAATATGCTACCCCTTTATATTTAAATTGTAATCCCGCCACTGAAAACAACCAAAATTTACAAAATGTAGCATTTTTTAGGCGCTTGATTTCACCTATTTTTCCGAGATCTGTATATAACAATTAATTTTTTGTTTGTTTTTTGAATAAACAAAACACCTTACAAAAATACATACATAGTTGTAAACAAAAATAAAAAAAATTCAGTCTTTATGTAGGTAAATAAAATTCAATACTTAAAGTTCAACAGCTTTATGTTGTACGCCAAAAAAAGAGTTTATCTGCATCGGTGTATAGTTGACCAGCAACTAAGGTTAAGTTAGTCGAACAGCTGGTTGGAGTTGTGTATGTATACTCAAATTGTATTCCGACAATCATGGTCTGTGACTTCCGCGAAAATAATTTCAATGAAGTGATAACCAAGAAAACACAAAATTACCATTATCTCAAAAACCTAACCATAAAACAATAGCAGTACTTGAATTTCTTGGTTATTTTATTGCTGTAACATAGTATTATACATACATAATACTATTTTTTTTTGAAACTGTATTGAATTTTTACTTATGATCTCTTTGTTTTTATGGCCAATAAGTGAATAAACCACTTTTTCGTGTAACAAACTATGTTTAATTTAATGACACTTTAAAAGAATTGATCGACACACTAAGGTGACGATATTTAATAATTAGCGTAGGTTATCGTTCGGAATCTTAGGCCTGTTCAATAACAAAGATATTACTGGAAGTTACGATATTATAAAAAATCAAAAATTCGTAAAATCCAGTCAATTTTTTTTTGTTATTAAACACATCTATTATTCGGCCTCGACTATTCGGCCTTTTCAGCCGAAGGCCGAAGCCGAAGCCGAATAAAAAATACCCGCCGAATAGGCGGTCGGACACTAGTACATATGTATGTACAATGTATATTGTACATACATGTGCATGTGTTTTTTATGAGAAAATCTGCAGCGGCTAAGAAATCGAAATTTTATTGTTTTCCATTTGAATTGCTCTCATGTACCTACAAACATATTTCCAAGTGTGCACTTGAGAAGCTGTAAAAAAATAACGGTATAAAAGACCAATAAATTATATGGCACTGCATTATTTACGCATACCAGCATTTATTTTATGGTATCATTTCATTGTCCAGTTCTTTGTAAAACAAATCACATAAATGCAGCTGCACCACTGGTTAGACTGGATCATGTACAAAATAAGACAGACACATATGTGCATACATACACTCATACTAGCTATATACATTAGGGTGGTCTCCAAATCTATATTTAAGTGCAGGTCTAGCGATTTCGGGCATTCAATGTAAAAAAAATTAATTTAATTTTCTTGAATCTCAATAGAGTTCTATGACCTTTGACCACTGTGCGAAATCTCTTAACCTTCTGCGATCGGACCAAAATTTATATGTGATATCTTTGACTGCACTGGTACCAATGTAGGAGGTGAGACCGAAGAAAATCGCTAATTTGATTTTAAGGACCAACCTAATGTACATACATATATGTATATATACCCCTGCAGGGAACTCAATAACTAGTGAGCAAAATTTCTAGTTCCGAACTAGCGAAAAGGTGTCAAAAGTGAACTAGATTAATTGTAGCTAGACCCTCACCAGTTCAGAAGGAGTGAATTCTACGAAAATTTTTCGTTCGTTCAATTACCGTCGGCTTTGTATATTTTTGCAATTCTCAGATGTTTAATGAAGCATTTTATATAAAGAGTTTTCTATTTGCATCTCTTATGAAATGAAATGTTCCCCTAATTATGCTTTTCCGATCCCTCAGGCTTAATTTTAATTTTTTTTATTTTATAACTTTTTAAATATTATTGTAAATTTTTATTAAATAAATAAATAAAAAAATATTAGTTAAAAAAATATTGAAAAAAAATTATCATCCACCTTGACACCGACACGATTCGAACCCGCGACCCTCAGATTGAAAGGCACATGCGTTAGCCAGTCGGCCATCGCGCCACTTGCATGAAGTGTGTCAAATTTTGCACTTAAGCGGCAGATGTAAAACTGTAGAATTTGTAGGTACTTGCCGCTAGTTCAGAACTATCGAAATTGTGCCAATAAACGAACTAGTGAAAACTGTAGAATTTAGTACTAGTTCGGAACTATAGAAAATGTAGTGCAGAGGGCGACAATTGACACCGCCTAGGACATCGCCGTGTTAAATTCGCCAGTTGATAACATGCAAACGAGATTTAGCTCTCACCAGTAGTGTCGAAAAATGTACTAGAAGCGACCTAGTTCGGAACTAGAGATTTTCCCTACAGGGACGTAATAAAATCCACTTGTAGTGTCGCCAAAAATGTTAATAATTAACACACACACATACACGTATGAAACCTTTGCATGCATTTGTTGGAAATAATAATATAAAATAATTGAAAAAAAAAAAACTTTTTTTTATACTCAGCTGTACTAGTACACAGAGTATTATAGTTTTGATTTCCTAACGGTGGATTGTAACAGAATGAAATAATCGAGATAGATATAGACTTATATATATCAACATGATCAGGGTGAAAAGAGAAATCGATTGAGCCATGTCCGTCCGTCTGTCCATCTGTGCGCACGATAACTCGCGCAAAAATTGAGATATTTTGATGAAATTTGAAATGTAAGTTGGTATCAAGACAGGAACGGATAGTATTGAAAATGGGCGAAATCGGACCATGACCACGCCCACCTCCCCTATATAGTAAAAATCGGAAATTTTGTATCTCAGTCACTAATAGAGCTAGAGTGATAAAATTTCACACACGTATTGAGCTCAGGCCCTTATGAAGAAATATGGTGAAATTTTGGAAAATGGGCGATGCCACGCCCATTTATTAAGGGGAAAACATTGAAAGTTTTATGAGTCATAACTCAGAAACCGTTGAAGATATATCGATGAAATTTGGTGGGCGTGATATACTTACTTAGGATAATGTTTGGACGAAAAATTGCCAAAATCGGTTGACGACCACGCCCACTTTTATATATGGGTATTATAAAGTGACCTAATAAAAGCATTTTAAGCGATATCTCTCTCAAATATAAAGATATATCATTGAAATTTTATGGAAGGTGTCCAACTATGGACATAAAACAAAAAATACAAAAATGTTGGAAAATGGGCGTGGCACCGCCTCCTTTTAGAAGCAGGAATATACGAGATTTCTGAGCCCATAACTCGACAAATAATCGATATATTATGACGAATCTTGGTCTATACACTTTCACTACTTGTAGTAATACATGTTCAAAATTTTAGCGAAATCGGTTGACGACCACGCCCACTTTTATATATGGGTTTAATAAAGTGGCCTAATAAAAACATTTTAAGCGATATCTTTGTCAAATATAAAGATAATTCATTGAAATTTTGTGGCATGAGTTCTACAATAGATCGGAAACAAAAAATAGAAAAATTTCGGAAAATGGGCGCGGCACCGCCTCTTTTCAGACTAAGGATTCAACGAGATTTCGGAGCCCATAACTCGACAAATAATTGAGATATTATGACGAAACTTGGTTTATACACTTTTATAGCTTGTGTTAATAGACACGCAAAAATTTATTGAAATCGGTTTATGACCACGCCTACTTTTTAACAAAGATATTTCTGGAACACCCTTTGGGAATTTGTAACAAGACTACTTTGTAACTAGAAGTCATAAAGGAATGAAATTTTGCACAAAGAATAATATTCATATGCTTAATTGGATGACTGATAAAAATGTTGAAAATGGGCGTGGCTACGCCCACTTTATGCGGCACTAGCTTTTTTTTAAAATACACCCTATATCGAACAAACGCAAACAAACAATGAAAGCATACAGCTGAGTATCTAATGTTCGATTCCACTCGAACTTAGGCTTCCTTACTTGTTTTCAAAAATATTGCTGAATTTGTGTGCTAAATTCCTTTTCCCGGACCGCATGGAATGGTATCAGAGACAAAATATATTTTTATTACTTTATTGATTTTTTCGCTAAAAAATAATAATAATTTTTTAATGGCCTTTACTTCGTTCACATGCTCTTATGGGAATTTTTATTATTCCATAAAAAAATTTCGTTAAAAAGTCTTATTTTTGAATTAAAATTTCAACACAATTTTTTTTATAATTATTAAAATCCTTTACCGACCTGAATTGCTTTAACAATTGCAGCATGCAAACAATACAATAACCAAAATAAGTCATGGTCATAAAAGTGCAAACAAAAAAAAAAGATTAAATTAAGAAAATTAAATAACAACAACAATCAATAGTCATGTAAAAAATATGCAATGCGAATATTTGTAAAAATTGCCATCAAAAACCACTAAAAGTGCCTCCGCCTGCACATTTGCCTCTAACTTCGGCGTCATTGGCAATGCCGCTCTCAACGCCAGCAAGCATCAAGCTGCCAAACAAAACTACATTCGCCAAACTAGTTTATCAATGGTAGTCGACATTCCTTCAATTTACCAATTGACTCATGTTGGCGGTCGAATGCCAAAAGAACTGGCTCATTGACGAGACGACAGAGTGTGCCGTTGGGGTAAGTAAGTATATTGAATGTGTAATGACTCGCGGCGACAAAAAAAAACTAAAATTCGCACAACTGAAATATCATAAAAAGAAAAAAGATAAAAAAATATTTAAAAAATTCGCATGTAGCCTCAATGGCAATGCGGCGAAAATAATTTCAAGCATACCTGCACCAACTACTAAATTAGGCTCAGTGGTCTCTTTGTATATTTTGAAGTTAATACTTTTTTAATTTTTAGGTCGAAAAATCAAATTTACTTAATTTTTATTCTCGACATGGCATAAATGAAGCTTAAAGCTCATGCTGCGTTTGTAGTTAGTGGACCTTTGCAAAAAAACTTAATTAGAGTTGCAATTTGACATAAAAATGTAATAGGGTTACTTTTAGTTTGGTTTTAGTAACAATTTCTCTCTATATATGTACATATGTATGTATGTATGAATATTCAGAGCATTAAGTAACTTGGATATAAATTCAGCGGTAGTGCCTAACGCATAGCCCGCAGACCAATCCATAGCTAAAGGCTGGCATTTTTTAATTTATTAATTTTCTGCTTCAACTAATATAGTCTGGTTAATACGGTCAGTGAGTTGTTTGTATTAAATTTGTTGCAAGTAATTTGCAGTTGCCATTGAAAAAAGATAGAATATTTGGCAATTGGCAATCGATTTCATAGCACTTTGTATATAAACTGAATCGCTAATTGACTTTTTCTTTGGTGTTAAATATGCAAAAAAAACCACAAAAGACTTAAGAAACGAACTTGGCTGCAGGGAGCTTGTGTGTAAGTATGTTCAACAATTTCACGAACGCAGCTTGTTAGCATAAAAAGTATGCAACTTTTACTAAATTCTTACAGCCACAATCATTGTCAAGAAATTGAGTAACTGATCTTTTATTTGCACACAGACACAAATGTACATATGTACATACTCGCTCTACAGTCATTTTAATGGCCTTTAAGTGAATCGAGCAGTGATTCGGTAGAGCTGAAAAATGTTTAATGGCTTTTCTTATTTACTAAGTGGATATTGTTTTGTTTACATATTTATATGCATATGTATAGTATTTGAAAAAAAAAGAAAACAAAAAAAACCAAATCTAATTGACTTGTCTACGCAACCAAACAAAAGTGTTAATCACCCGCCATTTTAGAATGTACCAACACTTCTAACATTCAACCTGTTCTTGTGCCGTAACTGTAGTTGTTGCGTTTTTTTGTGTGCTTTTGCTTTGGAAATGCCTCTGTTCATGCTTTTATTTTTTGTCGTTCGGTTACACTTATGTACATATGTGCTTACATACTCATGCCAATGTTTTCAACTAAGAATTTCTTTGTTCGCTAATACTAAACAAATTTGAATTCGCTAAATATCCACCACATCTGCGCGACCTAAATATTTGTGCGCGTGAGATGCCAATGAATTGTGTAAATATGTAGCTTTTGGCTTTTAAGCATTGGGTGAATTGATTGACTGACTGAGTGAGTGACTGACTGGCAGACTGTTTGGCCGGCTGATTTTTTTAAATTTTTACCACAAAAGTGGCCGGAATTTGCTTTTATCACCAATTATTTTAAATTCCAATGAACTTGACTGTTGTAGTATTCCTCTTATTTGTCATTTTTACGCTTTCTAATAAAATGTGTATTGTAGGAAGTCTTCATGTTGACAAATTGATCCATTCTAATATTAGTAAATTGTGCTTTTCGTTAGAAAACCCCACTAAATCATTTTGCTTTCATTTCTTTGGTATGAATTCGGAATTGTTATGTTCATGTATGCTGTTTTCAATGTATTAGTCAAATTTATAAATGGTTCGAGTATTTAAGTTCTCTGCTTGGCATCTGCATTTGCTGAGGCTACCCTTTACAGCATATATTTTCTCATGTATGTAAATTTTTACAGCTGTCATTGGAGTCTAAATTAAGAGGAAAAGGCAGTAGATATCGCAAAATTGAAGAATTCAAGTGTTTCCATGCTAAATATATTTATGTATATCATAAAGTTAAAGCACACACGTGTATTTCGAAAGTGAAACAAATTTGTTTTTGCCCTTTTTTGCTGTTTCTTTTTTTATAAATTTAATAATGTATTTAATATTTCTCACGCGCCTTTGCATTGCCCACATAAAGCCGACATTTTATGATCTTTCTTTTCTACATATTCAACTTGTTTTGTTTTCTCTATTGCTCTGTCGGATTTCGGAAATTGATGATCACGCTGTGAGTGTGTGAAAGAGTGTATGTGTTAAGATTCATTTATTTAATTTTCTTTAAAGCGCTGACAATTATTTTTTATTTTGCTTTTAAGTTTTTTTTTTTGGTCTCGCCTACGAATACCTGTTGAACATTCTCACTTAAGTCTTGCTTTTTTTGGGAATATTTTTGATGGCTATTTTAAGTGCTCTTTTGGAAATATTTTTGAAGAATAGTTTAAGTAATGGTATGTGATGTTTAAGCGAAATGTGTATTTAATTTGGGGTTTGGTAATTTTGTTTAAAAGTAATTAATTTGTATTTTTTTTGCAAAAATATTTCATCATCTATTCGGAATATTTTATGCTTCTTTTATTTTACTCAATTCACTCCTACTAAGTAAATAAAGTTGATAAACGAAAGATACATAGATTTGACCTTAAGTTGCGAAAATCACACGGGCTTGAATTTATGTATTTTCCATATTACTCTATTCCTCTCATACTTTATTGCCTTTATGATAGAATTTAAGTTGAGTTAATTTAAATTCCCAATGACTGTCAGTTCCTATTAGGAACTCTTTAAAGTTAATTTTTAAAAGTTGATTATCTTAGTGAAACCAAATACGATAGTCAAAAAAAAAATAAAAATACATTAAGGAACAACAAACAAAATTATGAATTTAATGTCTGTATACCGTGTATTTCTTTATAATATAAATAAGCGAGAAAAACAAAAACAAAGATACTATACTATAACAATAGTAGTTATAAAAAATAAAAGCCAGAAATGGGAATTTTAACACCAAAGTAGAAACTGGTCATACCGGTAGTCAATTGATAATGAAATTTTTTCAACAGCCATATAAAGGCAAATAAGCAAAACATGGTTAGTAGCATAAACTAGAAAATTAAACTGTAGACAAAAAAACTTAAATTGTCCACCTCTTAAATATGTACAATAAAAAGAAACAAAAGCCAAGATAAAAGGTTTTGCTAAACAATTTTGGACATTGAAACTCAATGTTTAGTTCATTTTCATGCGATTACTCGTACTTTCAAAATTAGCGTTTAAAAAATTATGCAAAAAAAGTATTGATGCTAATGTCAACAGTGGTAAATATTATTGTATATGTGTATTTTTCAAAAACTAAGCTGATGGGAATTTATAGTTAATGAGTAAGAATTATAATTTAAGCTAAAAATAAACGACAAAACAACTTACCGTGTTCGTAAAGCTGTTGGTTGAGTTGTTTTTTCGTTATTATACTTCTGCTTTGTTTGCTTCTTGTGTTTTTTTATAAGGTATGTAGTTTTTTTTAAATTGGTTTATTATTATACACGCTTATTTATCTTTACTTTTTTAAATATTTATTTTGTTTTAGAAAAATTAAGCACACACTGAGCTGTGTGAAATTTTTTCGATTTTGATTTTTTGATGTATTGTGTACCAGTATTTAAAGGTGTATAATGTCCATTAAGGATTTAACGCAAAATCCTTCCGCATTGTGAATAATTAAATACGAATACCCTTTCAAATATCTTTATGATGGTTTAGGCTTTCAGGTAATAATAAAAAATATTTAAATATAATAGAGCTTGATGTGGTAGTGTTTTTTTTCTAATTTGTTACTTAATATGAAAATTATCATAGCCCTGTTTGAAAGTGGACTACTCACTTGAGATAAAAAATTTTAAAGGTATCTTTTATTAAATTCTTAGTTTTTGCATTGGATCTTTAAATTTCAAAATCATATGTTGTTTGTAAATTAGGCAAATCCGAATTCTTGGAATAGTCTATGATAAAGTACAAAATTTTGATTATATGATTTTCTGCCTCTTTAGCAAGATGACAGAAGCTCAAAGTCACTAGTAGTAAAACGAAGTAAGTGTTAGCCTTGTATATGCCCAGTGCTGGATGTTATACAGAGTTATTACCATATGTACAATAGACCGTATCGCAAAAAATAAAGTTCGCCGTACGCCCCCCCATATGATGTCTTTTTGGAAAACATTTCCGGAAAAGTTTTTTATTTTTTTTTGGACGCCGCTAGATGTCGCTAAAATTTATTTTTCTCATATCTTCGGGATTTATAGTCCGATCTCCAAGTTTAATACAGAAATGCCTTTGGCTTGAAAGGGCGGCTTATACTGTAGAATATTATTAACCCTATGTGCGCCATTGGGGTCACTACCACCCAGTACTTAGTTTATACCACCCTAATGTACCTTTTTTACGTCTGCATGTTAAACGTAGTCAAAAATCATTAATCTTTGGCAAAAGAAGTATTTCGATCGCTTCAGCAGAACCCGAAATAAAACACGTTCAACATCGCGAGGAATATAGGTTTGTCGGTTCCTTTGGTCTTTTAGGTTAATTTTACAGAAAAATTTTCTGAGGAGACCCATAGTAAAATTTTATGCCAAATAATTTTCTAGAACATTTTAACCCTCTAGCGACCTTAAAAATACTATTTTTCCTGATTTTCTAAAAAAAGGGGGTCAAAATAACCCTTTATTGGCGGTGATAGAGGGTTAAAATGTTCTAGAAAATTATTTGGCATAAAATTTTACTATGGGTCTCCTCAGAAAATTTTTCTGTAAAATTAACCTAAAAGACCAAAGGAACCGACAAACATATATTCCCCGGGATGTTGAACGTGTTTTATTTCGGGTTCTGCTGAAGCGATCGAAATACTTCTTTTGCCAAAGATTAATGATTTTTGACTACGTTTAACATGCATACGTAAAAAAGGTACATTAGGGTGGTATAAAATAAATACTGGGTGGTAGTGACCCCAATGACGCACATTGGGTTAATAATATTCCATAGTATAAGGCGTCCTTTCAAGCCAAAGACATTGGTGTACTAAACTCTGAGATTGGACTATAAATACCGAAGATATGAGAAAAATAAATTTTAGCGACATCTAGCGGCGCCCAAAAAAAAAATAAAAAACTTTTTCGGAAATGTTTTCCAAAAAGACATCATATGGGGGGGGGGCGTACGGCGCACTTTAGTTTTGCTTCCCTATAACGCGAGACGGCCTAATGTACAATACGATTTCTGTCATAGCTGCAAGTCAAGCCAACTTAAATAATTTGAAGTTATGTGTAAGAAAATAATTTTGTTTTCATATGCAGTTATCTTTCAATGAAAAATGGACAGCCACGTTGTTTAAAAATTGAAAACGAAATCAAAATTGAAATTTTGTTCGATCATATATGTACATATGTATGTATATCTATGGAGGTAAGCTATAATCCACTTCATACCTATTATGAGTGGGCCTCTAACATAGTCTGTGTTTTATTATTTTGTACTGTCCCTTTTTTGTGGGTTATGTATAATAATAATAATAAACTGGTATGCATATAACTATAATCAGTTTTAAGCCCGAGCTTCTATCCCAATTTGAGTCATGCTCCTTAATTTTTGTTTTTTCTACTAATTGGGTGGACCAATAGTTTTATGCAGTTCCAAAAGGGGAATTTATTTATTGTGAGAAGTTTTTTCATGGCAGAAATATGCAAGGAGGCTATGCCGCCCACTCCCGAGGGTGGGTTATGTATACAAAGTGTTATTAGATGAAAACGCTTCATGTCTTTCGCCGTTTAAATGGAGAAGTTATACTACTCCGAAATGCCTATATACAATAGGTCGTATGAGAACTAATATTGACCAATTTCAGTCGATTCCGCTATATGTTTTGGTTGAACTATTACATCTCTTTCTTGGGCTTACAAGAATTGTTTGTTTGGACCAAATTTCCAATACCATAACATATTCATGAATGGTATAAAATCGGCGCATATGTAACAGTTTTTTGAATCGTATTCATAAACAAAACTGAATTAAAAGTAAGTAATTTATGGTAATTAGTTTATTTGCCAATAAAATTTGATAATTTCCTGTATGTATGTATTTTAAGCTTTCAAATTTATTTGGCAATAATAACGGATACATATATGGATATAGTCATGGATAAAAGAAAAACATATACGGCAGAAACCGACTTTTTTATATATACATGCAAGCATTAAGTAACTAATCAAGAATAAAGACAAAGAGTTATGCGTTCTATTCTCGCAAAATCAATATCAAGTTCGTGTCTTAAGTCTTTTGAATTCTATTCTCTAAAAATGCAAAATCAAGTTCGTGTCTTAAGTCTTTTGAGTTTTATTCTGGCAAAATTCAAAATCAAGTTCGTTTCTTAAGTCTTTTGAGTTATTCGCTTTGTTGCTTTACGTAGTTCGATATTTCATACACACAAATTTGAAAATTGTATGTATGTTTGCAAGTGCTTACATATATAAATAAATTCCGCTGATCTTAATATTTGCACAAGTACCGTTAAAACTTCATAACCGCAATCAAAACAAAACACAATTTTTTCGTGCCCAACGTTGCTCGTTACACTACAATTAAAGCGCTTTAATTAGTTCTTAACCTCTTTTCTTGTGTAACTTTTCATTAGCTTTTCGTAAATAAGCATATATTTTGTTTCTTTATGCGCTTTGGCTTTTCTTCTTTCAACACTCTAATTACGGTCAGAGTTTTGTTTCTCTTTTAACATTTTTACTAACTACGTATGTACATATGTATATGTATGTATTCTGGCTCTTGTGGGTTAGTGTTTTTTTAATTTACACACAAAGAATTTTTCATCTTTTCTCATTTATGCAATTCTCGTTTTCTTCTTCTGACAATGTTGCTTTAATTTTTATTGCTAATTTTCTGTAACTTTTCCACTTTTCAGGCAACTTTAATTTTCACATATTACATATAAATAATTTTTCATTCTTCTGCATTAGTGATCCTTTGCGAAAGCGTCTTGTGGACTTGTTGGAGCTCCCGAAAAATGTAGACAAGCAAGTTGCTGTGCCTTGGCAATTTTCTTACATTTCCTTACGTTCGTCTCAGTCGTGGATAAATAATTCACTGCACATGCGTGATACAATGCAACGAACGGCCGACACAATAGCCAATGTTGCAAGCAGCAAACGCGTTATTTGCAACAAAATAAATAAAAATGCATACTCGTTTTGAAAAATGGCAGCAAAATAAAGAAAAACCCTCGCAGATCTGCCTTACATTGTACAATTAAGCCGTTGCACGTTGTGAATGCTTTGAATGTTGCTCGCAAACTGAATTTTATTCCATAGTATAAATGCGCAAAGCTGTGGCATCATTTGGGCTGCTCACTCACCATTTAGTACTAAAAAGACGTCGGTTGCTCTTTGTTGTTGTCATTTTGTCTCGCGTGCGCCACTGCTGTGAGAGTCTGCGTATGTCTTAAGATATTATCAATTGGTGCTTTTGAGTTTCTTCTTGCGTGGCATCGAAAAGATCACAGCAGGTGGTAGTTCAGTACTGTGGTGTGTTTTGAATAAGAAATTATTAACGTGATATTATTTTTTCTTTGATGAAATTAAACATGAAGTAGTATTTTGACTTTGGTCTGAGATACGATTCTTGCAAGTAAATCCCTTTAAGATATGCCGAGAATCATGAGCTGAGTCGATTAAGCCAGGTCCATCTGTTTGAAGGCGATCTACATAGTCTTTCAGGTTTTGAGTCTTCTAATTGAAATGCAGTACCTATACGTATTTTTATGTACAATTGCTCATTTAGCAGAACCGACTAGATCGAGTAGTTCGATTCGAACTACTAAAAGATATACATAGCTCTTATAGAACCATTTGTTCAGTTATGCACATTTTTGGATATAAGAACATGAAACTTTGCAGTATTTTTAATCATATAATAATAATACAATGGCGCTATTATAACTCTGACGAGTTTTATGGCCGAGCTTCTATTCCAATTCGAGGTGTGCTCCTTTTTGTTTTTCCTACTAATATGCCGACTCCGAACGGCGAATGCATTTTTTGTGAGAAGCTTTTTCATGGCAGAAATACACTCGGAGGGTATGCCGCACAGTGCTTCGTCTCCATATAGTGAATCGGCAAAATTAGGGGAGTAATCGCAGAACAATCAAATTTTGTGTACTGATATAAAATACTAGAGATAAGAAAAAAACGAAGTTTTAGCCAAATCGATGCAAGGATATGACTACCTCCCATATGTCCTTGATTTTAAAGTTGTGATTTCAACTTCAATTTCAAACAGAATGAATTCAAATTTGGTATATATTTATAGAATTATGCTTTTAAAGTAGGTTATAAGCTTGGTTCTTTTATGTGAAAGGATATAACTACCTCCCATATATCATTAATTTTAAAATTGTGATTTCAACTTCAATTTCAAACAGAATGAAATGAAATTTGGTGTATGTTTATATAATTATGTTTTTAAACTAGGTGACAAGTTTCGTCCTTTTAAGTGCAAGGACATGACTATCTCCCATATATCCTTTTTTACAAAAAGTAATTTTTAGATTAACATGTAATCACAATACATTAAAAACGAACTATAACATATATAATTATCCTTTTAGAATCAAGGATGGACTACTCCCGTTAGTTATTGCAAAAAAAATTACTTTTAAATTTGTTCAGAAAATATGTTGGTTGTTAAAGTTTAATACACTACTTTATTGCAAAATGTCAATATGATTTTGGCACATATCAAATTGTAACTTTTAAAAGCGCAATATTATTAGAGTTAACATAGAAACAATTTTTTATTATAAAATTTTTCCATGTAAAAAATAAAATTTTTGGGGTGTTAAATAAAGTACTAAATTAGCGATTTCCGGCATAATTTTTAAACCTTTTTCTTTTTTGGTAGCAAGACCTCCTAGCATAGAATCGAAAGTTAAAATAAAAAAATAGTCGTTTTTTCTTGTTTTTTTTTTTAAATTTTATCAAACTTTGTAAAATTTTGTGTGTCTCACCTAAAAGAGTTAGTATAAAATGTATGTCTTTTGTCAGTATTTGTCACATATTTATAAAAACTGTATATTTTATCCTAATTAGGCTAATTTCCTATAGCATTAGAGAAAAATAGTTCCATATATTAATTTTGGTAAATTTTTTCCATACCATATATATAAGGTTCTGTAGAATTTTCTAAAATTTTGAAAATATGGCTTTACAAAATTGTACAATTTCTACATTTCCGGCAAAAAACAGTGCAATTTGTTTACAGATTCTACTAGAACACTTCAAAGTTAACCAAATTCGCAAATAAAAAAATAGGCGTTCTTTTTTAATTTTTTGTTTGACTCCACCAAACTTTAGTAATTTTTTGAACTCCAATAAAAAAGTCGCAAATGTTTCGATGGAACTAGTCACCTTTCTGAAATAAATCATTTATCAAAAGTTATTTCAGCTATTAGGGCATATAATGGTAAGCAAATGTGGCAAGTTTCAGAGTTATCCGATTTAAAATGAATTTTTGGCAATTTTTTTTGTGTAACACACTAAAAATCGTATTACCTTAAGACAGTTTTGCCTCAAAATTGTACTGATTTTAGCGACCTCTATTGGCAACAAAAGCATGAGATTAAAAATTCTATTTATACATTTATTCCAGGTGATATGTTAGCTTTCCAAAAATATATATTACTTGAATAAATTACGCAGTTTATTTTATCATAATTTTGCGTATGGGACGAAGCACTGTGTGCCGCCCACTGCCGAGAGGTGACCGCTGCTCTTAAAAAACCCAATAATTGGATTTTTACTAATTAGAAAAATTGTTTTGGTGGTTTGAACCCGAGACCTCCGGCATAGCAGGCGAGCACTCTACCCACTGCACCACAGCAGTCAAGATCAAATCAGTATAATACATATAATCAACTGTTCAAATAGTAACAATTTGAGGTATGACTTTTCGATTTAAACACATATAAACATGAAAATCTTTTGTGTAGTAAATCTTTTCAGACATCATCAACAGAAAAGGACCGCACAAATTAATGAGAATCATACATTTCACGGTACAACTTAGGAGCTGCTGCTGTCCTCTTCTTTTTAGAGTAAAATATTTCTTTCTGTCAATGGGCTTATTTCTTGTTAAATTACAGCATAATATTTTGCCGACCATTTATGCCGAATTAACCACTGTTGCCTGCCTCTGCGATAAACTAGTTTATCAGCTTTCAGGCCAACAAATTCTTTATTCATGTCTTAAATCTTGCTGTGGCCTCTCAACTGAGTAATTCAACTTACGCCTTGTACTAAATTATGCAAAGAGAAAAAAAAAACAAAATCTAATATACATACATACATATGTACATAAATAGGTATGCATATAAAAAATGTTATGTACTAAAATTATTCACAGCTAATGTTATTGCTGATAAACTGGAACTAGGGAAACGAATTTCGATACGATACGATACCAAATCGATATTTTTTGCATTTGATACCGATACTTTTTACTCGATTCTTTTGCAACGATATTTTTTGGTATCGAGTACTTCAACCACGGTATCGAACAAATGAGTACATTCCGTGATGGAAAATTAAAATTGTGTCATATTTGTCCAAAAATTTGTGCAACGCAAAATTGTGCCGGAAATCGGTCGAGTGTGCAGAAGTGACAAGCTGGTTCCTAAAGGGCCGAAAAATGCACAAGCACGAGTAACTTTCACTGGTACCAAGGCTAATTTATAGAAGGTTAACCTACTAAAAAGCTAATTGCTAACTTTTTCTACTTTTTTTATTCATATTGTGGTGCTTATGTCAAACTTATGTCAATTTTGATCTTGACGCAATATGATTTCTACAATGGCGGGCTATGATTTTGACAGAAGCACCACAGAATACACAAAAAATTTACATGGAGTGTGTATGTATGTATGTACGTATGTCGTACTGCGAAAACCTTCTATAATTGAACCATGACTGGTACATATCGAAAAATAGGTCTGATCCACGTGCTGAAATAATTGCAGGTTAGGGCTACTTCGTAAGGTTTTTTGTATGAAGTTGTATGAAGTTACCCAAATCTGTTTATTAATTTTCACATTAAACGAGGCGCACACTTACCACCAAAACTTGCTTACAATTTGCAATTACCATGCGATAGAAATAATTATAACTGGAGATATAGGATTATATATTTTTCATTTTCATACGATAATTTGACGTTTGCAAATAAAAAAATCGTCATTTCAGCGAAAAAATCGTCAATATCTTTTTTCTTTCTCATTTTACTAAAACGTTATAAACAAAAAAAAAGGGTCTGTTTTCCATTAATGCCCCTATGACACTACGTTTTTCCTGGTATTGCACAAGGTTTTTTTTGTGAAAGAGATGGTCAAATACAGTTTTGTGTTGGTGCAAGGGAGTAAGCTATGTTGGAAAAAACCAACGAAATACCATCTAGGCGGTTAAAAACCAATTAGCCAGCTTGTATTTCGATAGGTTTTTTGACATTCGGCACTTTTTTCTGACAATTGTTTCAATTTGACAACTATAAAATAAATTATTTTTAAAATATAAAATATATGGAAATACAAATTTTAGATTGCCTCTTGTAAGCTTCTGCTTTGGCCGTAAGGGGAAATAAGTCCGGAAGAAAAATCATACTGCGCAATGGCTTCTCTTTATAACATGGAATGGACAGCTATTCTGCCACTTGAGTTTCATCATTTTTTTGTTTCGATAATTTAAATTCAAATTTCCAAAAAAATTCAATGATGGATACATATTCTGAATAAAAATGAATTGTTAATGTTATTTAAGATGTTTATTTTTCAAAATACTAAATATTTTGCAAATATCTTTTACAACTGTGATTGCATTAAATACAGCTGTTGTTTTATAAAAGCTGTTGGTTTGTAAAAAATGTTTTCAAGAACTTGATAAACTTGTATAATTTTTTGAATCAGCTTGAACTATTCTTATGAGTTGGAAAAGGATTTACCTCAAAATAAAAACTTTGAAACCCGCCATGGCATACTATGCCATGGAATTAGCACTAATACAGCGATATGCGTATACCTCAGAATGCAGTTTTATTGCGTTTTTGGTAACTTTCTAGAAGACGGTGCAACTTTAAACCGTTTTAATAAATATGTTTTAAATGTGGAAAAATCTTTTATTTCCACTTTCGAATTCATAATCTAGAGGTCAGAACGCGTCGATTGGTACCTCCCTTAACTATTTTAGAGGAAATTTTAAGGTTGCACCTTCTAGAAAATTGCCGCTTTCGATACCGATACTTTGAGTATCGAGTAGTTTAGTTTCGATATTATCGGGTTCGCGATTCTTTTTAACCGATATTTTAAATGAGTACCAGATCGATGCTTTTGATTCGATATCGTGTCCCTAACTGGAACACATTCCAGCAAACAGATAGCCACTGCTAGTTGTGGAATTATGAATGAGCAGCAAGTGGCCTCCTGCCCAGGCTGTGAGGTGGCTGCATAGAAACAAAATGCTCTTCAAGCTGAGCGAAATTGTTGTTGTTGTTTGTTTGTTGTTTGTTGTGATTCGCTGTTTGTTTTATCTTTCTTCAGTGGCGACTTGCAACTTTCTATATACTTACATATTTTATGCGCATACATAGGTCGCACAGTGGCACTTTTACTCAAGTGAAAAGTGAATATTATTCCTTCAAATTTGATGTATTGGTAAATATAGGTCCCCTGGACACAAATTCAATAGTTTTCGTGCATATATTCAGAAGAGACATAACTCAAATTTTAGGTTTTTCAAAAAATCGATATCCGACTTTTTTTTTAAATGTTTTGAATTGAACAGGAGAAGTATTGTGGTTCGAAATAACCGAATAACTTCATCACTGATACATCTACGTACACCTGCGGATTTTAGACAGCAAAGATATAATTGGATTTCAATAAACAGCAACGCATGCATCAGGTCTTTCATTCTTCTCGAGCGGATTGATTTCCTCGTATTATGTTCATGATGCTGTCTAATGTCTTTATTACGGGCCTCCAATGCTTTTTCCGACAGCACAACCATAGGCAGTGAAACCGACTTTATAATTGCATCGCCATAAATTAAAATTTTATGGACACTTGATGGAATTGGATACCATGGATAATGCTTAACATAATTTATAAAAGTACTTTCGCAATGCTAAGAAAACTTCTCGTGTGCAATAGGAAAGCCACTCGACATGCAGTTGAGGATAACACCAAAATGACGAATGCGTTTCTCATGTACACCAGTGGCGCTAGTAGCTAAGCTGTACTCTTCAAACAAAAAAAAAATGGCTTGCTGTGTTACCATCATTGGATGTGCCAAAACCTTGTTTGGGCGTGTCTGCCATGAGTTACATTAAACGCTTGATGCTACTTTGAAATTTTTGTTTTTCGATTTGGAACATGGCTTTATGTTCGTCGTTTATAACTTTCCAAACACGAATGTTGAGGCGATATCCGCTATTAAAAATACATTCTATACATCTTATATAAGCACGCAAAGTGTATAATCCAAACTTATACAAAGATTCGGTAATCTCCTGGCCACAAACAACACTAAAGTCGTACCATAAATCATTGTCAAGTGCATATCATGACTAATGTGACCAATGTCTTCTTCTACCATAACAATTGAAGGCTGCAACGAAGTAATTTTCACTTTCTAAGTGTTCCCAAAACCTTGTTTGTTGCAGATATGCTCAAAAACGGCTTTATCTTTTTTGTTTTCGTTGCGTTCTCTAACCTACACTTCATATAACTCTCTCCCAGTTATCGATATTATTTCTCGCGGGGGCAGATCGGGGCAGAAGAATCCTAATGGAATATATGTAGGAATAAAAGGAGTTTACCAAAAATAAGGAATTATTTTAATGCGGCTTAATTCAAAACTTTAGCGAAGTTTTAATTTAACTGTTTCTTATTTTTTATATACAAATAAAGAAACGCGTATTCACGACGCTACATCTGCACACTAAACGTACAAAAAAACTTGTAGAGAGTTGCAAATAAGAGTCCACACTTTTTGCTACCCTAAGCTAGTATATATTTTTAAATTTCACCGACAGAACCCTTCTTATTAAATTTTAAACTGACTCTTAATTATATGTGTACTCACGTATAAAAAATATCACAGTTAAAATGCACACTTTAACAGCTGATTACAGCGTGAAAAATGGGGTTAGAAAGGAACAAAAGCCACCATTGGCCACAGTGATCATCTGCCATTCGAACTGCATACAAAAGTTTTGAAATATTTACAACAACAAAATTGAATTATTCACGTCTAAATTGAGTAAAAATGCCACTGTGGGTCGGTAGTATTTACGTAGTGTGCTTCTGCTCATTCGCTTTGTGAACTCCAAACGAGTTCGTTGCTTGAGTCTTTTGTTTATTATTGTCCCCCTGACCGTTGTCAAGTTTTTCAACAATAACTTGTCGTCATCGTAACTTTTTTACTAGCTAGTTTTCTTTCGCACTTTTTTTCTGCTCGTTTATTTCCGATTATTTGTTTGCTGTTTCATTTTTCTTTTAAACTTAGTTGATGTGAAAATGTCGTTATGTTTGTTTCATTTTATTGATTTACTACGTGAATACTACAATATTTTTGATAATGTGTGTTTTTTCTATTGTTGGGTGCTTAAAGTATGTTGAAAATTAAAGCTGAAAATAAAAGTGTTTGCTTATACTTGTATGAATGTATGTATGTATGTAATTGCAACTTTGTGTAAATTTATATGCTCTCCTTTATTATGTTGTGTCATTTACCCTGCCACGCATTTAACATGCTCGGCTTGGCATTACGAGGAGGCAACACAGTGTAAATCTGTAATTACGACATTTGCTATCTTTATTTTGTTGTTAGTTATTGTTTAATCTGTAATTATTTTGCCGGTGACATATCAATTAATTACAATTATGCGACGAAGCATTAATTTTGTGGGTGGGGGATATTTCGATTGCGTTGGCAAAGTCGAAAAACGCCCTTAGCAACTTATTTTTCTGTACTTGTATTTCTTTTAAAGCCGGACTTTTGCATAGTGGGTGTGTGAGCGTAAAATGGCTTAGTTTCCCTTCCCATAAGAGGCCAATTAGCGCCGAAAAGACTTAGGGATCTTTTTGCAACATTATTCCCGCGGCATGTGTAGACAAGACCTCTGAGGATCACTCTAATGAGACGTTTTAAACGACATGCGTAGCTACATATATTTATCCGCAGGTGGCAACGAAATTGAAGAATTTAAAACAAACACTTGACTTTAATGTGTCGCAAATGCATTGCGTTCGTAACTGGGTATAATTTGTATAGCTGACATATTTAGGTTTTTAGTTGTGATATCCATTACACTTAATTGATCATGCCCAAGTTCAGTGGTAGTAATTTAGGTCGCTTGGCCAATGGGGAATGAATTTGGCAATTCGGACAATCATAAAACGTAACTTGTTATCGAAGATTTATAGTTTACTTGACACATTTTCCACTCGTTTTATATTTCTTTTTCTATCGCGCGCTATTCCAGTTGAAAATTAATAGGCGTTTGTATTAAGTTAAACCCGCTGGCAGTTGGTTATTTGTCAGTTTGCTGTAATGCGCATAAATTATACTAACAAAAACTGTGAAGATGAGCCCAACAAATTACATAATGAGACACGCTTATTTTTCAAGAAAAAGATTTAATTTTCATTGTTGTGACACAATTTGGAGCGCTGGATACAACAGAAATTAGTTATCCACTAGTACGTGAACTTCCCATCGTGTAAGTGAAAATTGTACCTTTGTGAATGAATTAAATTTTTCTTAGGCCGAAATCCTTAGTCGTTATCACCTAGTTTCTTAAGCTTTTTATATAGTTAATTATACAAACACTAATAATAATAAATTTTTCTACTTGAAAATTAATCAAGTTTGCATTCAGAAGAGTTTTCAAAAAACAGCCCCATCGTTAAAAAAAAAAATGTAGGTAGCACACAAAAAGACTACGAAACACTAAACCAATCAAGGTAGACTTGTTTTCACTGCTTTTCCATTTTTTTTCTTTTCAAACCCCATTGCATGTTTTTTCATTCTCACTGCATCACTATTTACTTATGTATATATATCAATTTCCATGAAGGTGAGAAATTACAGATTTTCTTACAATATTTTCTTCTACTTCAAGGCATGCATGCAGTGGCGTAGCTAGAGAATTTTTCGGGGGGGGGGGGGATTAAAGCCAATGTAAAAAATTTACCAAAATTAAAATTACCAAAAATCTACAATTTTTTTTACAAATGATAAAAATCGCTAGCTTAGAATGCAAATTGTGTAAGTCCTTTTTTAAAACTTTGTAGGAGAGACAAAAAACAAAAAAGAAAAAAAAATTCGAAATGAAAAAAATTTTTGTTCATATAAATATTTTGGACTTACACAATTTTTTTCGCTTTTTGGACTTACACAATTTGCGTATCACTGAATAACAACGAGTAGAAATATGACAAGTCTCTCAGACTTGTTTAGCGCGGTGCGTATTTGATTTTTCTAGCGTTCTACATAAAAATACACTTTTTCATAAAAGTGGACTTACACATTTTGCACTCTAAGCTAGCGAAATGTAATTTTTTCAGACTATAATTTAACATTTTAGTACACAAATATCGCTTATAATACATATATCAAACTCTTAAGGCCCTTGGCCACTTAAAATTTGGAATGTTAAGAAGTGTATACATATGTGTGAGTGTCGGGTGATTGACGCAAATATCTAAAAGATTTGATTCTCATCAACGCGAGCCCGAACAAGAACGTGTAGCACGACGACTGCCGATTGCACTAACACACACAAAAAAACTCACACATACACACTTCTTGACATGCCAGATTGTAAGTTGCCAAGGGCCTTTAACTATACTTCAAAAGTAAGTCTCATATTCTCTTCTGGAAATCTACGCGCATAGGTAGATTTTCAAGTTTTATGCGCCCAAAATTGAATTTTGTAAAATTGTTACAATTACAAAAAAAAACATACCCACATATTGGAACTAGAATGGGGAACAATAATTCATCGCTTTTTTCCCGACCCCGTACTCTGCTCTTGCCCCAGATGGTCGTAACTTAGCATATCTGAAGTTAATTTTTTTGTTTTTTTCTTACATATTTTTAAGTGCTAGTTTCAACTTGAATATTTATTATTTAAAGCATTTCATTTAAGTAATCGTGATGAATCCTAAAGGTTCAAGTAATTATTAACACTTTTCAATAATATCCTTGGTTTCCAATAATTCTAAGTTTATAATTTTAAGCTTTTAAAGTTGGGATATTTAAAAAAAATTATCACTCTTTTTCATGTTAAAAATTGGTTTTGTTATGTTGCTCTGTCAGACTCAGTCAAATTAACCCTCGGACATGATATCTAGTACAATTAGTAGTTAGCCGACAAAAAATTACGTCGCACAAAGCCGCACTTCACTACTAGATACAGGGTTTTTCATATGTACCTACAATAATTTTCTTTTTGTGCTTTATATTTAATTTTAATGTTTATATTTCTAACGCATATCTTGGTTAATGTAGGTGATGCTCGAAAGTACCCCAGATATTTAGCAGCGATTATTGTTAACTTTTTAGGCAGTATTTTTAGTATTTCCAATTTTTCAAAGTTAAGGAAGTACTTAACATAAAAAGGGGCTAAGAATTATAAAGCTACATTTTTTAGAAGATTTTTGAGTATGCAATTTTGCAGCTCATTCAATTGTAATATAATAATATGCAACATTCAACTTTTTGAAAAATTTCATTGACTTTTCGGATATTTTAATTGGAACGGTCTCACGTACATATAACGCAAACAACCTACAGAAAAAAATTACTAAAATCGACGGAAATTTTTACAGCATTGAGAATAGCACTTTTTACACTAAAATTGGTTGGCTACATAACAGTACACTTAGAAATATCCTCAAAATCTTCTATAAATTCTGGCCGCGCTTTGAAATTTTTAATCCACTTTTAGAAATTTCTACGATTTTACAGTGACTCAAAAAAAAAAAAATCATACGCCAGAGTTTTTAAATTTATTTAACTTAAAAGTCGATTTTATTGAAAAATATATACAGTGACTCAAAAAAAATCATACGCCAGAGTTTTTAAATTTATTTCAAACAGTTCTGTCGAAAATTTGACTCTTATTTTCGTTTAAAAATGTAAACAATTTTTCAATAAAAATCGCCTTAAGCAGGATTTCTAAGCTTATGGAAAAATCCGATAAATCGTAGAAATTTCTAAAAGTGGATTAAAAATTTCAAAGCGCGGCCAGAATTTATAGAAGATTTTGAGGATATTTCTAAGTGTACTGTTATGTAGCCAACCAATTTTAGTGTAAAAAGTGCTATTCTCAATGCTGTAAAAATTTCCGTCGATTTTAGTAATTTTTTTCTAGAGCCCTAGATACCCGGATATCGAGCAATTCGATCTGATCGTTTTTGTTTGAAGCCCGTTTGTTGTTCAAATGCCCGTACAAACATTCGAGCATTCGAGCTTACAAACAAAAAAAATGTGTATCGGAAAAACAAAAATAAAAAAAACTACATATAAAGAAAAAAAAAAATAATAAACAAAAGAAAAAAACAAACTTCAAAATACCCGAATTGTTCAAATGCCCGTACAAACATACGGGTAATAAACAAACAAACAACTCTTCGAGCATTTGAACAACAACTGTTCGGGCTACTCGAAAATGTTCAAAAAAAAAATCGAGAGCTCTACTTTTAACGCAAATTATTAAAATTTTGCATTAAACGAGCAATTTGGAATAGATGTACACAATAAAATATTTCTACCTATGTGCTACGGTTATAAATAATAATTTTCTTATATAATTTAGTTTTTTAATATTCCATTTTGACAGACATTAAGTAAAATCTCAAGTTCAGATACTCTTATACATTGCATATTTATTCCCATTGTAGTTTATACTAATATTATTTGATTAAGATGATAAGTAATTGAAAGAAAACTTGAAATTTTAATAATTGGCGTTACTTTTCTGTTATTAGCATGTTAATAACAGCAATACCGTATAATAATTGTAGCGTTTGTTGAGCCGTAGGGAAGTGCAGGAACCATAGGAATTTTACCACACAAGAGCGAATATAAGTACAAAGAATGTAAATTGTGGTAAAATTCCTGAGGTTCTTGCACTTTCCTACGGCTCAACAAACGCTAGAGAAAGTCAAAGATGGTTTTATGGTCAAAACGAATCTTTCGGGGGGGGGGGGGGGGGGGTTTGTTCCCAAACCCCCCCCGTTACTACGCCACTGCATGCATGTGACTACTGTAAATATATGTGTGTATGTACACGAATACAGTTCTGTGCAAAACAAAAACAATAAGTTAACATAGGATTACAGTTACATTATTATTAAGGAGGAGAGCGTTCGAATATAAATAGTAATTGAAAATTTCCAATATATGGAATGCTCGTAATAACTTATGCAATTTATAGTTTGTTATTTGATGTTTTCAGGTAAACTTGAGGAATTGCAGGCTTTCAGTGTCAGCTGAGAAAACACTTTTAAGCTAATCGAAGATTAGCTAGATAAAATGGTTTAAATAAGCACATATTCTTGTTGCTAACACTGGCTGGTGTCTATCAAATGCTTGCCTATATAATAATAATACAATGGCGCTATTATAACTCTGACGAGTTTTATGGCCGAGCTTCTCTCCCAATTCGAGGTGTGCTCCTTTTTTGTTTTTTCTACTAATTGGGTGGACCTACAGTTTTATGCCGGCTCCGAACGGCGAACGCATTTTTTGTGAGAAGCTTTTTTCATGGCAGAAATACTCTCGGAGTGTATGTCGCCCACTACCGAGAGGTGGCCGCTGCTCTTAAAAACCCAATAATTGGATTTTTACTAATTAGAAAAATTGTTTTGGTGTTTTGCTTGCCTATATCGGTCATCGAAATTGTCAGCCGTTGCAACTAATGCTCTTGTTTTGCACAACGTTATAAATATTACATATTTAGAATCGACCGGCAAAAGTCGTTTGCAGTTGCCAGTCGTGTTTCAGTGCTGTGTAACCAATACATTTGTATTTTCCACCAACGTTAAATCTATTTCTACTCTATTTCTTAGCTATTACATAAACTCTTTTTTCTTTGCTTCTAACTAATGCATGTGCGCTTATGCAAGTGGGTTAAAATGGTTGTTGTTATTGTTGCGTGCAATAAGAGGCGCTGCATTAGCACGTTAACAGAAGCATCCGGAAGACTAGAAGTCATTGAAGCATCATCGATTCCATTCAAGTTTTATGCTGCTGATTCATGCATACATTATTTTCTATATACAGCATGCATTTAGATGTGTTTGTATGTACATAATGATGAAATTCGTTGTAGGAAAAACACACACACACACATAATTCATTCATCTTTTTTAACCTATAATTTTGGTTAAGCTCAGATTTCTTACCGGCCTCTACAGAGTATAAGGGAGTTAGTATTTAAATGTATCATGAAAAACTATAGTGCAGTGAAATAACGCCCGTGGAATTAACGCCCGCGGGCGTTATTTCCCAAAAAAAAAAGAAAATAACGCCCGCGGGCGTGAAAAAGAAATAGCGCCTGCGAATAAAACGAAATTAAACCCGTGGGTTTTATTTACATTCAGAAAGGGAAAGAACGCCCGCGCGCCCTATTCGGCGATGTGGGCTTTATTTCTCTTTCGAAAGGGCAATTAACCCCGCAGACGGGGTTTTCTTTAAATATGGTGTATTAGTGGGAAAAGCGCCGCAGGCGAAAAATTGGAATAAAAAATCGCGCGATTTTTAATTGCAATTTTTCGTTTTTTTTTTTAAATATGGTGTATTATTATTGGAAAAAGCGCCGCAGGCGAAAAATTGGAATAAAAAATCGCGCGATTTTTAATTCCAATTTTTCGTTTTTTTTTTTTAATATTGTGTATTAGTATTGGAAAAAGCGCCGCAGGCGAATCAAATGAGTAATCCCGAAAATAAGACATGTGACACAGAAGACATTGATGTATCCGAAATGGATTGTTCTGACTATGAAGAAACGGCGGACAATTTTCGCGAGAGTCAAAGCATGTTTTTGTGTGTTATTTGTTTTACCAAGCCACGCGATGTTCTCTTAAGCCCATGCAATCACTTTAAATTGTGTGCGGATTGCTTTGGAGAGCACAGTACAATTGTAAATTGGAATTAAAAATCGCGCGATTTTTTATTCCAATTTTTCGCCTGCGGCGTTTTTTCTAATAATAATACACCATATTTAAAAAAAAAAAACGAAAAATTGGAATTAAAAATCGCGCGATCGGGCGTTAATTCCACGGGCGTTATTTCACTGCACCAAAAACTATTGCTGCACTTTCGTAATTAAAACTTTGTGTTCTGAAAGAACATACGAAACTGAACGTTGTTAGAAACCGGTTTTGCTACATATTTTATACCAACCTACCAAGAATCTAAAGGCACTCGTGCGTCAAAGATTGTCGATAGTCTCAAATCAATTAGATAAACATGACTTAAGATCTTTCTTCCTCGAATTCCTACTTTTATATGTACGTATGTATGTATGTATTGAATAGAATAAAAAGCCTTGCCACGTTAATGACTTTGATCCATGTAGATATATATAAGTACATATAGACATATGTACGTACATTAATACAGATGTACGTAAGTAAGTATATCTGCTCAGCTAAACCGCATTTCAATGCTAAGTGGAATGAGATTCTTAAATTACACATAAACCAACCAATGTCTACACATTTACGTATATGAATATAAAATCTATGCATACTTTGTAAGTTGATTTTAAAATGGTGTTAGAGTTCTTTACCAAAGCATCAACTTCCAACACAAAATATGTGGTGAATGGGAAGAGTCAGAAATAAAAAAAAGTAATAAAGTTTTGTTTTCTTTACTTTTCAAGTCATTAGCTTAGTTTTTTTTATGTCTGAAATTAATTTTCGGTAGAGCTAATTGCTGTCTAGCATCTGCTCTAAATTGCGTGCGCTTCACGTTCATTGAAGCAATAAATTTTTGAAAGTTTTTAAACACAATACATCAGATTGCAGATCAAAGAGAATATCATATTAATGTAATTTCTCTTTAGTATAAATTTATTTAATGGGTTGTACGCACAATGGCACTAAATGCGATATACATATGATGTATATACATTTATAGTGTTTGTTTTGTGCCCAAGTGGTGCGAATTGAAGTTTCCAAATGAACATTAACCATCGGATGTGGAAGTGTTTTTATTTCCAGTTGATTCGTGATTAAGCCCAAAAAATGGACTTTTTGTTTTTTTTATACATATGTAAAAGTCTAAAATACAATACGGTTTAAGTACAGCTATTTAGTGAATATAGGATAACCATTTTTGCATACAAATTTATGTTTTTATTAATTTTGTGGATTAGTCCGTTATTGCCTTATTTATATGATATGCCTGTATGCATATGAGTTTCTATTCCACCTAAAAATTATGGAATGTACATATATGACTACATATCTAGGCATTTTTATAGCAGGGACTGTAACGGTTATGAGTTATATCCAAAAAGTTGATTTTTAATCATTATTTTCTGAGTTTTATTTTCTGCTCACAAAATAAAAGTTATTTCTTGAGTTTTATTTCTCCATCAGAAAACAAGAGTTATTTATTGAGTTTTATTTTTCCACACAGAATATAAAAGTTATTTCTTGAGTTTTATTTTTCCATCAGAAAATAAAAGTTTTTTTGAGTTTTATTTTTCGATCAGAAAATAAAAGTTATTTTTTTAGTTTTATTTTTCGATCAGAAAATAAAAGTTATTTTTTGAGTTTTATTTTGCGATCAGAAAATAAGAGTTATTTTTTGAGTTTTATTTTTCGATCAGAAAATAAAAGTTATTTTTTGAGTTTTATTTTTCGATCAGAAAATAAAAGTTATTTTTTGAGTTTTATTTTGCGATCAGCAAATAAAAGTTATTTTCTGAGTTTTATTTTTTTGCTCAGAGAATAAAAGTTTTTCAGTTTAATTTTGGCTGCAATTGTAGATTTTGCCATATATCGATAAATAAAACTCAAAAAATAACTTTTATTTTCTGATGGAAAAATAAAACTCAAGAAATAACTTTTATTTTCTGATCGATAAATAAAACTCAAAAAATAACTTTTATTTTCTGATGGAAAAATAAAACTCAAGAAATAACTTTTATTTTCTGATCGATAAATAAAACTCAAAAAATAACTTTTATTTTCTGATGGAAAAATAAAACTCAAGAAATAACTTTTATTTTCTGATCGAAAAATAAAACTCAGAAAATAACTTTTATTTTCTGATGTAAAAATAAAACTCAAGAAATAACTTTTATTTTCTGAGCAGAAAATAAAACTCAGAAATAATGATAAAATTACATGTGCTCGCGTCACATAAATACGTAAAATTTATAAATAAACTTTTATTATCTGAGCAAAAAAATAAAACTCGTAAAATAACTTTTATTATCTGAGCAAAAAAATAAAACTCAAAAAATAAATTTTATTTTGTGATCGAAAAATAAAACTCAAAAAATAACTTCTATTTTCTGAAGGAATAATAAAACTCAAAAAGTAACTTTTATATTCTGATCGAAAAATAAAACTCTAAAAATAACTTTTATTTTCTGAGGGAAAAACAAAACTCAAAATATAACTTTTATTTTCTGATCTAAAAATAAAACTCAGAAAAAAACTTTTATTTTCTGAGGGAAAAATAAAACTCAAAAAATAACTTTTATTTTCTGAGCGAAATATAAAAATCAAAAAACAACTTTTATTTGCTGAGGGAAAAATAAAACTCAGAAAATAACGATTAAAAATCAATTTTTTTTATAAAAATCGAAAAAATAAAAGCTAATGCACCTAGAGATAGTCTGCGTTACGGTGATTACATCTCTGTGCTTCTTTTGCGATTAGCATTTCTCCTTCAGTATGATTTTTTAGTCAAAATTTAAAAAATAACGATTATTTGCAATCCGTGATTTATAGTGAGATAGAAAGAACCATATTTTTTATTTGAGTCAATGAATAAATATGAAAAAATTCTTCTGGAGTTCAGGCATTTATTTGGAATCCTCAGACGTGAATTATTCTAGGCTTTCTCGATGAAAAGTAAGCATCTTAATTTGGCGAAAATTTTGGATTTGTTAACTTTTTATTTTGGATGGATTTGTTACGTAGTTACTCTATATTGATGTCGGATTTTAAGTCTTCATGAAGCCATAATCCGATCTACATACTATAAATGTGTCACTCAATCTAAAGGCACATATCGTCGGCCTCCTGCCAGAAACACGAATGTGAAAATTTTTTTAAGTGCGATGTCTGCTCTTTATCAGGTACATATTTATGTAATAACAATTAATATTTGTATATATGCTTATGTACATACACGTACATATTATGTATGTATATTTACACAAGCATTTATACAAATATTAATTGTTATTACATCAATATATCCCCGATAAAGAGGAGACATCGCACTTAAAAAAAATTTCACATTCGTGTTTCTGGCAGGAGGCCGACGATATGTATCTAGGTTTCCAATGTAATGAGTAGGGCAAAGCAGAATATGCATTTAAAATTGAGTTTTAAGCGCTTATATGTATATGCTTTATAAAATTTCAAAACATGCATTTAGATATGCTCCAAAAAGCACAAAAAATAGATCTTTTCCTAAAATAGACTGAAAAATGTAAAAAAAAAAATATATATAACTTTTTGTACCCATATTTGAAAAGTTTCGAGTTTTTTTCGCTTCACGCACATTTTCTGATAGCTTGAGGATAAAAAATAAGATATCAAAACAAAAAACGGACTTCCGTAGTGAGAAAATCCCAGGCGCCCAGGAAAAAGATGCAATTTGGCCCAAAACAACCACTTTCATTCAGAATAAATATCCAAATAATTTTTTTTGGTTTTGTGACGTATCGGCATCTAATTTCTTTTTTGTTGTTTGCTTTTCCGACAGGGTAGGATTGCGATGTATTGTCAAACTTGACAAGGGATGACGGAAATTCGTTCCACAATACATCGCATCTACATCTGTTAACGCACTTTTGTTCAACCAAATTGAAATTTCATCATAGAATTTTTTTAATTAAAAGAAATATTATGCAGTTTTTAAATTTAAAAAATACTTAATAATTAATGATTTTATTAGCATTTGATTTTTTTCTTGGAATTTTTCCAAAAATTTTCTCCTAAATAGTGCCCAAAAGTATGCTTCAAATAGTTTTATTTTATTTTACCAGCCACTTGTACTTACATATGTGTAAAATTATATATTTTCATATGCCACTGCACCAAAATGATATAAAGTTTGCATGTCATGCAATTACTTTCCATTTTAAAGCCAACGTATGTAGTGAAACCGAACAATGCATGGAATGAGAAAAGGCTCACTGAATTGTGACCAAATGCCACGCCATAAACAATTAGCAGTAGCGCAAGTTGCGGTAGGGTGATGCTGGCGCTTAATAAACAGATGCGTCACACCAACATCATCGTGCTAATTAATCAAAGCAAGACAAGTTGCATTAGCTGATATTCGTAGATGTACAACAAGCCGAACAAAATGTGTTTGTTGCAACACCATAGCGTGATTTACAATAATCGTATGCAGTAGCGGCTATTGGCACAAAAAAAGAAAACACAAAAAATTGCAAATTAAAAAAGCAAAATATTGTAAAAATGCATTCCGTTCGTCCACAACGTTTCTCGACTGAGCATGTTTGCGTGCTGAATTATCAGACGGAGCGTATCTCAATCTTAAGCAACAAAAAATTAAAAATAATTAATTGAAAATGCGTACAAGACTCTTATGCTCATATGCTGTCTGCATTTGCTTAACGCTGCCCACCGGCGATGATAATTACACGCATGCGCCTACAAGTCATGCTAAGCTGTTGCCCGGCATGTTATTGTTTCCATGCACAATTTAAAAAAAAAATTATCGTTTCATATATTTACTCGTACTACGACTATACGCTAATTAAGAGTAGTAGGTATGTACTTTGCAATTGATCTCATTTCGCTTCAGCGATAAAACGACGTAGTTCAGTTCGCCTTTAATTTTATACTTAGCTATACCTACACAGTACTCTGTGTATTATAATGTTGATTTCATTACGGGGGAAACAGAAGATAAGAAAAGTAGTGGACGAGTTGCAGAGAGATTGGGTTACTCATATTCCCTTTTCCCTGAGGACATACACGATGCAACAGGTCAGACTATTGCGAAGGTAATCTTTGGTAGTGATCTTCGATTGCCAGCTGACTTGAAATTTGGGATAAATGCTGATGCGGGAATAAATGCCAGACAATCTAACAATGTTCTGGAAGAGAAAATGAAAGAAATACATGATCATGAGTGACAAGATGAGGGCCAGATACGAGAAGGCGATGAACGCAGAAGGTTTTGTTGAAGAAGATTTAGTAAATAGGCGTGGCTACGCCCACTTTATGCAGCGCGCGCTTTATGTAAAATACACCGCACTTCGATCAAACGCAAACAATTAATGAAAGCATACAGCTGAGTATCTAATGTTCAATTCCACAAGAACCTAGGCTTCCTTACTTCAAGCCGGTTCATTATAGGCGACCAGCAGGACTATAAATCGCTCAAAATTAAGTCAAAAACCTTAATAGTCAAGGTGGATATAGAAAATAAAATGCATGTATTTCCTGGGCGTAATTTTACTTACTAAATCTAATTATTTTTTGTCACTAAATATAGCACACTTTTACTTTTTACGTGATGATTTCGCTATCAAATTTAGTTAAAATTTAATATATGATTTATATGTATATGTAATTAGTAACTGCATCAACCTCTATCACGTAAAAAATAAATATGTTGGTACATACCATACCTGGGTAATACTGAGTAGTAATTGGACTATTACGTACTTAAATACTTTATATTTTGATCTTGAAGTAATTAGTCCGTACTAAGTTCTTTCAGAATATTCAAGTACAAGTACAAGTACAAAGAATTGAAGTTTTAGCAAATACTTCAAAATACTTGAAAAGAATTTAAAGTACTTGAAAAGAATTGAAAAATATACTTGAGTCGATTTTTCAATTCTTTTCAAGCACTTTCAATTACTTACAATCGACGACGGAACGTCAAGTTGAAACCAATATTTAAAAAAAAACTAGAGCACGCCTACTGTCGAATTTCGACAGTTTTTCTAGATATTTAGGATTAAGATACATTATATTTTTTCTTATAATTTTATTTACGTTGAATTATTTTTTTTGTTTTAAATTAAATTTAATTATTTATTTATGTTAAATTTCAAATGCATTTCGTTAAATAAACATAACAAGCGACATTTAAAAAATATAAAATATCGTTTATTTTTGTAATTTTTTTTAAATATTCGTTTCAAGATTGTAAGTAATTGAAAGTACTTGAAAAGAATTGAAAAATCGATTCAAGTACATTTTTTCAATTCTTTGCAAGTACTTTCAATTTTTTTCAAATACTTTGAAGTATTTGCTAAAACTTCAATTGTTTTTCAATTCCTTGTACTTGTACTTGTACTTGAAAATTTTGGGAGTACCAGTACCAGTACAATTCCTTTAAAATGTACTTGTCACAAGTCGTACTGGTACTTGATATTACCCAGGTCTGGTACATACATATGTATGCATATCAACATATAAATGTATGGATGTACGTTAGCACGTGGATATTAAAAATCTCAATATAATAGAGTAATTCGCTGTACGGCTAAAAAAATACATACGAGTGCATAAAGAGCACTTAAACAAGTTTTTTTTTCTACATACAATTTCGTAAAAGTGAAATCTTTTTAAAAATCTTGGTTTTTGCATTAGATTTTATTTTGTACAACTAGCGTTACAATTAAATTAACTAAAATAAATTGCTTTTACGTGATAGAAAACTTGTTGAAGTAAGAACTACTTTCCCTTCAAAAGCGGTTCAGGAGATATTTGTGTACTCGACTCAGAATGCGGAGGGAACTTGGTTCGACCTCTAAAACTGAAATTAAAGGCTTTTTTCGTTTTATTTTCAAAAATGAAAGTTCTTGGTGGTGGTCGGTATGATTATTACGCTTACGAGCTTACGAAGCGGCTATATAAGATTAAAAAAAATGAGTGGAAAAATTTAACTTTTGAGAAGTTTGCCCCCGAGACCCCTTGTATACTAAATATAATGAAAATTGTTGAAGCCGTTTGTGAGATCCAGATAGCTCTATCTCCTCATGTCTTTCTCCCTTTCTTCTTAGTCTTAGACGTCCACTCCCTTCCCTCTACTTTTCTTTTTCCTTTCTCTTTCTCTTTCATTTCCGTTTCCTTTTTGCTTTCCTTTCCCTATCGATCTCTCTTACCCCTCATTTTCTCTACCTCTTCTGTTCGTTCTCCCCTTTCCTATACAAGTCTCTCTCTCTCACCCTTTCCCTCTCCCATTCTCATTCCATTCCATTCGACTTTCTTTTACCTTTTCATCTTCCCTTTACCAAGGGAACCAGGTTGAGCATTACATCGACGAGATCACTGTATTGAAGTCATGATTCCCACTGTTCGCGGTCATCCGGGTCCACATTTGGAGACCCGGCCGGCCTAGGCATCACAATTAAAAGAGTTCTATATAGAAGTCCTCATCAACACCTTTCATTTGACAGCAATATCGCTCAGAAATATTCGAAGAGCATATAAAATTTCATGAAAATCGTTGGAGCCATTTCCGAGATCCTGATTATATACATATATACATGTACATAAGTATATACAAGAATTGCTCGTTTAAAGATATTAGATACGAAAGTATTTGAATCAACAACGCTCACACCTTTGAGACAACAACGAAGCGTTGTTGGGCACATTTCAACTGCGGAAAGTTGTTGATTTAACTGGAAAAAAGGCTTTTGATTTACAACGCCTATTTTCAGAGTGGTTACAAGGCTTTCCTAACTTACACTGGAAAAAATATATACAAGATTGCATTTTCAATATACTCTTTATGTTTTATTTAATTTTTCAAATTTGGAGGAAAACAGAAACAATCATCAAACTAAATAGTATGTATAACCAAAAGTGTTTTCCAATAAAGAGGACTGTTTATCTAAGCAGTTGATGTAAGATTTAGACGGTTTAGCAATTGGAACAGACGGAAGAGTAGGAAAACTGTTCGTGGCTGGGCTCCTGGAGCACCATCTTCATCGGTAAGAGAATCTGTTAACTCTGGTTCTTCCCAATTTTCCTCGTCATGCAAATCGTTCGCTTTTAAAAAAACAATAAAAAAAAATACATAAATACATACATACATATAAACATTAGTAACACATGTTTTATGCATAAATACTCACACGGCAACATAGAATAAGGTGGGAAGATGAGTACCTGTTCCTCCGTGCCCGAAGATGAAGAGGCTAAAATGAGAATAATATGGAATTCATAAATATATATCGCTATTTCATATCATTATTCCAAAACCAAATATCTTAAAAATCATTAGGCAAGTTACTCACTTTGGCTGTCCGTAACTGCTACCTCTGTGATGGAATACAAATAAACAAGACAATTATTTATAAGGAATTATAACTGAAACTTTGTTTTTTCTAAGTACCTTCATTCGGTTTCGAATTTGCAACTGGTCCTGCTAGTACAGCACACAAAGCTCCAATGGTGAGAATGGTAAAAGCGATTGCAAAGGTTTTCATTTTTACTTGTAAATTTAGTTCAAATATTTCTCGTAGGAAAAGACTGAATTGATTTTGAACTATTGTAGAAACCAACTGGCTTTTATATAGAACTTTTCTGTAATTAGTGCACTTACATTTGCATGCATAGATGCATATACATATATGCACTATGTATACAGTATATGTCAGCCCATGTAGGCAATCAATCATTACCAATGACAAAACTAACGATAACTACTCTTTAAATTATGCATCCAAGTTCAAAAACAAAAAAAAAAATCATGCCTATCAGATAATATTTTAAAAAACTCCCTTTTCAAGGTTATTTGCAAAACAAACCCACACTGGGAGTGCTAAAGTAATTTTTAAAAAGAAATTTTTTTTTAACTGTTGTTCTAGTTATTCATTACGTGCAAATATCTTTTTGAGCAATTCGTTTTCGGTTAATTTTACTTGTTAAACCTACATCATTTGCCCCAAAACTCGGTTTATCTTACAAACCATTTTATTTATACCTACCATTTTTATTTCCTTTCATACATATATTACTTTAATAAAAAGATATGTTATTTTCCACTTAAAAAAGTACAAAAAGGAAGAAAAACGCTTTAAATTCAGTTAGTAGGGGTATTTCAGTTATTACATCTGGCTCTGGGTCAAGATAAATTTTTACTGAAACAATCGGCATCAGTGTTGTGTAAATGGCACCAACACATGCACAATGTGTGAAAGTGTTAGTGTAGTATACATCAAAAAACACTGGCCCTTATGCATAAAAACTGAGCTCTTTCTCAAGAGACTTAACTCAAACTTAATCTCGAGAAATAACCAAATGATTGAAATTTATTGGATGCAGTTTTATAATTATACTCAGCTGTACTAGTACACAGAGTATTATAGTTTTAATCACATAACGGTGGATTGTAACAGAATGAAATAACCGAGATAGATATAGACTTATATATATCAAAATGATCAGGGTGAAAAGAGAAATCGATTGAGCCATGTCCGTCCGTCCGTCCGTCCGTCCGTCCGTCCGTCCGTCCGTCCGTCCGTCTGTAAACACTCTAACTCGCGCAAAAATTGAGATATTTTGATGAAATTTGGAATGCAAGTTGGTATCGAGACTGGGACGGTTGGTATTGAAAATGGGCGAAATCGGACCATGACCACGCCCACTTTTCCTATATAGAAAAAATCGGAAATTTGGTATCTCAGTCCCTAATATAGCTGTAGCGATAAAATTTTACCCACATGTTGAGCTCAGGCCCCTATGAAGAAATTTTATGAAATTTTGGAAAATGGGCGGTGCCGCGCCCACTTATTAAGGGTCAAACATTGAAAGTTTTATGAGTCATAACTCAGAAACCGTTGAAGATATGTCGATGAAATTTGGTACGCGTGATTTACTTACTTAGGCAAATGTTTTGACGGAAAATTGTCAAAATCGGTTGACGGCCACGCCCACTTTTATATATGTGTATTATAAAGTGACCTAATAAAAACATTTTAAGCGATATCTCTGTCAAATATAAAGATCTATCACTGAAATTTTGTGGCATGATTCCAACTATGAACATAAAACGAAAACCACAAAAATTTTGGAAAATGGGCGGAGCCACGCCCACTTATTAAGGGGCAAACATTGAAAGTTTTATGAGTCATAACTCAGAAACCGTTGAAGGTATATCGATGAAATTTGGTACGCATGATATATTTACTTAGGCAAATGTGTGGACGAAAAATTACCAAAATCGGTTGACGACCACGCCCACTTTTATATATGTGTATTATAAAGTGGCCTAATAAAAACATTGTAAGCGATATCTTTGTCAAATATAAAGATAATTCATTGAAATTTTGTGACATGAGTTCCACAATAGACCGGAAACAAAAAATAGAAAAATTTTGGAAAATGGGCGTGGCACCGCCTCTTTTTAGACAAAGGAATATACGAGATTTCTTAGCCTATAACTCGGCAAATAATTGAGATATTATGACGAAACTTGGTTTATACACTTTTATAACTTGTGTTAATAAACACGCAAAAATTAATTGAAATCGGTTTATGACCACGCCTACTTTTTAACAGATATTTCTGGAATACCCTTTGGGAGTTTGTAACGTGACATCTTTGTAACTAGAAGTCATAAAGGAATTAATTTTTGCACAAAGAATAATATTGATATGCTTAGTTGGATGACTGATAAAAATTTAGAAAATGGGCGTGGCTACGCCCACTTTATGCAGCACTCGCTTTATATAAAGTACACCGTGTTTCCATCAAACGCAAACAAACAATGAAAGCATACAGCTGAGTATCTAATGTTCGATTCCACTCGAACTTAGGCTTCCTTACTTGTTTATAAATTTTTTATGAGATAAACCTAATTTTTTTAATAAAATAATAATAACTTTTATACATACAAAATCCACATTTTACGAAAAAGATGAGTATGAGCTATAGCTCGATTTTTATGCATTAGGCCCACAGGCAGAACGGAAGAAACAAAATCGAACAAAGCGGATCATAAATTGAACCAGAAATTTATCTAGTTCTAGCGGACTCAAATCGTTGATTTTGCATTTAAGGCTGGTATCGACCTCTCAAGAAACAGCTCAAGAAATTTTTGGATTTATTTCTTGAGTAAAAAATAGTAGTAGGCTAGAAATTTTGACGTTTAGTAATCCACCGTGAATACCAAGTGAAATGAAGAAGAGCATCAAAAACGTAAACAAAATAAACCTTTTTGTAAACATAAGCAATTAGTAAGTTCTTAAAAAATATTAAATAAAAGCTTTAAATATATGTTTTCAATAGTTTTATTTTGTTGTTATTTTAGGAAATCATCGAAAGCGACGAGGATGACCTTATATTACTGGTAAACTGTGGTATATTGATGGCCGGAAAACAATAAAATATGAGAAATTGATGCCAACTATGCCCTTGCATCATTAGAAAAATTGTGCATTCTATTTTTCGTTTCTTTTTTGCCATTTTCACTAACGATTTCCACGATTTTTTTTCAACACGCAACAAACGTAAAAATTTCCTTAAGAAATAATTGCTCGATGATATATTTCTTTGCAAAACCTGTGGTGCTGTGTTCGCATAACGTTGCAAAATAGTATTAAAAAAGTGTACTAAATTTCTTGAGAGGTCGATACTCGCTCAAGAAAGTTTCACAAGAAAAATTTCTTGAGCATTTCTTGTACGTCATTTTATATGAAACTTTTGCGTTTCTTGAGAGGTCGATACTAATCTTTACATGTAAAAATTGGTACGATCACCGTAATTGAAACACGCTTTTAATGGTACTTACTTACGGGAGTGCCACATAATCCCCAAAAAACAAAATCCCCAAAAAACAAAATCCCCACATTTTTTCGGGGATAGCGTCACAAAATCCCCAAAAGATGACTAAATAAACAACGTTGAAGATCATATTTAAAAAACCGCATGCCGAGTCTTATCTGAGCTCTGATACGTAATAACATATATGTATACATACACATAAAATACATATATATCCCTGCAAAAATTCGGAGTACTCCATTCGCTAATCCATGGAGTTCTCGCTAATAATGTCGAAAAAAATGTCGAATTTTAATTTACCGAAATAAAAAAGTCGCAAAATGTCGAAAAATGTAGAAAATGTAGAAAAATACTTGGGGTGTTTTTTCTTTATTTTCGGTAGGTGGGTCGGCTTCGATATAATGCGCCCTACGGGGTATCTAAGAGATTCCATATTTTATAAAAAAATATGTTCATCTAAATAAATGCAATGAATAAATAAAGGCGAAGGCCGCTTGCGCTGAAGTGTGTACTACGCATAAGGACATCACCGCCACGGTTATGGCACACGACCGGACTTGGATGGCGTGGCCCAGGGTTATTGATGTGTAAACATCTTTGCTGTAGCTACGAGTGATTTCAAAAAACAGGTAAAGTTTACGCGTAAACCGTAAATGACCTTTGTGTTAGTGCGCTGCTGTGTCCGTGTGAATCGCTTGGCATTGTCAGTGGTAGGTAGGTAGATAGACATGTGCATACAAATGCTTGCATGCATAGCCGTGCAAATGCAAATATCAACAACAACAGCAACGAAGCGAAGTGAAGTTACCGGTCTTTATTGTATGTTAACAAAATGATAGCAATAACAACGCATTCCGCAGTAATATCGCTGTTTGTAAATGTTTTTCAAAGACAGATTGTAAATTCAATAATTTTTTTTTCTTATATTTCTATATATGTACATACGTATGTATGTGGTCTGCTCAAAAGTGTAAACAAAAAGAAATTTATAATGCTTTTGCGATTGCGATTCACATAGGTGAACTGCTTACTTGCTACATCGATAGCAGTTGCCAATGAGTAGTGAACTGCTATTTTGAAAAAGTGATCGCAATTGCGATTTGTGATTTTTTATTCACAGTGAAAAAATCACCGTTTGCGATATATCGCTCATCACTAATTTCGATATTGTTTTCGACATTTCGTCACGTATACAATTTCTTTTGAGTTTCAGTTTGAGAAATAATGTCCAATGTAGAATTCTCATATTCTGTGTGAAATAAATTAAAATTAGGTTAGAAATCGCCGCGATTGGGGATTTTGTGTTTGGGGATTTTGATTTTAAGGATTTTGATTTTGGGGATTTTGATTTTGGGGATTTTGATTTGGGGATTTTGATTTTGGGGATAACGTGGTAAACCCACTTAACACCTCTGACAAAATGTTGCGAACGCGACAACGCAACATTCACCGCAGATACATGTTGCTATGCAACAAAAACATATGTTTTTTGTCAACCTACTCATTGTTACTGCATACTATAGTAAGAAGCAGAAAAGTAAACAATGTCCGTGTCCAAACACAGCAACTCTGCCGCGAAATTATCCAACGATTCTCTTTTGTGCCGCTGTTCTGTCTTCCATTTGTCCAAACACATCAACTCGTCGCTGGCCAACTTTTGTTCATTATGTTTTGTTCTGGCATTCTTCGAACGCTCTGATTGGTCACTGGCGATAAGAATTGCTGCACAAAGCGTGTTGTCCGAGCACCGACGACTTGGTGCCCCCCCTCCTTTTCTCGTCGCCTTCTCACCAACAAACGAACAAAAGCAGCGGGTTGCTCAACTTCGTGTCTCCGTGTTTGGACGTCGACAATTGAAATTGCACGTTTTGTCAATATTTTTCATTTTTTGTTAAAATACTCTTAAAATGGAAGATGATGGGGCTGAACTTATTACAAATACAAATATTATATGTAATGTGTGTGGAGAACGGCGTTTCACGCTGCGCGAAGGATTCTATTACTGCCAAGAATGCGGAACCAAGCAGGAGCAAGTGCGTGCCGTCGAGTTGGAGCAGAATGAGGATTTCATGGAGGCCAGACATTTGAAGAAGCAGAAAATCAAAACAGCAAAAGCGGAGAAACGTGAGTTTAGTTTATGTTTATGAAACTCCTTTGAAATGAACTTTTATAATATACATATTCCGGCAGCAAATCTTACATCCTGGGAATGTTATAATTATATACTACGTGGTCTTGTCAACGATCTACTATGCTTCGGTGCCAAAGAAGAATTGAAAAAGATGACACTTCAGCTTTGGGCTGCTTATTTGCGACGTTCTGAGGTGGCGTTTTTTAGCAAAAAGGGAGTAGAGCTGCCAAAATTGGGTATTCGGTTCCTGCAAAGGTGAGTGTACTTAATAGGTAATACGACCCAGTAGTTGTGATACTAAATTAATTAGATTAATTTAACATAGGTATATACATTTTAATTATACTTATACTCTACCACTGTTTTAGTGACGCATCTGCCTTGTATAATCACGAGTCCAAGCGGCGTGCACAGAAAAGGAAACGCCGTAAATCTGATACCTCTGCTGCTTCTATGGCCAGCGGCAGTTCAGTTAGTAACCGTGAATTCCGCAAAAGCCGGCGAAAACTCGATGAATCATCCTACAGCCTACATTCATCCGTCAACTCTACTGATGCATCTCAAGTCACAAATTCCTCGGTGAATACCTCAAGCACTGGCACAACCAGTCGCGCCATCAAATTGCAATTTTCAGCACGTGCTCGCAAATATCTGAAAAAATTGATGCCCGTAAAACATATTGATAAGCATGCAATCGATGCTGAAGGTAATTTAAAATGTCACAGCATCAAACCGGCTGCTAGATCAATACATCGTGCAGATCATGCTTTGTTCACAATGAATATACGACAAGTTTATGCCATATTAGGTATGGCATTAAATCTAATTGGCGATGATATACAGCTGTGTGATTTGATACGCTACATCGATGAGGGACATTTAGGTGTTCAAAAGGTAGAGCAATACTTTCCGGAAAATATAGCACCGCATTGCAATGAGCTGTTGCGGCAAATACAATTTCATATATACCCAACTAAGTACAGTGATAAGGTAGGTTTACGCATTTCTTATATGTAGTACCTACAATCGACTTATTACATATGTCTTCTTAATACAGGTACTCCGCGAACACATTACCTTGCTATCAAAGTTCATACATATACACGAATTCACCAAACCCAATATCATTAAACTCTGCGAGCGTTATGTGACAGAATTAAATTTACCATCAGACATTACTACTAATGTAGAACGTCTCTACAATTTACTGCCATCGCAAATGCGCACACGTTTAAATTACACTTATCCAGCCTATGAAGCGCGCACTATGGCTTATATAATATTTGTTCTTAAACTGCTATTCGGACTCGATGGTCATACAGAGAAGTCTATATCACAATCTGCCAACAAAATCAATGAGTGCTTACGAAACGTGTCCGAGGAGGGCCGCAACGCTGGCGGTAATCTTTCGCGACCGCCATTACTCTTTGTATGGAATGATTGGGTGGAATATGTGGAAATGCGCAAAGTTATAGTTTCACATTACAATTCAAATTTTTGTCATCAATTTAAACAATGCCAAAGTACGGCGCAATTGTTGGAGCAAATGGAAGAAGAGCAGCGCTTACAAATGGAGCAAGCAGTGCAGGCGGCCGCAGCCGAAAGTAGTTCTGCTAACGAAAACAAGTCAAAAATAGCAACTATGCATCGAATATTTCAACAATTTTTGGATGAATTAAATGAAGAGGAAGGTGGTGAAAAGAAACGCGCTGAAACAATACATTTTCCACCCAGTTTCACACCAGCCCATTCCTACTTCAAGCGTATACTGCTGCACTGCTCCAATGCCGGTTCGCAGGCAACTTTCAAAATACCCGATTTTATGCGTATCGATCACATGCAACGTACTCTAGTGCCATTCATACATGCCAAAGAACTGAAAGAGTATTTTAAGCAGCACAAATGGGATCTGCGGGTACAACGCATACCATGTACCAATCGACGCGATCATGTGGGCATATTTCGTCGGAATTGTGAGACAGCAGAAAGGGATAAGACTGTGAAGAAAGTGGATTTTCAAATAAGTGAGCAAAAATGGCTGGCATCGTTAGAAGATGCCGAAATAATTGAAGAATTGGAATTTAAAACTGAATATGATTCATATAAAAAGAGTTATGTGAAGAGCCTGGAGGCGAAAGCCTTAAAGCGGCAGCAAGTTACCAATGTAGAGTCTTTGCAGAGGCTTTTGAAATTAGGAGAAGCTTGCAAGGCCGGCAAACAGGTATTTGTTACACGCTTGTTAAAATTAAAGCGCTCACTTATTAAACATTTTACTTATAATTAATTTCAGACACCACACAAAACTTACGTCCAGGATGCTGATGATGATGATGATGATGATGTTGATAACACACCACCACCGCCACCGGCAAAGACGATTGAAGCTACCAATGACGATATCGATGTACTCTCCATGCATTCCATTAATGTTTTCGGTGAATGTGATATGGAACCAATTAAAAAATCCGATCAACAACCAATCAATTTGCAGCCACGTATAGGCTTAAATCACGTGAGACTATTCGATGATTTGAGCGAAGATGAAGATGACAATGCTGGCGAAGCGTTTACAAGCGAAATTGAATGCCAGAATATTGAGAAAATGGAGCAAGAGCGTAAATGCACATTGATTACCTCAAATACGGATTGTTGGAGTCTTTTGGGTTTAGCACACAATTTAAGTTGTTGGCAAAAGAAAATATTGGCTAGCAAATTTCCGCGTTCGTTCTTTTGGCTGCTCGAAACTTGTGCGCAATCCATAAATGTCGATTGGTGTGAGGTATATGACGAACTGCTAACCATAGAGCTAATGTTTGCTTATGGCGTTGAGGATTTAAATGATTTTCATAATTGTATAAGATTTAAATATAATAATCCTAATAAGGATTTTAATATTTTAGTTAATTCGTATAGAGAAGTGTGGTGAATAAACAAAAATGAAATTTAAGAAATATAAAAGTACAAAGAACGTAAGTGGCGGGAAATATGTCGCTTCAGCTTTGGTTTATTGAAGCATTTTAGAAAGATGACAATTCCTTAAATAAGACTTAATGGAACTTATTATCATTGCAGTCTTCCAGCTCTCTGGTATTAGAGCTTATTTCTCGCCTCTTAAGTTATATGCATGTATTGTATATACATATGTATGTATTATGCATGCATTTGCTCCACAATTTGTTTACCATTTGCTTCATATGAAGCGCACACACCCTGCAAAAAAATGTGCGATCAATCCCGAAAGAGATTTGTCCTCGATTGATCTCTTTCGAGAACAATCGGTCCACAATTAATCCCCGATTGTTCCCGTACGGGTTTAAATGTAGACTAATTGTAGACCAATTGTTCCTGTACGGATATAAATGTAGATTAATCGCTTTCATTCCGAACGGGTACAAATCTAGATTCCTTAAATGTAGACATTTTACAAAAATATGCAATATATTTAAAAAATTGTAGAACAACCGGTAAAACGAATTCAACACCCTTTTTTAAAAACAATTTTAACAAAATGTTGCCTAAAATATCCTATGAAAAAATTCTTTACATTACGCTCATATAATGCATACTCAAAACTTACAATTTTTTAAATTTATTTATTGAGATTTTTTTACAAAAGTAAAGCATTATATAATCTTTATTTAAATATGCATGAACATTTACAATTTTTTAAGGAAAAATCTACATTTGTACCCGTTCGTGCTGAAAGGGATTGATCTAGATTTGTACCCGTTGGGGATGAAAGCGATTGATCTACATTTGTACCCGTTCGGGATGAAAGCGATTGATCTACATTTGTACCCGTTCGGTATGTTAGTGATTAATCTACATTGGTACCCGTTCGGGTATACAAGTTGAACAATTAGTCTCTTCATAGGACATGCTCGAACAAATGCGATCAATTCACTCCATATAAAGGGATGTAAAATTGTATTAGTCGCATGCTCCCTTGCGATTGATCCCGGACACGTCCCGGATTAATCGCATTTTTTGCAGGGACATTTTATGTTTTTATGTTACAATGCTTGCCTGAAAAATACATAAAATTTTAAAAGCAGAAACAAAAACACCGGTCCGTCAATAATTAAAGCAGAGATTGATTTTAAAATTTAAAAATAGCGTATGTGAGATAGTGATGAGCGATATATCGCAAACGGTGATTTTTTCACTGTGAATAAAAAATCGCAAATCGCAATTGCGATCACTTTTTCAAAGTAGCAGTTCACTACTTATTGGGAACTGCTATCGATGTACCAAGTAAGCAGTTCACCTATGTGAATCATAATCGCAAAAGCATTATAAATTTCTTTTTGTTTATACTTTTGAGCAGACCACATACGTATATAGAAATATAAGAAAAAAAAAATTATTGAATTTACAATTTATCTTTCAAAAATGTTTACAAACAGCGAAATTACTGCGGAATACGTTGTTATTGCTATCATTTTGTTAACATAAAATGAAGACAGGTTATATCGCTCAGAAAACGCAAAATTAATCTCTACCGGTAACTGATGACTTTATAGCAGTCCATGCAATCGCAATAGCAGTTTAAAATCGCAGTGATTTAAAAAAAGCAATCACCGAAATCACAGATATCGAAAAATCGCAGTTTCTCTCATCTCTAATGTGAGAGTAATGCAATAGTTCTTTTCGTGGCAAACGAAAGCGTATTTGTGTATTAAACTAAAATGAAATGAGCAAAGGCAAGCATTTTGTGTGGCGTAAATGAGATAACGAAACCAAAATAACAATACATGAGGCACTGTGCGTGCGCTGGCTGGCTATATACCACATACGAGTATGTATGTATATTGTTCCTTTAGTTTTTGAGTGTGACAATTGTGGGCTGGTGATGGGCATGATGTTGTAAACGTGTACACTATGTTATTGTGGCGAATATAATCGGTTCTCCACTTACATCACTAAAATGATTGAACACATCTCTAGGGAAAGTGCCAGAACTAGAAGAAGATACCAGATAATTTCCAGTGTTGCCAGAATTTTCCAGATTGCGTTTGACAGACTATATAAGGCGGCGAGCAGGCGCTCCAGAGTCAGTCGTAATTTAACCGTAGAAGTGTTAACATCAAGTGAAGTAAAACAAGTGTAGACTTTTTAGTCGTGAAATAAAGCAGTGTGAATTAAGAAGTAAATAAAGACTTTTATTTAACAATTCAGCGATACGAACCCTATAGAAATAATCGAGCTATCGACAAATACGTAACAATTGGTGTCAGAATTGGAATTGTTAAATAAATTCCAGGACCAAGGATAACGAAGCAAGGATAACGAATCAAGGATAACGAATCAAGGATAAGGAAACAAGGATAACGAGACAAGGATAACGAAATAAGAATAATGGCAAAGTTAAATGATCTGAAAATCCAAGAACTTAAAAGGGAGTTAGAAAAGAGAAACCTGAGTACCACCGGCAATAAAATTGAACTACAGGCAAGGTTAAGAGTAGCTATGGAAGCATATAACATTAATGTAGATGAGTTTGATTTCAACGATGATGTGGAAGAGGTGCAAAAGGAAGAAACCCAGAAGGAAGAGGCTCCACAGTCAGTAGCAAACGTAGACATGAACTCGATATTGGCTGTGCTGACACAGATATCGGCAAAAATGGAAGATCAACAGGCACAGATGTCGACAAAAATCGAAGAACAACAGGCACAGATAACGTCAAAAATGGAATTGCAACAGTCAGTACTTTCATCACAGGTGTCCGGCATTGCGGCTCAGTTGGAGGCACAAGAAGAACGCATGTCCTTACAATTCAAGGCACAGGATGCAAAAATTATACAAGTTAAGGAGGTCCTTGAAGAAAGACAAGAAAAATTAGAGGACGATGTAAAAGCATTGAAAGCCCGTCTCCAGGATATTCAACTAAGTCGTCCAGTCGCTTCAACTGCTACACAGAAGATAAAACCTCCGTCGTTTGATGGAAGTGGTCCATTTCAAGTATTCAAGCTACAATTTGAGAAAACGGCAGTTGTAAATAATTGGAGTGCGGAGGACAAAGTCGCTGCCCTGTTCGTAGCATTGAAAGGACCTGCAGCAGAAATATTACAGACTGTTAGCGAGGGCGAAAGGAACAGCTATGACGCAATTATGGGTGCCATTGAAAGACGTTATGGTAGCGAGCACAGGAAGCAGATATATCAAATGGAGTTGCAGAATCGCTTCCAGAAACCAAATGAGACGTTACAAGAATTTTCTTCTGAGATTGAGAGGCTAGCTCATTTGGCAAACGCAGGAGCACCTCAAGAATTCATCGAAAGAATGAAAATTCAAAGCTTCATCAATGGAATACGAGATATTGAAACGAAGCGGGCTACCTATGCAAACCCAAAGGGAACTTTCGCTGAAACGGTCTCATATGCTTTGACACAGGAAACGGCATCTCTATTAAGCAAGCCCACTTACAAGGCTCATCGTGTGGAAGTGGAAACGCCAGACTTACTAAGCAAAATATGGGAGGCGTTGAATGAAATGCAGAAAAAGAAAAGTAATGCTGTGAAATGCTTCAGATGCGGAAAAATAGGACATATAGCACGCCACTGCAGCAATAGTTCCAGTAAGTTCAGCACTGCCGATGGGCGCAAGCGGAATATTGATGGGTATGAACAAGCGCCCAAATCAACTGAGTCGTTAAACTAAAGCGGGCCAGCCAAAAGGGGCGTGGGCTGGTCCCCACAATGGAATGCCCCATAATCTCTGTCTCTCAGTTGGGAAGAAGCACGAGTAATGTTACTATTGGTGGTTTGGTGGACGGAATGGAGCGAATGTTGACTGTGGATACGGGAGCATCTCATTCCATCATTCGATCTGACTTGGTAAAGAAGGAAATAAGGCCATTGTATGGAGCAAAATTGCGTACGGCAACAGGCGAGGATACCCAAGTCCTAGGGGAAGTTACATGCGAAGTTGTAATTGGAAATGTTGTCGTACTACACACCTTCATAGTGGCGGAAATTGTTGATGAAGTCATAATTGGTGTGGACTTCCTAATCGACCAAGGCATTAAGATTGACATGAAAAACAAGGTTATGAGTTACAAAAACTTGGAGGTGCCGCTAAATTTTGGCTACGATAAGAGATGCAGCAGTAAGAAAGTGCTCGTGGAAGAGAATCAGCAGATACCGCCAAAGTCCGAGGCAATTATTTGGGCAAAGATTGATGGAGATTGTGGGACAAACAAATTGTGGGTTGTCGAAGCAGAAACAGAAACTAAATCCGATGTACTTGTTGGAAAAACCCTGGCTATGACAAAAGAAGATGGACGACTACCAGTAAGAGTACTTAATGAGTTCAAGTCACCAATCAAACTCTCCAAAGGTGCTATATTGGGAAAATGCGAAGAGGTTGACATCATCATGAATTGCGAACAATCCCAAGGAGAAGTTTCTACTAGCAATACAGATCTTTCAGATGAAATAAATGCTTGGACAGAAGAACTGCAGGAGAATCACAAAAGAAAGGCGAACGAATTACTTGCCAAGTATTCTAGCATATTTGATAAGGATGGTACAAAACCAGGCAGGACAAATATTGTGAAGCATCACATTGACACCGGTGATGCAAGGCCAATCCGTCAGGCTCCTCGCAGCGTTCCATTAGCGAAACGTCAAATGGTGAGCCAGATTATACAAGAAATGAGCGACAGTGGGGTAGTTGAACCATCAGTCAGTCCATGGAGTTCTCCGGTAGTACTTGTTAAAAAGAAAGATGGCAAGATGAGATTCTGCGTTGACTACCGGAAACTGAATGATGTAACGAAAAAGGATAGTTACCCATTGCCAAGAATTGACGACACTCTGGACTCGCTATCTGGAACGGAATGGTTTTCAACACTGGACTTGAAAAGCGGCTATTGGCAAGTCGAAGTAAAAGAGGAAGACAAGGAGAAAACAGCCTTCAGTGTTGGCGATGGTCTTTGGCAATTTACGGTGATGCCATTTGGATTATGTAATGCTCCAGCTACCTTTGAGAGACTTATGGATCAGGTACTGAAAGGATTGCACTGGAAAACATGTCTTGTGTACCTGGACGATATCATTGTATTGGGAAAAGGCTTTGATGAACATCTCAAAAAGTTGGAGGAAGTTTTCCGAAGAATAGCTGGCGCTGGTCTCAAGTTAAGTCCTAAGAAATGTGCATTATTCAAGAAAGAAGTAAAATACTTGGGACATAAAGTGACTACAAAGGGCATCTGCACTGATAACGAAAAAATAGAAGCAGTAAAAGATTGGCCAAGACCTCGGAATCTACATGAATTGCGAAGCTTTCTTGGGCTGTGCACATACTATCGCCGATTTGTACCAAATTTTGCCAGCGTAGCAAATAGTCTCACGGAGCTTATGAGGAAAAATAAGACTTTTGAGTGGAGGAAGGAACAAGAAATGGCTTTCCAAACGTTAAAAGATCGGCTTTGTACTGCTCCAATGCTAGCATACCCGGTTCCAGGAGCGAGGTTTATTTTGGATACTGATGCGAGTGGTTATGCTATAGGAGGTGTTTTGTCACAGGAAATCGACGGACAGGAGAAGGTTATCGCATACTACAGCCGATCAATTGGGAAACCAGAAAGAAATTACTGTGTAACACGAAGAGAACTATTGGCATTGGTAGAATGCATCAAACACTTCCATAAGTACCTCTATGGTCAACGATTCCACGTCAGGACTGATCATGCAGCGTTAAAATGGCTTTTGAAATTCCGAAATCCGGAGGGTCAGTTAGCAAGGTGGATTGAGCGACTACAAAATTATGACTTTTCTATAGACCAGTGATGGTAGATACTTTTTTGGAAATTCCCTACAGAGCAAGAAAAAAATCCCTACTTTTCCCTACGCTTGTTTCAAATTTTCCCTACGTAATTCCCTACACTTTTTTTTAGTTATTTCCATGCTAGAACAATGAAAAAACCGCACGGCAGTAGATGAACGTCTTTTCTTTTACTAAATAATGAAAATCGGCTGTTCTACTGCATACTGCATACACACTGGCTCTCAAAGAAATCAAAAAAAAAATTACAATAAAATACTGATGATTTACTGTTTTGAACAATTATTATAATAAAAAAAATATATGTATTAATGCGTTGTATGTAACATATGTACAGTTTGTCAATTAATTCTTTGCAAAATGAAAACAGTTCAGAAATTTGTTTTCATAATGGTATTTGGTCAACTAAACTTAACTTTTAAATTTTTTTTAAATGCTAATATTAAATTAAATATGTTTACAACATTTTGGCCCAAAAAAGTCCAAAATTTAAGCCATAGAAACAACACAAAAAAACAAAAGTTCAAAAAATTATAAAAAACATTTTGTCAATTAATTCTTTGCAATTTTTTCATATGTGACAGAAACTGAAAAAAGCCGACCTGATCGTGGAAATTTTGATATGACGGCCACTAGCCTCAACCACACATTGTAGACGAAGGGTCATGGAATGAATCAGGTCCTTCAGCGCATAAATTTCGCGTATTTTATGCCATTCTTCCTGAATGGCATTAATTACAGCATTTTTCGCTAGTAAACCTTCATTTTCTGTCTTGCTATTTCAAAAAAAGCCAAAAATGTTTGATTGGGTTTAAGCTAGGACTTTGGGCAGGTGTATCCATTGATTTGGTGCAATTATGCAGTACCCAAGTCCTGCACAGCAACGATTTTTTTTAGGATGTTTGTTCAGGTCCAGCTTTTACTTTAATTTATTGGCGTTTTTTGGTTAAAAAATGCAAATTTTTATTGCGATTCTCGACTAATCGTGTCAAGGTAAAACTCCTTCTTCATAAGGTCATTAAAAATCCGCAGTCCGCCAACACCCTTGAGGATAAACGACTCCGCATTATTTCAGACAATTTTCGAAACATCAGATTTGGTCTAATATTCTTCTGTAGCAGAGCTGTGTTGGTCGTTCGCGAAATTTTTCTGTGTCCATCGCGATGCATCGTGCGTATAGAGATCTATTTTTGTTTCATTGCGAAAAAGAACATCAACACAGCTCTATTGTGCAAGATATACATATCGCACGTTTTATGCAATAGGGATTTAACTCGAAATTTTCGATTTCTGGGGTTTTGCCATATATTTCAATAACTGGGTCATGTCTTTGAGTCTAGTCTTATAAAATACTCAAAACGATAAAAATGGCGGAAATAAAAGTGATTTTGTAGTTAGCCGTAGAAGGAAACTGTTTGAAATTATAAAAGTTTGCGTTTTCCCAAAAAAAACTTTTTTGAGTTAAATCTTCAAGAAAATTTGACAGAAGAGGTAAATAAACTCAAATGTGACATTTCGTTTGAAAATATAATTACTTTCCTACTACCATTTCAACGCTCAAGAAATAATGCAAATTTTTTCTTGAGCGTTTTCTTGAGAGCTGCGGAGTGGCCTTAAGGGGGAAAAAATTCGAAGCTAAGAGCGTAGCCAGAAAAAAAAAATCTTTTGCTCCGATGCCCTGATTAAAAATATCGTGTTATTAGATAGTTCACTATACGGTATTCCCTCTCCAATTACGTCATTGAAGGGTTCGCGATTTAACTCGTCTTGGCAGCATTTTCATCCCAATAAACACAACGGATTCGCCTCGAATTCGCGTCGGATTCGCTTTCTCTGATTATATTATCGCGGCGATAGATCGGCGAATCCGAATTCGTAGGCATGTCACCTATCACTAGCGATTCGAGAATTTGTTCATTCTCGGATCGCTGGCGATTCGAATTTTTTATCATTAGCGATTCGAGAATTTTTAATTTCTCTGATCGTTGGCGATTCGAAAATTTGTTCATTAGCGATTCGAGATTTTTTTATAAATGGCGTTTCGAAAAATTAAAAGTTCAGAATTTTGTTTACTGGCAATGGGCTAAATCCGTATAAAATAATACAAAGCATTTAAAATATTTTTATAAGAACTATAATGATTTTTTAGTGCAAAACAACTTAAAAAAGTAGAAAAAAATGATATCGCGAAAATTTTTTATTTACTCGAACTTTCGAGGCGAGTCCGAGAAATTACATTCGCGAAAATCTGCTTTCGCGAACTCGCCTCGAATTCGCCGCGATATCATCCTCGCGTCTGTGTTTATTGGGATTATTCAGATCGACAGTCAGTGTTGAAGTGAAAAAAAGTTGAATTGAAATTTTGATATGACTTTGCCAAAAAATCCCTACATTTAGCTATTTTATAAAAATCTGTCCTTCTTTCCCTACGGTCACTTTTTTCCGACTAAAATCCCTACATGTAGGGAATTTTCCCTACGTATCACATCACTGCTATAGACCATCGCAAAGGCAGTACCCATGGAAATGCTGATGCAATGTCGCGGCGACCATGTAATCTTGAATGCAAGCATTGCTCTAAAGCTGAGGAGAAGGAAGACATCATAGATGTTCGGCTAATGACAATAACATCTACAGACGAATGGAATGCGGAACAATTAAGGAAGTGTCAGATAGAAGATCCAGATCTGGCACGTGTAATGATTGGTTTGGAGCAAAACGAACGACCATCAAAAGAAGAGATGTCAGCAGAAAGTCCTGTTGCCAAATCATATTGGGCACAGTGGAATAGTTTGCAATTGGTAAATGGTTGCCTACATCGTGTTTGGGAGAGTGAAGATGGTCAAAGTTCTAAAACATTGATAGTTGTTCCAAGGAAAAGAATACCGGATGTGTTAAATGAACTACACAATGGTCCAAGTGGAGGTCATCTTGGAGTAACAAAGACGGTAGAGAAAATCAAGAAGAGGTTTTATTGGGTCGGCTGCCGTCAGACAGTTGTTGAGTGGATTGCGAACTGCGACGTGTGCATAAAGGCTAAGGGTCCCAAATCCAGGAGTCATGGGCTGATGAAACAATACAACTCAGGAGCACCATTTGAGAGAATTGCCATGGATGTAGCTGGGCCATTTCCTACTAGCAAACTTGGAAACAAATATGTACTGGTAGTCATGGATTACTTCAACAAATGGCCGGAGGTGTACCCGATTCCAAATCAAGAAGCAGAAACTATAGCCGAAGTATTCACCAACAATTGGGTGGCGAGATATGGTGCACCTATAGAGCTACATTCTGACCAAGGAAGGAACTTCGAATCAGTTGTGTTTCAGGAGCTGTGCAAAACACTGGGTATTAGGAAAACCCGAACAACTGCGTTGCATCCACAATCAGACGGCATGGTAGAAAGATTTAACAGAACATTAGAGGAACATTTACGAAAAGTGGTGGATAAGTTCCAGAGAGATTGGGACACTCATATTCCTCTGTTCCTGATGGCATATCGATCGGCCGTACACGATACAACAGGTCAGACTCCTGCAAAAGTAATCTTTGGTAGTGATCTTCGACTGCCAGCTGACTTGAAATTTGGGATAAGTGCTGATGCGGGAATAAATGCCAGACAATCTAACAACGTTCTGGAAGAGGAAATGAGAGAAATACATGAACTTGTAAGACAGCGAACAAAGATCATGAGTGACAAGATGAAGGCCAGATACGACAAGGCAATGAACTCAGAAGGTTTTGTTGAGGGAGATCTAGTTTTGCTATACAACCCGCAGCGAAAGAAAGGTTTGTCCCCGAAATTGCAGTGTACTTGGGAAGGGCCCTACAAAGTGATTAAACGGCTCAACGATGTTGTGTATCGCATACAAACGATTGGAAGACCAAGGAATAAAATGAAAGTGGTTCATCTGGAAAGGCTAGCAGCATTTGGGACAAGTAATGTGTCAGATCGGGACGATCAGACTTAGGTGGAGGGCAGTGTGGCGAATATAATCGGTTCTCCACTTACATCACTAAAATGATTGAACACATCTCTAGGGAAAGTGCCAGAACTAGAAGAAGATACCAGATAATTTCCAGTGTTGCCAGAATTTTCCAGATTGCGTTTGACAGACTATATAAGGCGGCGAGCAGGCGCTCCAGAGTCAGTCGTAATTTAACCGTAGAAGTGTTAACATCAAGTGAAGTAAAACAAGTGTAGACTTTTTAGTCGTGAAATAAAGCAGTGTGAATTAAGAAGTAAATAAAGACTTTTATTTAACAATTCAGCGATACGAACCCTATAGAAATAATCGAGCTATCGACAAATACGTAACATTATTTATAATAGTGAAAATCAATTTTACACCTTCGAAAAAGCTGCTGTAGATAAGTGAATATTTTAAAAATATAAATACACGCGCGCCATCTGCTGGAAGATAGTGGTGGTTATAACGTAATCGCTTTAGTAAATATGTTGCATATATTTAGGCAGCAGCTAGAAATTACATAAATACATACATATTTATGAAGCTAATAAAAGCGTGTTAAAAAGCAATCCTTTTTTCCCACGCTTTTATTAGTTTCACCTGCATGTATGTATGTATATAAAGGTGAAGCCTAAATTTATGCAATAGATGGGCTTCAAAGTTAAGCCTAAAGATATGAAATATGTTTCAATGTTATTAACTGAAGCGCGTTTTTTAGTTTTTTTTAAACTATGTACCTATTTATTATTTAAAAAAAAAACAACAACCGAAAATAGAACTCAGCCTTAATTCGGGTTTGAAACTTCAACAAAGAAATATGCGGGATCCAGCAGAAGTGAAAATTCAATCCTGTCAAAACTCCACGCTCAGGACGGCCATGGTATATATGTAGTTTATACCGGAACACCATATCCCCCATATGAAGTTCAGGTATCTCGATTAAACTAACACAATTTTATGATAAACTAGTATCGCCGGTGGTCGAAATTCGACCAATCAATTTATTTTTTCAACTTTGTATTGGTACAAAAATTATACCTTTTCGCGGAGATAAGCAACACTTTCCAAATTCCAGTTGTACCGCAACACTGATTTGCCCTTTTGATCACGGTCCGACGTGAAATCATGGTCAAAATCAAGGCAGATCTAGTAAGGTAGGCCCGGTGGTGAGCGCTTTTAAATTAAAGCGACTCTTCAACTGTGTTTACGATATTTGTAAACACGTTTACGATATCTATTTATCTTAACTAAAAATTTTATTTATTAATTATAAAGAAATTAAATAATTTAGCAAAAACGAAGTAAATCAAAAATGGTACAAATATAAATAAAGTAATAAAGTATAATAAAGACGAATTAAGTAAAATTGAAATGAAAAGAAAAAATATTAAAACAAAAAGAAATAAAAGAGTAAATAAATGAAAGTAAATGTATATGTACATAAATATAAATGAAAGTAAATGTATATTTACATAAATAATGGGCACATTTGCTAACGAAGCAAAAACGAAGTAAATCAAAAATGGTACAAATAGAAATAAAGTAATAAAGTATAATAAAGACGAATTAAGTAAAATTGAAATGAAAAGAAAAAATATTAAAACAAAAAGAAATAAAAGAGTAAATAAATGAAAGTAAATATATATGTACATAAATAATGGGCACATATAATAGAATAAAATAATAAATAAATGAAAATAGAAAAAGGCCTAACAGTAAATAAAGTGAAATTAAAACAAAAATTGAAATGAAAAAAAAAAAAATAAAAAACACCTAATATATGGAGTAAATACGAATTAAGTAAAACTGAAATAAAAAGAATAAAATATTTAAATAAAAAGAAATAATACAATAAATAAATGGAAATAAAAAATAAAAGGAAATAAAATAATAAATAAATGAAAGTAAAAAAGACCTAACATTGAATAAAGTGAAATGAAAACAAAAATTAAATGAAAATAATTGAAAAGTACACATACTATGTATGTATTGGCACAATCTAAAGTAAATAAGTGTGGCATCCATATAACAAAATATATTTGAGCGCCAAAAATGGTTTCGGCAAAGTATTCGATGGAGGTTTTAATTTCCATGTATGTGTAATTGGTTGCTCCCTTTTCTCTATATATGGAATATCGCACGGCCTACTTCTTGGAGCTTTTGAGTTTTCTTGCGCTCTATCGGTCTGACGTTTATATCTACAAATCACTCATAGAGATGTCAATATAATGGAATTTTTGAGTGCAACAAATCGACAAATCACTCATAGACAAAGATTTCACTCATACAGCAGGTATTTGAGAAGAATGCACTTTTTGAATACGATCCCAATATGCATACAAAAAGGAAGAGAGAGAGAGTGCTTTGAAATTAAAGCAACTCTTCAACTGTGTTTACGATAGTTGTAAAAAATTTTAAAATATCTCTTTCTCTTAACTAAAAACTTTATTTATTAATTATAAAGAAATTAAACAATTTATAGAAAAAATTATATGCCTATGCACTGCTCCTCACTCATACGAACACATCCATATCAATTTTATGTGGATATGAGTATGTTAAATGTGCAAAACAGCCTGGCAATTGTTTGTATGGGAAAAATGTTAGCCTATTAATATATAGATAAGCCGTTCCTGCTGAGAGGCTACCATAGAGGTCACCCCAGTAACATCCTTCTCGAATACGGCATCGTATAAGAATACCATAAAAACGGTTAGCAGGAAAGCAGCTAAAACTTACACCCGCCCAATCTACGTGTTACTGGCAGAAACCATACCTGGGTAATACTGAGTAGTAATTGGACTATTACGTACTTGTGTTAGGCGATTTTAATCTTCCGTGCATTTCTTGGAGCGTTTCAGAGGAGAATATTATTCCGAACTCATCGAGATCGGACATGAATAGCTTTTTCGATCAGATTGCCGATCTTTCCCTCAACCAGGTGAACATATTTCAGAATGCGTTCGGGAAAATCTTAGACTTAGTTTTTGTAGATGATAGCTCTAAGTATGTCCTTCACCGCTGTGACCCTCTTGTTCTACCGGAGGACTTATACCACCCTTCTCTAGAGATTACATACGAAATTGTAAACAATATTAATGGCTGCATTTCTAGTTCAGCTAACACAAGTACATATTATAATTTTTCCAAGGCCAACTTTAAAAAACTTAATCATGAGTTAGCTAGTTTAACATGGCCAAAATTCAATAACGATGTCGAGCAAAACGTTTTACTTTTTAATAAAATTATTCATTGCCTATTTGAAAAACTTGTGCCTAAACGTGTTCGTGAGTACAGTGAGCCAATACAACCTTGGTTCACAAAAGAGCTTAAAACTTTAAAAAATAAGAAATCCCGATTTTTCAAATCATACAAGAAATCGGGCTTGCATGCCGACTACTTAAAGTATGCTGAGCTTAGACGCCAATACTTTGTGTTAAATAAAAATTGCTATAGAGCCTATATACGTAAAATTAAGTCTAATTTTATTCGTAATCCAAAATCGTTTTACAGTTTCGTAAACTCCAAGAGAAAAGTTAATGGGTTTCCGTCTGCTATGAGATATCAAGACAACACTTCAAGTGATAGTCAAGAAATTTCCAATCTTTTTGCACAATTTTTCAAACATAATTATTCCAACATAGAAGAACTTCCATTTCGTAACTATCCATATCGATTATCTCCTAATACATCAATTTACAAACCATATATATCTGCAGAGGACGTGTTGTCAGCCTTATTATCATTAAAAGAGTCATTTAGTTATGGTCCTGACCAGATACCAACATGCTTTCTAAAAAAATGTGCCATAAACCTGTTTAAACCACTAACTGCATTATTCAATAGTTCCTTGGAACAAGGCATTTTCCCTATGCTATGGAAAGAGTCATTCATTATCCCCCTTCATAAAAGCGGGAGTAGGTCCTCCATAGAAAATTATCGAGGTATAGCAAATATTTCGGCTATTCCTAAATTATTTGAAGCAATAGTTACCAATAGATTGTCTCATTCAACGTCCTCATTAATTTGTGATTCACAACACGGGTTCTGTAAGGGTAAATCAACGGTCACAAACCTACTGGAGTTTACCACTAGTATTTCTAATGGATTTTCTCAAAACTTACCCACTGATGTTATATACACGGACTTCAGCAAAGCATTTGATAAAGTCAATCACTCCTTGCTGATTCTTAAACTTGATCTTCTTGGCTTTCAGCCCAGCCTCTTGCAATGGATATCTTCATATCTTTTAAATAGAACACAAAGGGTGATTTTCAAAAATGCTTACTCGTCTATTATTAATGTTACTTCAGGAGTTCCTCAAGGCAGTCACCTTGGCCCGATTCTGTTTTTGCTATTTATTAACGATATAACTACTACAATTAAACACTCAAAAATTTCATTGTATGCGGACGACGTAAAGCTTTTTAGATCAATCTCTTCATTTGATGATAGAACTTTGCTTCAGGAAGATTTAAATTCCTTAGTTTCTTGGTGTGACACTAACTTAATGCCACTTAACCTCAATAAATGTAAATTCATGCGCTTTTCCCGGAAAACCGTACAGCCAGCTTCTTATGCAATAAATGGCTTTGGCCTCGAACAAGTAAATGAGTTTGTGGATTTAGGTGTAATAATGGACTGCAAACTTAGTTTCAACATTCATATTAATGCTACAGCAAATAAGGCAAGAGGTGTCTTAGCGTTTGTAAAACGTTGGTCAAAGGAATTCAGCGACCCATACATAACTAAAACACTCTTTACAACTTTAGTAAGACCTATATTGGAATATGGTTCCATAGTTTGGAATCCATACTATCAGATTCACTCTGATCGCTTAGAGTCAGTCCAAAAACAGTTTTTGCTTTTTGCTTTAAGAAATTTGCCTTGGGATTCTGGTTACAATCTTCCACCGTATACTAGCCGTTTAAAACTCCTTAATCTTCCGACTCTTGCAAGTCGACGAGAAATGTTAGGGGTAATATTTATCGTTAAGCTCTTGAATGGCTTAATTCTTTCTCCTTTCTTGCTAGCTGAAATAAACTTTAACATTCCTTCTCGTTCAACAAGACACTTCAACCCTATCTACTTAAAGCAGTGTAAATCAAACTTTGAATTAAATGAACCTTTCCGGGGTTTATGTAAGAGCTTTAATTCCTATTCCAGCTTTTTAGATATTTCGGACTCACTTTTCATTATAAGGGAAAAAATACTGTCTTATCTTAACACATAGTAGCGATTATTCTTTTATAATTCTCAAGACTAACTTCAATTGTACTATACTCAGCTGATGATTTTATTTCTCTGTAGCTGAGCAGTTTAAGATCTCGACGCTTAACAAACTCCTGCCACTCAACACCTCGGCATTTTATGTAAATAAAAAATATCCGTACGTCATGCGGGTGCGCCTCTCGTGCGGTCGGGCGGGATTGGAGGGCGTGGGTTATTATTATTATTATTATTATAAATACTTTATATTTTGATCTTGAAGTAATGAGTCCGTACCAAGTACTTTCAGAATATTCAAGTACTAGTACAAGTACAAGTACAAAGAATTGATGTTTTAGCAAATACTTCAAAGTAATTGAAAAGAATTGAATGTACTTGAAAAGAATTGAAAAATGTATTTGAACCGATTTTTCAATTCTTTTCAATTCTTTCAAGTACTTGAATACTTCAAAGTACTTGAAAAGAATTGAAAAATCGGTTCAAGTACATTTTTCAATTCTTTTCAAGTACATTCAATTCTTTTCAATTACTTTGAAGTATTTGCTAAAAATTCAATTCTTTGTACTTGTACTTGTACTAGTACTTGGAAATTTGGGAATGCAAGTACTAGTACTAGTACAACTCTTTTAAAATGTACTTGTCACAAGTCATACTGGTACTTGACATTACCCAGGTCTGCCAGAAACCCACGTCATTCGGAACTAAGGTGAGGTGTTGCAAAGCCAGCATTGACTCCGACATACCCATGACACCCAATACCGCCTTGCTTGCTTCTTCAAGCCCTCTCGTCTATCACTTCTGTCCTTATGGAGATCTCCTTACACACAAGTGTACGTCTGTGTATGCCTTCTGTTTTTCTTCAAAAACTACTCTGTACGCAATATAAACAACACAAATCTAAATTAATTGCAATAATTGCCTACGGTATCCGATTCGACACTCAACTGATTTGTGGGAAATAGCCCTTGTCCACAACCATAAAGATACTCCCTTTGTAGCATAGTGTAACAGATAACGTATGATTAAGAGCGGGTGTGGGGTTATGTATTAAATAGACATGCTGCTTGTTGCTCATTCAATACAAATAACGCGTACAATGGAGATAAATGCACCCCACAAAGGCATATACTACATATGTACATACCTACACACATGCTCGTATATACAATAGGCAAAGGCTATAATAGAGAGTGGCTAGTACACAGAACTAGAAAAGACAAATTCAAGTGTTATCGTGTTTATTTTTGTTGTTATTCATACGTACATATATATATGTATATGGTACATTAGAGTGCGTTTAAAATTCAAATTAACGATACTTTACATTCCCGCCCCCTCAATCGGTAGTAAAATAAATTTTTATACCGATTGTTGTCGGTTAAGGCGTGGCGCATTGTGGTCAAAGTTCAGAAAACTCTATGAAGAGTACAAAAATCAAAATATTTTTTTAAATTATCTAATACCCTAGAGAAGACTTAAATATTTAGTGTCACATATGATAATCTTAACTAAACTGTAAGCAGTCGGGACCAAAGTTCATATTTGCCGTTGCATTTGAAAGTGGCATGAGTCAATTTTTTTAGGTGTATCGAGCTACTGAAGGGGTTGCGTTTGGACTGCTTCTAAGATATTGGTAGCCGTTAATAAGTGCGAGTTTTATTCGTCACTTTCAATATTTTGGACTTTATGATCTTTTTGCAATTTTTCGTTTTTTTTTAAATAATTCACAGTTTAGGTACGTTCGCGACGGCAATCAGAACAGCAGTGTTGCAAATTATGCTAAGTATCACGTTCTTCGCGTATTTGTGGCAACATCTGCAAAAGCGTTCGGACTTTGATTGCATAGAAGTGCATTAAGTGATGCAGATATTTCGAAATCGTATAAGAGAAAATTTTTGTCTTCACATATGTTATCCTTTGGTATCGAAGTATTGATTTTGGGTATTAGATAAATATAAAAAAAATTTTAATTGTTGAATTATTGTGTAGGTACACAGAAGATTTTTAATTAATTTTATTTGGCGAAAAGCGAACAAGTTCAAGACTACGTATTACCAGCGATGGTAGAAATGATAGCTATTTCGAAGAAAACCAATTCTTCATCATCAGATTTCTTTTCGGGATCAAGCCCATCTCATGAAAATCGTGTGTACATAAAAATACAACAATAATGTTGGGCGAGTAAAGGTGGCAAAAGAAAAGCGACAAAAAGTTGAACTGCGTACCAGGCCGTGTTTGGGTCACGGTGGGTCTAAGTTCGATTCCCGGCTTGATCCCAAAAAAAAATCTGATGATGAAGAATTGGTTTTCTTCGAAATAGCAATCATTTCTACCATCGCTGGTAATACGTAGTCTTGAACTTGTTCGCTTTTCGCCAAATAAAATTATAAAAAAAATGTTTTCATTTTTTGACTTCATAGTTTTCTGAACCTTTTAACTCTTCAATGCGCCACGCCTTAATGGCCACCAATCGGGACCAAAATTTATATGTATGTGATATCTTTAACTACATATGTACATATGTATGATACAGATTGAGGGCGCGGTATAGCCTTTTTATGAGCTTTTAATATTTTATACAAATTAAACGCAGTCTAATGGTAGGTATATAGTGTGCATACATACATATGTACGTATATATCGACATTGGGTATTAGCACGCTCAGATGTATTCTGTATTTTTATAATTTCAAAATAATCAGTTTCGTTGGCAATGCGACTCGCGAAACAACAAACGCAGCAAACGCATATTCAGAAGGAAAGAAAGTAAATTGAAAGAAGAGAGAAAGTACACACATAACTAGGGTTAAAAAAACAAAAGTTATATAAAAAAACAAGAAAAAAATATTTACATAAAGTTTATGCACTTGCATGTGAATATGTATGTATATATGAATGTATATACAATGTGTGTGAAAATATGTAAGTGACAGCGCCAAAGATCTTGGAGGCCACAAGCAATTTACAACAGACAAACTAATCATAAGAAAAGTGAATGCGTTAGAGGCCAAAACAAAAAAAAAAGAAATGTGCAATTGAAAAATAGCAACAAAAACAAAAAAAGAACGCAAATGTCGCTGTCAAGACGCCGAGAAATGTAAGATATGTATGTTCCTACAAGAAGCAACAGGCGTAAAGGAAATGTATTGACGAATGAGTTGTGCGTATACAAAGTAGATAAAAACATACATATGTATGTATGTACATACATGGTTACTTATTTATACTCGTTTGCATATTTACATGCGAATGCATAATAATGCATACAGAAGTGTATGGTGTTTTTGATTGCAACAAAAATTTGTGCCATATAATTGTTATTACTAAACATTTTTTGATGTGTAAACATCTTTGCTGTAGCTACGAGTGATTTCGAAAAACAGGTAAAGTTTACGCGTAAACGTAAATGACCTTTGTGTTAGTGCACTGCTGCGTCCGTGTGAATCGCTTGGCACTGTCAGTGGTAGGTAGGTAGATAGACATGTACTTACAAATGCTTGCATGCATAGCCGTGCAAATGCAAATATCAACAATGCGACAAATAGGCAAAATAAAAAGGACCAACCTGTTTGAACATGTATGCAAATGTATGGATATGCACACCTACATCTACCTATCTAATTTTCTATACAATATTGGTATCGAATGAAAGGTTTTGAGCAGGACTTCGATATGAAGCTCTATTCATTGTGACCCCTAGGCCGGGTCTCCAGATATGGGTCAAAAGGAGGACCCGGATGATCCTTGAATGTTTCTGAGCAATACAAAATAAAACAACATAAAAAATCAAAAGTCAAAAACCAAAAACCAAAACAAACAAAAACAACAAAATAGTAGCAGTCACAATGACAACAAAAAATTACAAAAACGATAGTCGCCTTTTAATCCATAGAAAACCAGGAAAAAAGGAATAAAGAAAAGGGAATAAATATCCGATTTCGAAACAGTTTACACATCAATATTCATGAATACCCGTTATTCACGCTTTAATTTTTTTTTTGATTTTCCTTTTTGTTTTTTTTTTTTTTTATGAAGGACAATTTGTGATGTGAATTTAGAAAACTAAAAATAAATGTATGTGCATAAATTGCAATAATTAAAGCGAATGCTATTAATAAAGTGAAATCAAAAAGATATTTTTAAACTTGTAAAATTTGCATAAACTAACGGAAATTTATTGAGGAAAGAAAAAAAAAATTATTAATACACATACCTACATACATACATACATATATATACATACCAGTGTTCTGCTTCGAGTAAGGTTTTCGGCTCATCGATCTGACACAGTGCAATGCAACTCATACACATGATGTTTACCCGAATAAGCGATACGAGTTACCCGGCGTCTCCTCAAAACATAATTCTGTCATCACAAGCACCATTATAACATAGATTTCAAATGGAGACCGCCTCTGTCTTCTGGTATAACAGAGATGCCAAGGCAATTGCTTTAACAAGATTGCCTTAACATGAGCTGTCAGTTTGATGATTTGACAGCTAATTTTTAATTTGAACGAAAAATTCAGAGCGGCAACATCTCCACATTGAACGTGAAATTTCGCACGGCGTCCATTTGGCTTGAGTGTTTGGGCTTAAAAAATAAATAAAAAGAACATTAAGTGCATATATCGACGGCTGAGAATAATGCCTGAATCGCAATTTGGCTTTAGGTCGGTCGCGCGTTGATCGTACCTCAAAGCCGCTTCACACTGACATTCGATATTAGATGCTGGACTGGAAACATTTTCACTGCCACTAATATATTTTCTTGAATTTTTTCATAAATTTAAAAATATTTCATCGAAAGAAACAATTTGAATTTTTTTAATGTCAAACGCCCGACTTAGTAGAGAAATGTTCAACTCAGGCGTTATACAGGGTTGCAATGAACATACGATATTACAAAAATTTTACGATCAAACGCTTGAGGTCACAATGCGATTTGCTCCATATATTTCCATACATTTCTACTCACTTGTCAGAAGCGCGACCGACCGAACGCCAAATTGCGATTCCGGCATTAGATCGCCCTATTTCAAAAATTGTTTCAAATACGCCCTATTTGAAAAATAGTTTCAATAACGTCCTATTTCAGATTTTGCTTCAAGAACGCCCTATTTGAAAAATTGTTTCAATAACGTCCTATTTCAGATTTTGCTTCAAAAACGCCCTATTTCAGAGAAAATTCCATATATATTTCTCTGAAATAGGGCGTTTTTGAATAATTGTCTGAAATAGGACGTTATTGAAACAATTTTTCAAATAGGGCGTTCTTGAAGCAAAATCTTAAATAGGACGTTATTGAAACTATTTTTCAAATAGGGCGTTTTTGAAACAGGGCGATCTTATTCTCAGCCGTCGATATACAGTTTGCGAGCATCATCGCCAATTTAAACAATTTTTTTTAACTTTCTAAGTGCTTCTGCGTACACGGCATGCCAATTCGGCGCCATTTTGCAAATTATGTCTAACATAATGAAGTGCCCACGCATATGAAAACATGGATTTTAGACATGATTATGGTAGACAAAATTAACATAATTTTTGTTTTGTGGAGTTTCGGCGTAAAGCTTTTGTACGTTCGATGTCAAACGAACAAATGTTTGGTTGGAAAGAAATGTACAAAACAATGATTGTCCGTGTCCAAACACAGCAACTCTGCCGCGAAATTATCCAACGATTCTCTTTTGTGCCGCTGTTCTGTCTTCCATTTGTCCAAACACATCAACTCGTCGCTGGCCAACTTTTGTTCATTATGTTTTGTTCTGGCATTCTTCGAACGCTCTGATTGGTCACTGGCGATAAGAATTGCTGCACAAAGCGTGTTGTCCGAGCACCGACGACTTGGTGCCCCCCTCCTTTCCTCGTCGCCTTCTCACCCACAAACGAACAAAAGTAGCGGGTTGCTCAACTTCGTGTCTCCGTGTTTGGACGTCGACATTTGTACATAAGTAGAAATTATCGTTTGATCGATCGGTGTATGAGTTGTACTTAAACAGAAATGATCGTTTGATCGTACACTGTACGATCATGTACATTTTTAATATGTGTGTCGTATAAATATATGTATGTATGTATGCTGGATTTAGTTTTAAAGCCGTTTTTCTTGCATTTTCAATTATTTATTTTCTGTAATCTTTGTATGAGTGCGGATCAGCCGCTTTATTTTACATATCAAAAGTTTAAATAAACGATTAAAAACTTTTCAAAGAGATAAAATGAAAAATCAATTTGTTTTATTTTCATTAGTAGATACTTTTTTATTTCATTTTTAATATAAAATTAGAAAAGCTATTATATAAAAGGAAAAAATTCGTGCATACAAATCAGGCATTATTTCATTTATTTATTCTTGTTTTCATTAATACTTTTTATACTCAGCTATACTAGTACACAGAGTATTATAGTTTTAATCACATAACGGTGGATTGTAACAGAATGAAATAATCGAGATAGATATAGACTTATATATATCAAAATGATCAGGGTGAAAAGAGAAATCGATTGAGCCATGTCCGTCCATCCGTCCGTCTGTCCGTCTGTCTGTCTGTACGCACGATAACTCGCGCAAAAATTGAGATATTTTGATGAAATTTGGAATGCAAGTTGGTATCGAGACTGGGACGGTTGGTATTGAAAATGGGTGAAATCGGACCATGAAAATGTGCGCTCACTTGCTGCACTGCTAGCTGGAATGGATAATATTTTAAGGGCAAAATTATAAAGAGTTGGAAACTCATTTTTATGATTTTCCCACCACTACATGGCATCAAAATTATTTTCGAAGGCTGTTTGCCAATCGGTAACATCTTTCTCTATGGCAAAATGAGGTAGAAAATTTTTGCCATATTAAAAAAAAACCTATTTTGCTGTGCCAAACGGAAGGAAAATTTTGACAGTTACAAAGATACGCATTTGGGCGAAAACGGGCAACGATACAATTTTAAACCGTAAAATGCATATAATTGTTGATGGCAGTATTAATGGAGCAGAGGAAATGTATTCATGAAACGATTTGATGTTATTTTGTATTTAAATATTTGTGTTACTTGTATGTGTATGTATTTACAAATGTGTATGTATTTCAAATCCACCACGAATACTTTCAAAATTTTACTCCCTTATGTCAAAATTTCATTTTTTCTACCGATTGGCACACGGCCGAATTGTACAAATTCATTAATTTGACACCCGTTTTCGTCTTCAATTTCACAAAAAACTTCCCACACTTTACTACGGCCTTTTCTTTCATTAGATTTTTTGTTAACACCACTTTTAAGTTTTTCGTACAGTCGAATGATCGTATAAACATACAATGATCGCGATCGATCAACTGATCGATCGGTTCGTTATAGTAAGTACATATGTATACTCGTGCGATCATACAGCGATCGTATCGTTCAACCTGTACATATGTTTGTTTCAAACCAAACCGCTCGATCGCTGTGTTGTTTAGTATGAAAGCATACAAATGAGCTGTAGCTCGTACGTTTACGGCATAGATGCCCACACAAATACAGTCTCATTTTGTCGTAGTGTTGATGCATGGCGTTTGGTAGCTAGAAACGTGAGTTGCCACTTCTCTGTAATGGCACCGAACTGAGGTGTTTTTTGTTTGCTAATGATGATTTTAGGCTAATGATAATTTTCCACCTTTGTTATTTAAAATACTTGTACGTAAATACATCTCACACTCAAATGATAAATATAAATATACAGCCTTGCCCAAAAGTATTAGACACCAATGTTTCTGTAAAAATCATATTCATACGTATGTATGTGGAAATATAATAAATATCCCAATATGCAAAATACATTTGTTATAACTTTACAATAAACTTACTTCAGTAAGCAAAACGTTTCGAAAATCTTTAATATAAAACTTGTAATTCGTTTAATAGTAACTGCTGAATCAACGAAAAGAAACCCTAATTCTATAATTGCATTTCACGTTTGGAAAGAAATTCTTAATAAACATTTTTATACAATGTTTTGTAAACGTGAGGAGAAAAATTTCTCCCAAGCAAAAAAAAAATGCGCTACTCGGGACTCGAACCTACGCTCTTTGGTCCGTAGGCAGCATATCTCACCATTATGCTACAATCGTATTCGGAATTATAGTTTTGGACAATAAAGAACTCTAATTCGTGCACGTCATCACACATTGTGGACATTTTCGCAAATAAAAATTATTTACTTGCATTCATAATTGCGCATAACGGTTACGCAGCTGGCAACCACGAGCTAAAATTCAGAAGAAAAACAACCAACGGCAAAGTCGACTGAAGCAGTGCTTTGCTACGTCACGTCAGTATACATATATGGCTCTGCGACAGCGCTGTGCTCGCGAGCAGCTTCGTGGGCATCTATGGTTTACGGTTTGCCGGGTATCAAACGTACGTACACAATGAGTTGTATGCTATACCCGAACTTCAAACTGATCGAAGCAGAACTCTGATACATACCCATATCCCGAACGGGTATAAATGTAGATTAATCGCTTTGATTCCGAACGGGTACAAATCTAGATTCCTTAAATGTGCGAAGGACATGAAGAGGTAGAGGTATCACGGCCAAGCCAGTCGGATTTACTTTAGTTTTGGATCGCACAAAAGGCTTCAATAATTTTCATGAAATTTAGTATACCTACAAGTGGTTTAGTTTTTCCACTTTTTATTTCGCTTGCGAGGACCTGCGAAAAAATGGCAGCCCGAGATAAGCTCGGTCATCCAGGTACTCTTTATTTAAATATGTATGAACATTTCCAATTTTTTAAAGATTGTTATTAAAAATTGCCTTGGCGAACAACTTGGAAAAATCTACATTTGTACCCGTTCGTGCTGGAAGCGATTGATCTACATTTGTACCCGTTCAGGATGTAAGCGATTGATCTACATTTGTGCCCGTTCGGGATGAAAGCGATTGATCTACATTGGTACCCGTTCGGGTATACAAGTTGAACAATTAGTCTCTTCATAGGACATGCTCGAACAAATACGATCAATTCACTCCATATAAAGGGATGTAAAATTGTATTAGTCGCATGCTCCCTTGCGATTGATCCCGGACACGTCCCGGATTAATCGCATTTTTTGCAGGGTATGTGTAGAAACAATAGGTCCGTTCGGCGGCTGCAAATTGCAGCAATTTGCAAACAAAGAAAAATATGTCTTGCTCTCCGAAAGAGAGAAACTTATGCATATTTACTGGCATTTCAACGAACAGAACTTTGTCAAAATTTGCAGCAAATCAGCTGTTTGTCTTTATTCACAAGTGCATAACAAAATTAAAATTTTATGAAATGAAATCGAAGGGAAAGCGGGTCGGCGGGAAGCGAAGGCCGCCAACGCAGAGAAGTATTCTTTTGCGAAATTTTCGCTAAACTGCATGTGTGGTGAAATTTGTATGGGAACTTTAACAGCAAATATCTCGGGAACTATAGGCCTCCGGTAGGTGGGGTCTTCAGTTTTGTAATCTGGGGGCCCCCCTCTACCCTCCTAAAAAACCATTTTTTGGAAAAATTTCCCGTAATAGTGCGCAGTTTTGGTGCTTTGTTTGGTGGATTTTACAACATTACCAACAAATATCTAATAAACTATAAGTTTCCGGCAGGTTTTTATTTCTGTTATAACATCTGTGAAAAAGTTATTTTTTCGGGGCGTGCGACATTAATGGACAATTTTCCCATTTAAGTAGTATACTACCTCCTATTTGCGATTCAGCAACGCAGAATCCCGAGAGTGCAGACGATGATCCCACTGCGCTGTCATTAACACGTTTCATTTTAGCTGGTACCTTATTAAACAAATTAAATCATTTAAATAAACTTAATAAATTAAAATAGTATAATTTTCTCACTTCATTTTCTATTGAATCACATATATTCCCGATTTTCATAGTTTTTTGACTTGAAATCACTTTCGACTTTTTTTTTAAATTGTAACCATATGATCGCAAATCATATGTTTTTTCAGTCTACTGAACTTTGCAACGACAAATTTCGTCAGTAAAACTTTGCAGCTTTCTTCTTTTTTGAACTGTCAAAATTGCGCTCTCTTCTGCAAATTTTGACTGAGTTTATGCCTCAAAAAACGCGAATTTGCAGTTTTTTCTGCAATTTGCAGCAATTTGCTGCCGCCGAACGGTCCTAATATTTATGCATAAGTTGCCATGTGATTTTTTATTACGTCTAATTGAATTTGAAATATTTTTTCTTAAGTTTCTGCGAAATCCATATGTATGTTGCGAGATCATATTAAGTCAAAAACTATCTCACTCTTTATATGGATTTACTGGATGCATCGTTATATTATTATTTATTTTTTCTTTTATTTTTAACCAAAAAAAAAAAAAAATAAAAACAAGCAAGAAAATGAAAAAGGAATACATACTTAATTCGATATTTTTTAAGTTTGATTTTCTAGATCTCACCCTGGCAAGGGGTGACCGCTTCTTTTTTTTTACCCCGAAATTGCTTTTTTCGTTATTTTTTTTTGTGTGTTTCTCGTGCCAGAACTCGAACGTGGTATCACTTGCAGGCAAGGCTTTTTGCATTAAATAAATATGTACATACATGTTTTCCTTTTTTGTGTTAGATAACTTTTAAAAATATGGGCACCTACGATTTACGTATTAAAAAAAGCTCATTTCTTACTAAACAAATAGTTAATCAACTCATTAAATATACATGTCGTCGCTTGAATAATGAAATTACGTATAATGTATATCCGATTCATACAGTGTAGGTACGTTGTTTGATTATGGCAACGACGATATGTACATATTTAACAACAACAACAAATTCGCTATCCACGAGTAAATTTTAAAATGGACAAAGGTGTGAATAAACCAGGGGTCGTAACGGTTATAAGTGATATCCAAAAAGTTGATTTTTAACGAATATTTTCTGAGCTTTATTTTTTGCTCAGAAAATAAAAGTTTTTTCTTGAGTTTTATTTTTTGATCAGAAAATAAAAGTTTTTTCTTGAGTTTTATTTTTCGATCAGAAAATAAAAGTTTTTTCTTGAGTTTTATTTTTCGATCAGAAAATAAAAGTTATTTTTTGAGTTTTATTTTTCCCTCAGAAAATAAAAGTTATTTTTTGAGTTTTATTTTTCGATCAGAAAATAAAAGTTATTTTTTGATTTTTATTTTTCCTTCAGAGAATAAAAGTTATTTTTTGAGTTTTATTTTTCGATCAGAAAATAAAAGTTATTTTTTGAGTTTTATTTTTTTGCTCAGATAATAAAAGTTTATTTATAATTTTACGTATTTATGTGACGCGAGCACATATATAATAACTTTTATTTTCTGATCGAAAAATAAAACTCAACAAATAACTTTTATTTTCTGATCGAAAAATAAAACTCAGAAAAAAACTTTTATTTTCTGAGGGAAAAATAAAAATCAAAAAATAACTTTTATTTTCTGAGCGAAATATAAAAATCAAAAAATAACTTTTATTTTCTGAGGGAAAAATAAAACTCAGAAAATAACGATTAAAAATCAATTTTTTTATAAAAATCGAAAAAATAAAAGTTAATGCACCTAGAGGTCTGCGTTACGGTGATTACATCTGTGTACTTCTTTTGCGTTTAGCGTTTCTCCTTCAGTATGATTTTTTTAGTCAAAATTTAAAAAATAACGATTATTTGCAATCCCTGGAATAAACAGAACAAACTCAATGCAGTGAAAAGTAAACATAAGAAAATATAACAATAATTTTGTCATCACAGCAGTTATGTACCAAAGAGCAAATAAAAACGAAAAGGTGAAAAGGCAAATAAATTTTAATAAAATCAACGAACAAAATGATAGAAACGTATGTGAAGCAGAAAATTTCTTTAAAAATTAACCAAACCAAAACCAAAAACATAATTTTAGTGACACTAAATTCAAAAAGGTTTAAAATAAATAAGCAAAAAATGATAAAAAAAATATGTTGAAGAGCCGAAATAAAGTTTTAAACTAAATACAATGTTCATAGTATGAACTTCATACTTACATACAAAATATACAGTGCTACATACATAAATATGTTAAACAGAAGTGATAATTTTCGAAACTCTCCAAATTTAATGAAATCAAATTAGTAACACAAACAATAATCGATTCGTTTAGAGGCAGTAAGTAAGAATATGAAAAGTATCCCAATAAACCAAAAGGATTGAGAATAATATTATAACAAGCTTACAAATATAAGCGTTAAGCTTGAGAAACTATTGTGTAAACTATTGAAAAAGACTTATGAACAATTGTAGAAAAATCAAAACGGCACCCTTTTTGTAAGCTTACAAATGTAATTGTAGAAAAATATTACTTGTGTAAGCTTGTTGTAAGCTTATAAATACAATTGTATGTATAAATAGTAGAAAAAAGAAAAAAATAAATTTTTATTTGCAGGAATAATGAATTATATGAATCATTGTAAAACCAAAATTTAAAAAAAATTTTACAGGAACCTTATAAGAATGTTATTATTAATAGTTTTTCAAGCTTTCATTGCAAGTGTAAAGTAAGCTTATTGTAATATTAGGACCGTTCGGCGGCAGCAAATTGCAGAAAAAACTGCAAAATCGCGTTTTTTGAGACAAAAAATCAGTCAAAATTTGCAGAAGAGAGCGCAATTTTGACAGTTGATTGACGGAGAAAGCTGCAAAGTTTTACTGACAAAATTTGTCGTTGCAAAGTGCAGTAGACTGAAAAAACATGATTTGCGATCATATGGTCGCAATTTAAAAAAAAAATCGAAAGTGATTTCAAGTCAAAAAACTAAGAAAATCGGGAATATATGTGATTAAATAGAAAATGAAGTGAGAAAATTATATTATTTTAATTTATAAAGTTTATTTAAATGATTTAATTTGTTTAATAAGGTACCAGCTAATAGGAAACGTGTTAATGACAGCGCAGTGGGATCATCGTCTGCACTCTCGGGATTCTGCGTTGTTGAATCGCAAATAGGAGGAGGAAAATTGTCCATTAATGTCGCACGCCCCGAAAAAATAACTTTTTCACAGATGTCATAACAGAAATAAAAACTTGCCGGAAACTTATAGTTTATGAGATATTTGTTGGTAAAGTTGTAAAATCCACCAAACAAAACACCAAAACTGCGCACTATTACCGAGGAAATACCTTTTTACGTGGACGGCTTTGGACCGCACTTTAAAAAGATAACCCTCAGCCGGCAGAATTCCTTTTCTGGATTTATTCCTGGACCAATCCACAGTGCTTTTGTGTAGAACATAGGACACTGCACATTTAGCTTTCCCTTCGATTCCATTTCGTAAAATTTTAATTTTGTTATGCACTTGTGAATAAAGGCAAACAGCTGATTTGCTGCAAATTTTGACAAAGTTCTGTTCGTTGAAATGCCAGTAGATTTGCATAAGTTTCTCTCTTTCGGAGAGCAAGACATATTTTTCTTTGATTGCAAATTGCTGCAATTTGCAGCCGCCGAACGGACCTATTGTTTTCAAGCTTTTTAACATAAGGAGTATTGAGGAAGGCTTACATAAAGTAAGTGTTCCTCAAGTATTACAATCATGCTTGTGAGTAATCTACAATTAAGCTTATAAAAACTGTATTGCAATAAGCTTACAATAGACAATTGTTATAAGCTTGTTCTCAAGTCCTATTACATTTCGCTTACTTCCTGGTCTGTTGGGATTTAAATATGTATGTATGTATGTATTTTAAATATCCAAAACTGCATACTTGTTTGGAATAAGGAAAATTAAGGTTGACAGGGAATTGCACCAGAATCAAGAAGAAAATAATCATCTTCTCATAGGCGTCCACCTAAACTTTCATCTATTCTCACGACATGGCCTGCCCAACGTAACCGCTGGATCTATCTGCTAGGAAATAAAAACAAAATGTAAAGATCTTTAAAGAAAATATATGTATTTATGATTTTTGGCGTGGTCTGTATCGGATTCATGGCTTCAGAAATCCAGCTCGATAAAATATCTGTCGTCGTTCTTCGTATTGCAATAAACAAAATACTATACAATTAATATGATACATCTCTCTCTCTCTCTCTCTCTCTCTCTCGTCTTCTCTCTTTCCTATTAAACACCCGAGTCAGTAGGAATGTATTTCGCCAAATCTTATTGAATAAATATGTAATTAATTTATCGCGATCATATGCAAGTTAAGGTTAACAACATTTTATGGCATTGCTATGCGAATTTATGTTGCTTTGCTTTGTTATTTATTTATTTGGCCATTGCTTTTTTTTCTATGTACAAACTACGTATGTATGTACATATCGACGCTTCCAAACAAAACTATACTAAGTCTGTAAACTGTGTTTTGCAGGAGAAGCTCTCAAAGTTTAAACTCGATATGAAACTTCGGTTGTATGCTAAGTATATTTTCACTTGTAACTTCTGTTTGGATTGAACGATCAACACCAAAACTCGACAATATCGAAGCTAGTGTACGCTTTATATAAAACCGTAAGAAGAAATAAAAATTTGCTACGTGGTTTTTCATGGCAAGCTCTCAAAGTTTTTATTCTGTAAAAATCTCGAGTTGTATTATATGTACACTTTTGCTTATAACTTTTGATTGGATTGTCCGATTGATACCAAAATTTGACAGCATCTAAATTAAGACACGCTCTTCTTAAAAACACCAAAAACGGGAAAACGTACTAAGTCGACTTAGTACAGTATTGTTTGGAAGCGTCGATATGTACTATGTACAAAATGTGTATACATTACAAATAAATATTAGTTGTTCTTTCTGCGTTTGCGCTTAATATTTAGTTGTACTAAACGTCTAATTGAAAAAATGCTAAAATGTAAACATTAAGCCTAACTTATAGAATGCAAATTTATTTCGAGTTAATCAACATTAAATCGTATTCAATGCGACCAAATGTCGCATTTTTCAAGCTTATATGGTTAAACATTTGCGCCTACTAATTTTTTAAAACGCATTATTTTGCTGGCCTTTGAGTGGCGATTAAACAAACAAATATACTGTAGATACATACTTTGTTTTATTTTCTATTATTATATTTTACTATGTAGAATTTTCCTGTAAATGCGGCAATGAAGTTACATACATACATATGTACATATGTACATGTGGTCTTACCATCGATTCATGGGTCTCGGGTATGTGAGTCGTAAGCTGACATAATTTGAGAGCTACGGGTTTGAGGCATTTCACAAAATTGTCTACTAACTATAGGTACGTTCAATAGCGAATTCATGAAGTGTCGTAATGCTTTTTTCCATTATCAAAAGCTTAGGGTACAGCCAGGCGACGCAAGAAAGTACTTTCATAAAGCGAAAAATTCAAATTTTGGTTTTTGTTTCTTTTAAAAAACAATTACAAAAATTTTAATTTTTCACTTTCTGAAAGCACTTTCTTGCGTCGTCTGGTTGTACCCTTATTAGCGCGCGGAATTGCTGAGATAGAAGTTCACTGGCTTTATTAAATACACTTTACTTAATAATATAGCGTCTTTACTTTTGTGAAGAATTGTGTAGTTATATAACTTTTTATCTACGAAACACAAAAATTATAAACTTTTTTAACATAATATACCTTTCGCAAAGCACTTCAAAGCTACCCTAATACACTTAGAAACATGGAAAAACTTGGTAAGAGTAAATTCTACTTACTTTTTCCTACGTTATCCATAAAAATGTGCACTTGTTTTCAATCAAGCTTAATTTTCCAATATTAAAAATTTCACAGCAAAAAAAATACGAAAAAACTTTAATATTATTGTGGCGAAAGAGCTGACTTTGAGGGCTTGTCAGAAACTAATGGTAGCCAGATGTATTGAATTTAACTGGTTTTTAGGTGCAATAGTATATGTACTATTGGAAAATGCATGCCTTTTTTGAACACTTAAAAGATTAAAAATTGGGTTTATGCCAAACTGACCTACATACTTTGTTTCGGCCACAGCTGCATTTTATACTACTGCGCGACAGCCATTAACCATCTCCGATCGGGACCGACCAAAATTATTACCCAACAAACACTGAGGACGACTCGAAAATCTATCGAGAATCATAGCGTTCTCAAACAAAAGGGTACCTAATTCTCAAATCGAGAATATTATAGTTCTCGAATCGAATTTTAATGTAGTTCTCTAATGAGATTCTAATCAGAATTTGCAAATACTTCCAATTGAAATGAAAAACAAAGTTTTGTCTCCTTTTACATGATTTTTTCATTGTTTAGATTTTATTAACGCAATATGTGCCTAAATTGCATATGATTATATATATTAACATGTATATGTTTACCACATTTATAAGAACTGAAATTTAAACAAAATTCAGTCTTATTATTTAAATTAAAGGTACTTCTTGTACTTTTTAATGGAAAACATTGTACTACGGTAATA